>JAWPHD010003233.1:0-224689 GCA_037043455.1 Cyrtodaria siliqua
AGGATCACGTGGATCATTAGTTGATTTAGGAATGGGATTAACAATACCTTTTCCCCATTCAGTAGGAATAATACCAGTATTATAATAAACATTAAAAAGAACATGTAAAATGGAAACAGATGTATCATTACGAAATATTTCAGCTGGTATTTCATCAATACCGCTTGCTTTATACTTTTTAGAATTAAAAATTGCTTTTTGTATCTCAGCTATAGTAATTTCATTTTCAAATTCTGGAAAAGATTCATTATTTGTTACATGTTCATTATCGAAATTAATCGGAAAAATTTGATTAGCTGAAGACTTATACAAATTTGAAAAACTGTTTTTCCACTTTAATAATATAGATTCGCTATCTGAGGACAATATTTCCATTATCATCTGTTACTTCCATTGGAATTTTCTTTTTCTTTGAAAACCTACACCTATTTTTCCGATAGACTTCCAAAAGTACACGAATTACTGTCGATATCAGATAACAAATCATTTTGCAACTTAAACCAATACAATCTTTTATTTCTTTGAACATTCCAATTAAAGGCCTTTCTACCTTTTATAAAATCAATTCTATAAACCTTTTTCTGATAAACATCGTTACATTTGATAAACAATTGCCCAGCATTACATACTTTATTCAAAGAGTGGTTAAATTATCATCCCACCAGGGCTTACCAATTTTCTTCTTTTGTTAGATGAAGCACTATTTAAAGTAATTGACCATTTATGTAGTTTCGCACTCATTTTTGTTTTTATATAATTACATAGATGAGCCGAAACTCGCGAAAACGACCCTTCAGACAAAAAATTTACATTTTATATTTTTTGATGTTATGAAACACGTTGATTTCTCTTGAAACATCTTTTTATTTTATGTTGATATCTTAATTAAAAATTATTTTATCTCAATTTGCAAATTAAAGATTGTATTAACCATTAATTTCGATGCTGACGTCGGCGTCTTGGACAACGTCTTCGATTAAATAACAACAAAAAACATAAGCAATTACTATTTTCTATAGCATCAACTATTTATATTAAGAAAACATATTCCCTATGATATAATAATTAGGTAAAACACGAAAGTGACGAGAAATGATTAGTAATTAATTGATTACCGGCCGACGTCATAAATTGTTACTTTATGACGTTGTCGTTTAAACGTCCGAAGGGACGTTTTCGTGTGTTGCGGCTCAGATCATTATATGAATTATCAATGTCATGCCGAGTCCTTAAACTCATTTCAAGATTAAAAACAGTATTATGTTAATCCGTTATTAACTTCGGTTTGAAAAAAGTCATTAGGAATATTATGTAAATCATATTTAATAAATGTATATTCAGAATGATCATTTGCAGCACTATCAAAATAACGGCATGGTATATTAATGCTCCATGAAATAAAAGAATGATCTGGAACCGAAAGTGCACAACCCCTGTAATGTTTACTAGCACCGATGTTCTATACACATTGAATTCATTAAATATCGATAGGTAATAGATAGAGTCTGGTCTCAGCGAGTTGGCTTATTTAAACACCGAGATGGGCGTAGCCATCGAGGTGTTTAAATAACCAACGAGCTGAGACAGACTCTATCTTTTTTGTAGCATGGTGTACTGAGTAACACTGTGACGTCATAGTGACCGTACTCTAAATTCCAATATCCGGTAGTTGTAGTATGGTTAAGCCACGCCCCTTTAGTTAACCTAAATTAAACGATTTAATGCTCTGCATTCATCAAAGGAAATGTCACCGACCATGCTACAAGTTCTTATGACTTACTAAACAGTAATCAACCACCGAGGATCCCTGTGGTCTTAAATAATTACACAATTACGACCATTTAAAACACAATAGTTACTGTTAATTATGAACTCTTATCAGTGCAGCACCATAATCATTACATGTAAAATCCACAATATCTCTATTTGGAACAACATCAATTCCTTCAATAAAATCTGGTGTATTTCCGGCTATTGAAATCCTCACAAATAAATATAGTTCCTATCTCTTGATATTTATATATACTAGCTAAAATATTATCATAAAAAGTATTAACATCAATCTGTCTCGTCAAATATTTAGGTGGTAAATAATATACGCAAGATTTAAATGTTCATACTTATGCGTAAATTTTAACCATAATATTCCTTCATATTAGATCTGTTATTTTCAAACCATTTATAACCCTTAAAATCAATAATAGTTTTATTTATGAACTTTTTTTTTCAAAAAATTTCAAAAAAATTGTAAATCTGTTGCTGTATATAAATATTAACGAATCTAATTATTTTTTTACTAAAATCGGTAGTTTAATAGAGAAATAAGCGGGGAAATCCCTGGGATGTGTTGGACAGATTAAATGCAAATTTAAATAAAAGTAGGTTGGTTTAAACAGTGCGCATGCGCAGTTAACGGTTCGTAGTTCAACAACAAATGGCGGATCACGAAACGCATAACAGTGACAAAAAGGATTATTTTAGCAGGTGTTCGCAAGATCCACAACAAATACGACGTTATTTCGAGCAGTAATAAAATGGAAGCAATGTAATCCAAAATAATCCTAGACTAGTACCAGTGTATATGACGTGATTCGTGAGACTCGTCGACTTGGAAACAGAGCGTCGCGGACTGGATTTCGGACGTACATGTGCTATTTCAGATGGAATGCATCACGTTATCGATGTTAATTTTGATCAAAGCCTTCTTCCTTATCTTTTTACAGAGTTTAATCTATAGGACTGGAACGGTAACGAAACACAAGTAGCACTAGCGGATCCAGGGGGCGCGCGCCCCCCTAAAAATTCCGGATCATACATGTATGTCCATGTTACTGTTGATAAAATATCAACAATTTCGTTGCATGCCCTCAGTATAAAAAAAATTCTCGCTCGCTTGACGCATAATGGCTAATGAGTGGTTTAAATAACACATTGTTAAATCCTTTTATTTGAAAACGCACTTTTCTATTCATAATTGCACAGGAACTGGTCACGTTTAATTCTTGCCTTCTATTATTATAATTGTCTATAAAGGACACGAATGGGAATTTTGAAAATGACGGTTTCATTTGTAAAGTCTGCTAGTGCCGATAGCATTAACAACTGCCGAAATACTCGTTGTTGTGTGACTTTCACGCGATACGGACTATGCAAACTGATAAAATATGGATTTATTTACGTATCGGTGCTTTACGTTAGTGAAATGATTGTGAGTTGAAGCTGGATTACTGTGCCGAACTTAACGGAATTAACGGACTCCTGATTTTCGGTAAAATTCATTTGTTTACATTTGGGGACATAGACAAACGACGAGCAGTATCAAAGTGCACTTTGGTGACTTAGAACTCGGATATCTCAACGAATTGACAAGGGATCGTACGAAGAAAGGTATTGGTGGATAGTAAATTTATTTCTGCACATGTTAGTATATAGTGTGCATGTAATTGGGATTATTTCGAACGTCTGCATGACCTCTGAAAAAGAACACCAGCATTTTCCAAAATTTCCCATTCATGTCCTTTATAGACAATTATAATAATAGAAGGCAAAAATTAAAAGTGACCAGTTCCTGTGTGTATAGACAATTATAATAATAGAAGGCAAATATTAAAAGTGACCAGTACCAGTGCATACTTGTATGTCCATGTTACTGTAGATAAAATATCAAACAATTTCGATGCACGCCCTCAGTATAAAAAAATGTTCTCGCTCGCTCGACGCATAATGGCTAATGCGTGGTTTAATTAACACATTGTTAAATCCTTTTATTTGAAAACGCACTTTTTTATTCATACATGTATGTCCATGTTACTGTAGATAAAATATCAAACAATTTCGCCCTCAGTATAAAAAAAATTCTCGCTAGCTACGCTCGCTCGACGCATAATGGCTAATGAGTGGTTTAATTAACACATTGTTCAATCCTTTTTTTAGAAAACGCACTTTTTTTATTCATACAAGTATGTCCATGTTACTGTAGATAAAATATCAAACAATTTCAATGCACGCCCTCAGTATAATTTTTTATATCGCTCGCTCGACGCATAATGGCTAATGAGTGGTTTAATTAACACATTGTTAAATCTTTTTATTTGAAAACACACTTTTTTACCATACCAATGCACTACCGCATCCGTTTTATGAGGCTAGAGACGGACCCGAAAATTGACCAAAATCTTACATCCCCACTAAGCTGAAATCCTGGATCCGCCCCTGAGCCACTGAGTAGTGTATCGTGCTGAGGAATTTGGAACAAAACATTTGATTTCTCAAATGGGGCACCGCAGGGGGCAATTGTATGCAATACGAACTTCCTAAGACGACCGTGCACTTTTTATATAAAAAAAAGAATTAGTTTGTCTCTATTTTCATACTAGACGCACCCACCACCCCAAATGAATCTTTTAATGAGAGTGCGATGCTAAGGGTCATTATTTGTTTCTTATTTTGTTTTACAGTGTAGGTAATTCAACTTTGTGAAATGTTAATTCTCAAATGGGTCAACAAATATTTTTTCATATACCACACAAGTGTTCTGTCAGATATACGCCATTACCAATACAGTATAGCAAATTAAAAAATAAAAAAGCTCTGGGAGCATTCCCCTGACCCCCTCTTTTTGTCGGGCCTATATGTGCATTTTAGGTCAGCTACGTCCCTGTTTATTGTTGTTTTTCTGAGGTCAAACAGACGTATACAAACATATTAAATACATAAAATATATTAAAGTCACCAAAGCACAATTTAAATCTACTCGTCATTTGTCTAGATACCTGTTTTACATTCCAAAATTATGTTTCTGTTATTTTCGGCAATCTGATGCAATCGTGATATTGCGATTGAACTACTGACATCTTAATGTTCTGCATTACATGTATGACGTAAGTAGTTCAACCTCAGAAAAACAACACTAAAATATCCCATTACAGTCCTTCATAAATAATTATAATAATAAGGCCAAATAAAATTTATTCCCAGTTTATCATCCCCGCCCGCCCCGAATAGTTTATGCCTCCCCGACAATTTTTATTTTGTCCGAAAAAAAAAAAAAAAAAAAAAAAAAAAGATGCGTTAATATTTAGCCCGAACCGGAAATACATTTTGTAAACAAATCGTTTGTCCAGCAATAAGAAGTAAGTTATATAGAGAACTTCAACTTTTAAAACTCACATACATGGTAGTTTATATCATTATAAATACAAATGTATGCTATAGCAGTGACAATTGGTAATAAGGAGAGTGTTCAAAACATAATACTTCTGGTTATTAATATTTTTGTGATGTTTGATGTCATCTCGAGAAAATAAAAAATAAAATAGCACCCCCGCCCAAAATGTTTCCAAAATTTGGATGATAAACTGGGAATTAATTTGATATGGCCTAACCAAAGATGCCATTTCCTGTGGGTCCCCACCCCTACCCCTTGATACTATCAGTGCATTTTGTATAATGCAGGGCTTTTTTAAGCTGTTTATATGGGGCCAATATTCGGCATCTTCCCATTTGCAAAAAACTCTATATTTTCCCAATTCTGGGTAAACAAATCCCCATTCTTAAGATAATTCAATTGGGTTTTAAGGCGCACCAACACATGAAAGGTTATATGGTGCCTAACAGGAATGAACATGCCAGGCTCATCCTCCGTTTACATCAAGTTAAAATATGGAGAATGGGCCAAGAACCTCACCTGCAGAACTGCAGAGTAATGCTGCAAATTCTGGAGCCACATTCATTGTTTTTCTGCCACTGCTCTAGTGATTTGAGCGAGATGGCACCTAAAACAATGCAGGGTCATGATGAAGACCTTTAATGAGTATGAATAAAAAATGATTATAGATAAAATGAATTTGTGGGGTGGGGTCTACCCCAAGAACCCAGTCTACAAAAATAAAATATTACATGACGTATCACAGACTTGTACATGTTGTATGTTAAAATCATTGCAAAATTCAACACATGAATGATATTATACCTAAAGCATACATTTTAATTAGCATTTTCTCTTTGAACAATAGCAAAATATCACGATAGTTTACCCCAGTTTTGACAGCCTAACCATTTTCCCAATTTTCTTGAGAAAAGTCCTGTAATAATCTTAGTGATTATACCATTACTGCGGGTAGTTGCAGCTGTTTTCTATACTTTACAGTCCAATCATGTGACTGGGCTAGCTGATTAGGAAATAGAGAGTCAGACCCCCGAAGACACGCCATTGTTGCCATTGTCAGTACTTGCTGAACACATTGCTGAACAGCCATGGAGAGCATTAAACCAACCAGACCAGGACCCACCAGGGATAATTGGTTAGTGGCACTTTAAAAGGACTAATTTAATTGGTTGTCACTCACAAGTTTCACTGTTTTAAGTGTTTTTCATCATTGGATTAAGTCACTAAAGGGGGCAGACAGGTCCATCGTTGTTTTTTTATCAGTAAGTAGATTTAACAACTTAAAACAGTCGTATTAAATCATTTTAGAATTATTTTATTTTTAGAATTTTGTGATCCTTGGTTTCAAGAAACTCATTACTGATAAATAATCTGCTTCTCACAGAAATTAAAAGGCTCATTCAGTTCTCAGAACTCACTGAGTTGTATCATAATAGCATGGCGTGATGTCATAATGGCATGACGTGATGTCATAATACCAGGGTGTGATGTCATAATATCAGAAAGTGGTCATGATAGAAACAACCAAATGAAAATATGAATGAAGCATTCTGATTGTTGAAGTTCAGTGATAACAATTGGGCCAATGAATTTAAAGTTCATTACATTCTCAGAATACACTGAGGTTTTACTGGACATTGAGTGTTCTTGAAACACTGAATGTTGTTTAACGGCTCATCAACACAGTATAGGTTATTTAGATCCGCCCCAGAGAGAGGGGAAGGATACATAGGAATTCGGGAACCTGCCCTACTCTTATTATCGAATAGATTCCTATGGTTCTTTAACGTGCTCGGAGGATAGACAGATACACGGGACCGCCCGGTTTACGTCCCCATCCGACGATTGAGGCTAAGGTAAAGTGTCTTGCCCAAGAACACACCGACGGAACTCAGTGGCACCACGGAGGATTGAACCCGGGGCCTCCGGTTACAAATCCGCCGCGCTACCGACTGCGCCACGCCAGCCCCATTTCTTGAAACACAAAATTCTAGTAATAAAACAATTCTAAAATGATTTAATACACTGTTTTAAATATTTTGACAATGCAGCAGTGTTCTCCAAAGTATTTTTTTACCGTGAAACGAATGGTGTCGTTATTTTCTTTCGTAAAACAATATTTGTCAAATTGAATGCCACCCAGCGCCTTAAATGGACACACAACAATTTTGATTTTTAAATCTCTGTCATTATTTTTTCAATCATAAATTATAAGAATAGACTAGATCATTTTGCATATTATTATCAATTGATTATATTTCACCAATAATTATATTTAAACCTGTGGTAGAAAATGAAAACATTAAGACATTAATTTCAGTTCTTGATAAACACTTCAAGATTACCGTGTGTCCCTTTAATATTCAGAATGCTCAAGACTATGTAATAGAGAGTCTGGTGTCAGCAAGTTGGCTTATTAAGCTGAGACAGACTATCTGTTCAAACTCCCCGCAGTGGTTACTTCCCCTTTCTATTACTGATTACAGGAACCACTTTCACCACACAAATTTATAGCTGAAATCCAGCTAAGTTTAATATTTTGGTTATAAATATTTTTTAGGTCAATATTTCAACTTGCTTTGTTCATAATATAGGAAAATAGTGTGAAAACAGTATTTGATTACAAAAATAATTTTATTTATAAAATAATTTTAGCGAATATATATTGCTCGGCTTAGATCGACTGGAAACTCTCAGGACATCTGTGCCTGGGTACTACCCGGGTGTGGGAAAAGTGTCTTCGAGCTGCTTCCACTGGTTAAAATACCTGCTTAGTCTGAGTATAATTCAGTAGTTACTTATGAAACTAGTTTACCCTTGAATCGTAGCTACGGAGCGTTCAATTTGTAGTTTATTTTTATATGCACGGCGGTTACAAGCATGTATTCCGTTGAGAACATTACAGAAGATGTGCGTAAATTTAATAAAGAGATTACACACAAGCCAAAACAGGTTGAATGTTTCAACATCTTCTCGAAGGTGATGACGTTATTGTCAATTTGCCTGTTGGTTACGGCAAGAGTTTGCTGTAACAAGCCCTACCTAGCATGCCTAGTGTATCGCAGGGCTTTTTTTCCCTGTTTGGCTGAAAAATTGCCCTATTTTTTGCTTACCATTAACATGTTACATTATTTACCTCTCTAACGTTCTCAACATTATTATGTTTGGGATATATTTATAGAAGACAGTTCATCTAAAATGTACTTCTTTTGCATATTTGCACACCCAAATCTTCAATTTCTGCCTAATACACTGTCCCCCCTATATCTCGAAATCACATTATTTTTTCCCCTTTAACTCAAAAATCACGCTTTCTTCCCTCTTGAAGGACATGGGCCTCTTCCCCTATTTCTGAAAAAAAAACTGATCGCCATTTTTTATAATCACATGGCCTCCGCTATCGTCATGTAATATGTGTGGTGGCATGGGTTATTGGCTACAATATCACTGCGCGGAGGTTACTATCTGTTTTGTAGCACATGTACTTAGTAAAACTGTGACGTCAGAGTAACGTCCGTACTCTAAATCCTCTATCTGGTAGTTGTAGTACGGTATAGCCACTCCCCTATAGTTACCCGAAATTAAACGATTTAATGCTTTGCATTCATCAAAGGAAATTTTACCGACCATGTTTACAAGTTTTAATATTACCTGCTGATTACGTGATGGGTTAATAAAAGTGACGGTGAACAAAATATCTTTTAAAGATGGTCATCTTAAAATTGTTCAGAAGAGGTAGAAGTAGATTCTTTATTTATTTTACATAAAGTACTACAAATTGATGATTACAATTTAAATTACTCTCAGTGGCATGGATAAGAGCATTATTATGAAAGGTATTGTGAATTGAATCCAGGGAAAACACGTGACTTTAATCTGAACTGGAGTCCTACCATCTGCTTAAGTTCCCAATTGTGATGGTATGCGTTATTTTCCAAAAATATAGAAACCACTGTGATCATCGTTCACAAGAAGGGCGCTGACATGGCCAGTGGATGGTGTGGTGGCAGTGGATGGTGTGGTGGCAGTGGATAGTGTGGTGGCAGTGGATAGTGTGGTGGCAGTGGATAGTGTGGTGGCAGTGGATAGTGTGGTGGCAGTGGATAGTGGGGTGGCAGTGGATAGTGGGGTGGCAGTGGATAGTGTGGTGGCAATGGATAGTGTGGTGGCAGTGGATAGTGTGGTGAAACCCGGGTTCAAGCCTCACCAGTGCCACTAAGTTCACACCTCCGTTACTGCTTCATTTTTCATCTTTCATCAGTTCGTGCGCACAATATGACCTATGTATGTGTCGACGTGCCGTAAAACACCATTCATTCATTCAAGTCCTTCATGCTAAAAAAATAATTCTGGTTGAATATTTTTGTCGACTGTTAAACTTGAAAATGATGTTTTTGTCGGTAAGCCTTGTCTTATTTGTTACAGGGAAATAATGACAGCCAGCATCCACCACCATAGTACATTTTGTGTTCAAAAAGAGAATATCAGCCCATCTCTGAATCAGTCGCTGGCCTCGATAGAACAACTGACAACACAAAGACAACATGATCAGCAATATTTTCATCACTGGGAATCTCAGCCAAACATTGATGTGTTTCTGTCACAAAGAGGTAATTGTTTAAATGTAATACTTATAATAAAATATACTGTGTTTTACCATTTATATACCGTATTGTTTCTAAATAGCGCTTCTAATTAGCCCGTCCCCCCCCCCCCCCCCCCCCCACACACACACCCTAACTTAAAAAAATAATCTTACCTTGAGGTGTAAAAGTGGTTACTATCCAAGAAAAGTGGTTAATATCAAATAAACAGTATACACACACTTATGAATTTATTTTAAGTTTAAATGACGTGGAGAATGCCCACTGGCTTTATCCCCAACCAGATGATCCATGTTTACGGTAAATCATAAAATGAACTGAAATTACTGCGAGGACGCCTTAGAAACGACGAACTATCGATTCTACCTATCAATCAAAGTTTCAGTTACAGCGTGTGACACTACCTAACAGTCAAAACAAAGTCGGGTTTAGCAAACTACCGTATGATTTCCAATAGTGACGTTTTCGACTTAGTAAACTACTGGTAATTAGTTACGGCACAGGGACTTTGTCTCGCTTATTTTTAGCATTATATAAGGAAATGAAAATGTGTACTGGCTTACGAAAAGCGTTCAAATAAGCGCCCCCTTCCAGGAATGTCACGCCCCCGGGGGGCGCTAATTAGAAACAGTACGGTATGTGTGGTACCTAAATTATGACCACAAAGTCATGCTTTTTTTTTTAATCCGAAAGTTGTGATAAGGCCTGCTGATTTTGGGGAAAAGAAGCTCAAGTCTGAAAGAAGTGTGTTTTTCTGCTATTTAGGGGAATGTTTTTTAAGGCAACATTTTCATTAAAATGTATGTTTTAGCCTTAGGTATAATATCGATAATGTATTGAATTTAGTATTGATTTTAACATACATGTACAAAATATATGGAAAGTTTTACTTTTATATCTATTTTTATTTTAAGATTAGAAAGTTTTCATCCAGGCCCTTAAAAGAGCTAGAGAGTTTGTTTCACTATAATATAGTCCATCTTACTCTTAGTAAACTTCGGTCTTGATAAACCAGTCCTTGATAATGAGCACTGGATAAAAAAAAGTAAAGAGTTAAACTATAAAGAAGACAATTCATAATCTGGACAAGTCATCATGTATATATAGCATGTTCTTGTTACATACTTGTTCTGATACATTTGCTTTGTTGTATTTATTTAATTAAAAGTATTATGTATATATATACATGTAGATTATTGATTTATGAGTAATTACATCCATTTGTTTTCTCCAGTTGTTTGATGGGTGCCAAATGGAGTACAGTATCAGTATATATCTGGCTGGACATGGATACATTTAACACAGCTTTAGTAGCAGATATTAGGCTAAAATATTCAGCAAAAGCAACATCTATCATACTTCATATTGGATTAGTGAAAATAAATAGTCATGTTTGAATAACAATATGCTAGCCAATGGTGTTAACATGGATGCCGTAGTCGTCTAACAAATTACAAATACCGGTACATAACATTTGAAGCATTCTTCAGTCCTTATTATGGCCACAAAAGGAATGTGCATCAATTGTTTACGAGTCGTCTGTGAATTCAAACATCAAGAAAGGAGCAATCCAACTTGTGATGGGAAGACCTCCAGGAACTAATTCAACAAGCTATCATGATATATTGCATTGTACACCAATATTGAGCTTGTGCAAGTCCCAGACGGTAGAGGTTCAGCTTCACTTAACTGATGCATACTAAAGACGATGAAAGCAGGTTCCTGGTTCCACTCACATGCCTTACTGCATACACAACTTTTCACAATACGTTTGTTCCAGAATGTTGAAAGAGTTAATATGAATTTTCATATAGATTAGGCATACTATTTCTCATAGGTCATTTTATAAGACACATACATTTATTACTGTTTCAATTGACTCTGAGATAGAAATGTTTACATGATGGTTCCATACACTGGATATATTTGCAGGTCTGAGGGAATATAAAAACAGGCATGTGTTCAATAAAGAAGGGTTAACTTCACATAAAGGGTCACACGGCAATCTTGCAGTACTATTAATCAAACACCAAAATTAGCACCCCAATGTTATGTTTCCGTTTATAATATCATTTTTGACTTTAAATCTGGTTGCATTCATGATATAATTTTATAGCAAAATGTATTACTAATTCAGAGTTTTCTTTCATTTTAATATATAACGTTGGTGAAACATGATCAAGAATTAGTAATACCCCATAGTAATTTGCCTTGAAATATTCAAATAGTGTTTAATTATAATAGCAAATATGTGACTTAGGTAGAAAAACTTTACATAGTCATATTTAACAGGTCGTTAGATTTAAACATACTTGTATCAAGGTTGCCATGTGTCTCTTCATATTCTTTAAATTAGTCTTTAACTCCACTGGCTGAAGGTCAGCAGAGCTTATGGGAAGACGAGTCGTCCGTTAACATTTGCCTTGTGAACACGATATGGACTTAAGTTTTAATTTGTTCTTAAAGAGGCTCTACCTATATCTTTTTGTCCACCAATTGATATAAACTTTACTTAATTATAAAGAGGACTATGAAAAAGGTAAATGGCAATAATTTCACCCCATGTAATATGCGTTTTGCTGGGGAAAAACAGGATTGAAAAGATCGGATTTTTGAAATTGTATTCGTAATTGTTTTAGACAAGCTGATTGCGGAGATTTTCCGATCTTATTCGTTTACAATCGGAACTACCTCGTCTGATTAGCGAAGAGTTCCGATCGATTCGTTTGCTATCGGAACTGTGCCGAATAGTTTGTAATCGCATTGCGCATGTCCGAGAAATTCGTAAAAACTCGTAGTTCTCCGGCAGGAATAAACGGCTGGGCAGCATTTTATTCAAGATATTGTTTTGATCATAATTAATAATTTACAGAACTGGAATACGAACCATGTTTTTCTTAGAATACTCATAAAATAGCTTTGTATACATATAAATGCAGTAATATTGAGTATTTAGTATTTTACATTAAAAATCGCGTAGATATAGGTAGTGCCTCTTTAACCAGACTTTGTCGGTGTCTTTATATCATTGAAAGCTTGGACAAGTTTGAAAAACAACTACAGCCAGATCGGATTAGTAACACGATAGTTATTGCCCTAGCTTCAAAGTGAATTAAGGGGCGTCCGTGGCCGAATGGTTAACGTCTCTGACTTGAAATCACTTGCTCCTCACCGCTGTAGGTTCGATCCCTCAGGGGCCTAGGAATCTTTATGTGAGGAAGCTATCCAGCTGGCTTGCGGAACGTCGGTGGTTCTACCCAGGTGCCCGTCCGTGCACGAAAATTGCCCGGAGGGGCACCTGGGGTCTTCTTCCAGCAATGGAAGCTGGAAAGTCGTCATATGACCTTAGCTGTTGGTGCGACTATGCAATCCAATTCAATCAATCAATCAAAGTGAAGTGGGGGCTTTATAGGAACCATATTGTAATGTCACTTCCTGTCTCATAACACATTATTGTGTCACCTACATAGCATGTCAGACACAGGTATCACTTTGTCCATCTTTCATCGCATGTTAACCTGCCAGAACTTGAAAAGTGACTTATGTTTATAAAACTTCACACACATCTTCATCTTATGTCATGGAATGTTGTTACACATGTTCAATAACTCTGACTTTCATTTTGGCAGAGTTATGCTTCCTAAAAATAAAACAATAACCTGCATGCTCATAACTGTCCATAACTTAAAAAGTATTTGACCTATGTTCATGAACACGTGTCTTACTGCAAGGTAACATGTCCATTAACTCTGAATTGTATTTCGGCAGAGTTATAACCCTTTTCATAAAACTTTAACCTGCAAGCTAACCTAGCTCATAAATCAGGAATATATTGTTATGAAACTTGATACAGTTCCTCGTTTAAATCAATTATCCAATGTAGAGCTGTGCCCCTTTTTATAAATTTCAGCAATTAAAAACACATCTGCTCCATAATTCAAACGTTGCAGTTAGAATTGAATTGAATGTTGTTTAACGGCTCATCAACACAGTATATGTTATTTAGAGCCGCCCCAGAGAGAATGAAATGATACATAGGAATCCGGGAGCCGTGCCCTACTGTTATTATCGAATATATTCTATGGTTCTTTAACGTGCTCGGATGATAGACCGATACACGTGACCGTCCGGTTTACGTCCCCATCCGACGGACGAGGCTAAGGAAACGTGTCTCGCCCAAGAACACACCGACGAAACTCAGTGGCACCACGGAGGATTGAACCTATTTTGACAAAAGTATGCCCCTTTATGTACTCTGTCAATTTTGGGGTAACATTTTACGGTAAGCTCATACACTGTGTATCTCACAAACCGTCTGCCAGAGCTCAATAAAACTTCACACATACGATATATTCAGTACAAAAAGATAATGTACCATGTACAAGTCATTACTTTGAAACCCTTGAGATCCCCACCCTATAATCATATAAATGCATACACACTTACTGGGCCTGAACACTTTAAGGCGGGTGCAGGAATTTGCAATCACATGTCATCAACTGCTTATCACATTCTGTTATAAATTATAAGATTGACAATTTTTTCAGCTTTGCGAAGTTGAGCAATTCAGGGTCATTCTTGGGTCCTCGTGTTAAGATCATTTAAGCTTTTCATTTCGCTTTAATTTCACCAAATTTGTCGAGTCAGTAGAGCGATATAGGCCCTCTTGTTGATCTGATTTTTACCAAACTTATTAGATCGCAGTTTATGTCAATGTAAGTGTGAACAAGGACAATAATCACTGATTCAGCCAAGTAAGAGCCATATTAGCCAGTAGAGCGCCTGCACGCCATATTGGGCCTCCTGTTACTGCTTATCATATGTTCTACATGTATTCATTTATAAATGTTCTATTTATAAATAAAGCATTTTATTCTTATGCTGTTTTTACATTTAAATGGACATATACGCCAATCTTGATTTTTGGCTCACCTGAGCCCAAGTGTGATATTGGTATCACTCTTCGTCCGTCGTTATCGTTTAAAATCTCCATATATACAAAGTTTGGCCCCCCCAGGGAAGGCCATTTTACAAGTTTTTCATATACTTGTAAAGGAAAAGCCTTCATCTCTGAAACCGCAACGCACTCTCATATATTACATGTAGCATCAGCTTATGGTCCTCTACCAAGTTTGTTCAAATGGTGACGTCACATGTTTTACATGACTTATATAGGGAAAAACTTAAATAATCTGCTTCTCTGAAACAACAAGAGTCAGAGGTATAATATTTTGCCTTTGCCATAAGCTTATGGTCCTCTCTATCAAGTTTGTCCAAATCCAGACCATGGGGTCAAATTTGGTCCCACCTCAGGGGTCAAATTTGTTTACGCCTGTTTGAAAAACGGGACGTATTAAACTATTATGCATAATTATGGTATCGGGTTAAAAAGTATGAAACCCACATTCATGAAACTGTGTGGGTACATTGCCCAAGGTGAGAGGAAGAACCCTATTGTTTTGGGGGCCAATACATGTAGGTCAAAGTCACAGTCGTCTTATAAAATATGCATTCCGCACTATAACTTCAAAACCGTAACACCTACACTCATAAGACTTGGTACATTGCGCTAGGTGAGAGGGGGAACCCTATTATTTTTGGGGCCAGTAGGTCAAAGGTCAGTGAGCTTATATGGAAATATGCATTCAGCACAATAACTTCAAACCCATAACACCTACCTCATAAAACCTCAAAGGTACATTGCACTATATGATAGGAAGAACTAGATTGTTTTGGGGGCCAGTAGGTCAAAGGTCATGGTCACTTATATGGAACTACTCTTTCCGCACAATAACTTCAAAACTGTAACACCTACATGGATACAACTTCATAAGTACATTGTCCTTGTTGAGAGAAGGAATACTTTTGTTTTCGGAGACAGTAGGTCAACGGTCAAGGTCACAGTGGGACCTTAATATAAATGACAATACGCTTCTGCACGATAACTTTAAAACTAAAACCTACACATATACGTGTACATTGCCTTGGTGAGAGGTGAAACCCTATTGCTTTTGGGGTCAGTAGGTCAAAGGTCGAGGTCATAATGATATTGACCTGACACGGGCGTATAATGCATCGTTAGGGCGGCGCTCTTGGTTCCATAAATTATATAAGGAAAAACTTTCAAAGATTTTCTTCTCTGAAACTGCAGCGATACACTAACTGCGAATGAACAGCTAGATGCACCTATCCAACCAGCATCGGGGTCTATTCCCGTCACTGGGGACATAACCCTTGAGTCATAACTGGAAACTGTTGAGATCCACACCCCTAAAGCCATATATACATAATACACATACTAGGTATGAGCTGACAGATACAACTATCCAACCAGCATCGGCCCTAGGATCCATCCACACTCCTGGGTCATAACTTTAAAACCGTTCAGATGCAACCCATAGCACCATATATACACTTAATGGGCATGAACAGAAGGATACAGCCATCCAACCAGCTTTGACCCAGCCCCACCCATGGGGCTCCTAGGTCATAACTTAGAAACGGTTGGGATCCCCACTATATAACCATATATGTGTATACCCTGAACGTTTGAAGGCGGGGGGGGCGGGGATATATATTTTTTTTTCGTGATGGCTCATAAAACCGAGTCTGCTGCTTTATTCTCTTAATTGTGTTTGTTGCTCTCAAAGGATCACCTTTATCAGTATTTATTAATATTCACACTAGCATTCGTTTAGTGCAGTGTGGCGGCTGTAAAAAGTCTCCCCGTGCTACGAATCAGTGAGTGTTATATTTACTGGTCCTTTGGGACCAACGAGCCCAATAAAGGTGTTTTTGAAGTGAGGAATACCGCTTAAGCCGCGTGCTAGGGGGCGGTGAGAGGTGTTGCTTCTTTCATTACTTCTCATGAACAGACTCCATAAAACCGAGTCTGCTGCTTTATTCTCTTAATTGTGTTTGTTGCTCCCAAAGTATCACCTTTATCAGTATTTATCACCATTGACTAAATGATCTATTTATGTTATGAAATTATCAGTTTGTTTGACAGTTTTTAGCTCAACTGGCCGAAGGCCAGCAGAGCTTATGGGATGGCGAGTTGTCCGTCGTCCGTCCATCGTCTGTCCGTCGTCCGTTGTAAACTTTTGTCTTGTGACAACTTCAGGGCCTTCATTTTTCATCCGATCTTTATCAAACTTAAACAGGTTGTTTATATTAATGAAAGCTCGAAGAAGTTCGAAAACTAGCCAGATGGGAATAATTTCACCGGAGTAATGGCCCTTGTTTTGCTGAAAAATGCCATATTAAGCCTTGTGAACACTCTAGCACCTTCATTTATTATTTGATCTTTACCAAACATGCACAGATTGTTAATATCAATAAAAGCTCGGACAGGTTTAAAAACCAGCCAAATCGGATCAGTAATACCGGAGTTATGGCCCTTGTTTTTTTTCTGAAAAATGCTATTTTCTGACTTGTGAACACTCTGGGGCCTTCAATATTAATCGGATCTTTACTTAAGTTTGACAGTGTTTTTATATAAATGAAAGCTCAAACAAGTTCGATAACCGGCAAGATCGAAATAATTTCAATGGAGTTATGGCCCTTGTTTTGCTGAAAAATGCCACATTAAGCTTGTGAACACTCTAGCACCTTCATTTATTATTGGATCTTTACCAACCTTGCACAGATTGTTGATATTAATGAAAGCTTGACAAGTTCGAAAACCAGCTAGATCGGACTATTAACAGCGGAGTTATTGCCCTTGATTTAGTTAACAATGCTATATTTTGCCTCGTTAAGACGATAGGGGCTTCATTGTTTCATCCGAACTTTACCAGACTTTATCAGATTGCTAATATAAATTAAAGCTCGGACAAGTTCGAAAACCAGCCACATCGGACCAGTATCAGCGGAGTTATGGCCCTTGATTTAGTTCAAAATTGCTATATTTTGCCTCGTTAAGACAATAGGGCCTTTCATTTTTCATCCTATCTTTACCAAACTTTACCACATTGTTAATGTCGTTGAAAGCTCGAAGAAGTTCGAAAACAAGTCATATCGGATTAGTAACAGCGGAGTTATGGCCCTTGATTTAATTAAAAATGATATTATTTTGCCTCCTTAAGACGATAGGGTCTTCATTTTCCATCCGATCTTTACCAAAAATTACCAGATTGTTAATATCAATGAAAGCTTGGACAAGTTCGAAAACCAGCCAGATCGGACTAGCAATATTTTGCCTCGTTAAAACGATAGGACCTACATTTTTAGTCAGATCTTTACCAAACTCTATCAGATTGTTAATATAAATGAAAGCTCTGACAAGTTCGAAAACCAGCCATGTTATGGCCCTTGAATTAGTTAAAAATGCTATATTTTGCCTTGTTAATACGAATAGGGTCTTTATTTTTCATCCGATCTTTACCAAACTTTACCAGATTGTTGCTATCAATGAAAGCTCCGACAAGTTTGAAAACCAGCCAGATTGGACCATTTACACCGGAATTATGGCCCTTGATTTTATTTTCCGAAATATGCTATATTTTGGCCTCATTAAGAAGAAAGGGCCCTTCATTTGGCCAAATTTCCAAAACCAAAGCAAACGAAATTCACAAAACCCTAAAATTTAAATATGAAATCTCTAATACAAAACGGATCTTTCTGGATACGATAATACACAAAGGAGAACGGTTCAAAACGGATGGTGTCCTAGATTTTAAACCCTATGTGAAACCAAGCGAAGCTTTTCAATATATTCACAGAACGTCCTGCCCATCCAAAATCAGTATTTGAAGGTTTAATTAAAGGAGAACTTATACGATTTGTACGAACATCCACAAATTATGGGGACTTTCTAGAAAGGGCGAACTTATCCAAAGAAAAACTTCTCTTGAGGGGATACAGTATATTATTAACAGAGTTCTCTAGCGCATTTCAACAGGTTGACCATAAACACAGACAACAGTATCTGCATGGAACAAACATAAAAAATACAGAATTCCCCTTAGTTTTCATAACGGAATATAACCCACACATCACGGGATTAGCAGGACAATTACAATCGTACTGGAAAATCATTGAACAAAGTGATACACTGAAAAAGATATTTCCGAAAAAACCTATGATTGCCTACAAACGGGGAGAAAATCTAAGGGACACATTGGTTAGAGCTAAATTGCCGCTTTTTAATGACTTGGATGAGCTAAACATGTTAATTAACCTTCTGAAAAAAGATGCAGACTCAGGGATTTGTTAACCTTTAGCATACAATACAACAGTGATAATGACACGATACGGGTCAAACACACATATTATAAAACATTAACCCGGCATAGAATAGTATACAGAATAACCAATACAGTACTCGCTCACATACACACGTGCACAGCACAAAGATGAACTACCATTATCTAAGAAAGAAGTAGATGACGGATTAATACATCAAGATCCTAAAACGTATAAATATTTAAAAAAAATTAAAACATAGATTATAGTACACTAAACCACAACGTAGATAAGGCAACTACTGAAACTGTACACACTTATAACTAGAGATTTCTTAACCAAATAATCGGTTAACTTGAAAGTGTATATACCAATTCAACATATAACATAGTGAATGCTGGCTTGCTCAAAAATACTATTAATTATAAATAGAACAAATAGTACTAGAATATTTGGAGCAATAAACACATTCAAAAAATATATAATGAGAGTGCAATTCAACACTTATGACACATAACACGCTTGAATAAGGAGAAAATACGAAATTGCATGTCACGCTCGAACAACCAATCACGAACACCTAATGCAAATGAGATAAATTAAAATGCCAAGTGACAACAAATTAAAAATGATTAACCAATCAACCGTCGCTACTCTGAATTGCACTATTGAAATCGCAATGTAACGCCTAACTAAAATGATTAACCAATCAAACATCATTGTTCTTGAAGATTTATTTCCCTGGGAGAAACAAACATATAAAACAACGATGTTAAATGCAGATAATTACTGATTCAGTATACCATACCTACATACACTGCAACCATGAGTTACAACGGACGATTCAACGGACGTCGGTGAGCTGGCCGCAGGCCTATGTCACAATTCAGAGCAAGAACTCCCTATCATCGGGAAGAGTCGACGAGTCAAGAAGCTGATACAGGAAACCCGCGACTACGGCCGGTACACTTACTGCAGCCAGAGATTGGCGGAGCCTGTTTGAAAGGGACTTCGAGAGGAAAACATCACGGTTCGATACCCACCCAGGGCCTGTTTTCTCCCAGACTGGGAAAG
The DNA here is from genome assembly GCA_037043455.1 of Cyrtodaria siliqua. Taxonomy (NCBI): domain Eukaryota; kingdom Metazoa; phylum Mollusca; class Bivalvia; order Adapedonta; family Hiatellidae; genus Cyrtodaria; species Cyrtodaria siliqua. The sequence goes on from JAWPHD010003233.1 coordinate 20,032, forward strand.
CCTGCAACCGCTGCTTGATAGCATAAACACAGAGACCATAGACAAATGGAAGGTGGCCATAACAGAGCACCGTAAACACAGTAGAGACGAGGGCCATCGACAGGGCAGAGAACCCACCCTCTACGGAAGCTGAGACTATGTCGGATACTGTGACAAAGGCCATCATGGCGGCCTTTGCAATGATGACGGCGGCAGTGCACACCACAAATGAATGATCCACCGGTTCGCCGGAGTGTGTATCATAGGTCCTTTTCAGGATCACCATTTACCTCGAGAGAACACCCTTAAAAATTGTCACATCCATTGCTAATATCCAGTACCTTACAATGGACATAAACATGCGTGCATAAAAACACTCAAAACGCACACGTAAATGGGAATACACAGAACAAACACCAACCAGTACATTTCAATATAATATACCTTGAATCAATGAAAAATATCAGATATTGAGCAAAATAAAAATGAATGAGACTGTAATATAAGAAAGAGCATCACAAATCAAAAACATGATAAAGATAACAACCAAGCGATTATCTCCCTTTAACCCAATATAAATAGGTAGACGATATACACCAATACTTGACGAAGATTGATAGAATATACCACTCAATATGGAGATTAGCTACCAAGAACAAGTCTGGGTAGAAAATAATACACATACTAAGTAAAAAATGTTAATATATAGAACAGTGGGAAAGAAAACAGGGATATATTAATAACAACCATTTTCCTTATTAATTACTCATACAGATTTTAAACAAGTGGACACAATGCCCACACAGTTCAATGGACTCGCACAAGAGGCGTATAATAATTCAAAAATAATCTAGGTGGGAACAAACGTGCATATTCATTCATGATGTGGTTCATTACGAGACATGAAATAGATACTATTGATAATTAAGCGCCAAAAGCGAGTTCAATAAGGGAGCATATGGCCCCACATTATGTCTCTACGGTTATCAACAAATCGTTACCACGAGTTAGACTAATTCACACCCTCTACATGTTGTAATTAGTCGTGGATAGACAACACAAAGGGACCATTGTATTACAGATGTTCAATACGGTATATAAGACTGTAGATAGATACTTCCAAATCAGTTGAGCTCTCACTCGACTAGCAAAAATCTCTGAAAATCTATTAAACCCTTGGTGAAATTGAAATCAGATATACAAGCAATAGAAACGGTAAACAAACTCGTATTTGCTTGCGAATAAAAAGTATATTTAAGCGGTATACAAACACGCAATAAACAGTGTATAGACCCAAACACATAATGCACTATAGGTGAATGTGATGGTTTGAAGACCAGCTTTTTAAAGTAGAGAATACACTTATTATATTTGAAAACGCAACATTTTTGACTTTCATATATTTTTTATCTACGCGGTTTTCGTTCAAACAAACATTGTATTTTACGAAAGTATACATATTTCTTTGTGTCTATTGTTAAAATTGAACAATTTAGAATTACACAGGAGTTACACTACCTGAAACACTGAAAACACATTTTGCACGAGAATTGGAATAATCACGTTATAAGCAAGTTTATTTTTATTTATCTTAAAAGCGCGTGTTGAAATCGCTTTGAGTGTGTATGTTATTTTATTACAATTCTCCAGTTCTTGACCTGGCGAGATTTTCGTGCTATCGTATAATCTCTTTGTGTAATAAATACACTAAGCTACACTCAATAGGGTAACACTAATAGTCGATTCTACTAGTTAACCAATCTTCAATATACTCAGTACATTTGAAAACGCAACACTTCGGTTTTTGTAATTTTTTGAAAAGTGAAAAAGCTAGAACAATGCAATTTCATATAGTATATATTTAATCATGATTTAATAGATGGTCAAAATGTCATTGCCAACATCAAAATATTTCATATGAAAATCAACGGTTCAATTACCCCTATCCAAATTAAAATAAACACTTTCAATACCGAGTGTACCACCACGAGCGTCTATTAAAGCTTAACATCTACGGTGCTTAGACAGTATTTTGGATGAAATCACTTGCTGTGGCATACGCTGCCATTCGTCTTGTAGCGCTACGCGAAGTTCCTGCGGTGTGTTAGGGGCATACGCGGGCATAAACACGTCGCTTCAAGTCATTTATTGTGCGTCTGAAATGAAACGAACCATCAAACATTTTAAAAAATCTAACATTTTCACTTTTTTTTTTTAATTTATGACATTTATGCTGTTTTTGCAGTTGGTACGTTTATTGGCCTACTTACAAACCAATTATGGCTGAATTAGAATGCATTCTGCACAAAAAAGGTAACGCACCACCTTTCAAAATTTGAAAATAAGGCAATTTTATTTTTAATAATTTGAAAAAAGTGACAATGCGTATTGGTTATAGTGGATGAAAACACAAACCCATGAGTACCAATCGTGTGTCTGGCTGTATCAGAAGCTGGCAGGAATCTGTTTCTGAGATGTGACACCCTCAGTCTGATGTCCTGTCTGGGGGTGGCTACTCGCTGCCTGCCTGGTCTAGAACGGTCCCTGACAGTGCCTGTCTGTTGGTAGCGTGTCTGTAGCCTAGATATAGTTGAGACATGGCAGCCAAGTCGTCTCGCAACCTCTGTTTTAGTGACACCAATAGCCATCATCCCAATAGCCTGATTTCGCACATGTTCAGCTAAACGTAGCATAATGATTTGTGGATAAAATCAAATCATGTTGTGTTTTTATACCATACCGATATTAGCGCTTTTAAGATAAATAAAAATAAACTTGCTTATATCGTGATTATTCCAATTCTCTTGCAAAATGTGTTTTCAGTGTTTCAGGTAGTGTAACTCCTGTGTAATTCTAAATTGTTCAATTTTAACAATAGACACAAAGAAAATGTATACTTTCGTAAAATACAATATTTGTTTGAACGAAAACCGCGTAGATAAAAAATATATGAAAGTCAAAAATGTTGCGTTTTCAAATATACTAATTGTACATAGGCGGTAATGGCCCGCGGCAATATTGGTTTATTGATTGCAATACATGCAAGCTGAAAGTTAAAATCGTCTCACCTATCAGTAAGAACGCCAGCCCTTTGGCGTAGGAATATTTATCAAACAAGGTCACGTGATAAAATCGATAACAAAATGACATTATTGGGAAAATTTTCACTTGTCAGATTTTTACACCTCTTATCTATAAACTGTGATTATGACAAAACACAATCACAGATCGTTGTTAAAGTAATAATATTCACAAACTAAATTGGTCGAACTTAATTGGTGTACACTTCGTGTAATTCCCATTAATAGTTAAAGGTATTTTTCAAAGGGATGAATTTAGGTTGTTTTTAAGTTTAAATTGCCAACAATGCGCTTTTAAATCAAAATCGATTTATTTCGTCATTTTAGAAGCGAGAATAAAAACAAATGCATGTACGCATAGATAAATCTTTCCTCTGTCCATTTGCAAAGTTTTAATGAAATCGGAGACAAGTACTTTTTTTCCCCAAAATTAACTAACATGACCCACGGACTCAAAGACGGCATAACTCATATACATTTACAGACGCGACCGTGTACACAAGAAATAAAATAATTCCATTATTTCAATACATATATTTCAAATGTATGTATCCATGCATTCCAGATTAAATTTCTGATCTATACATGCTTTTGGTTTATGACGGAGTGCTCCGAATAGGTTTTAACAAACCAAATTGCAACGGTACGTCGGGAAAGGAAATGAGGATGGTGAAAATATATGTTGCAGTGCTAATTTTCTGAATCCGAAAAAAATGCAAAAAAAATGAAGTTTAAACAGCGAGAATGAGTTTTTTTTATGAAAGTGTTCATTATCATGTCGACTATTAAAAACCAAAATTTAAAGTCAATCAGAAAAAAAGTACTTTTTTTCCCCCAAAATTAACAAAGTACACCGTGTTCGCTAAAATATGAACAATCGCCTTTCGAAGTTAATTTACACGCGGGATATAAAACCATGAAATTGTGAAATCCTTTTTAAGAGATATATTGATTTCAACATTGTTCTGTATTTAATAAATTATTAGAGTAGAATGTTCACAGTTTTTCTCAAGGACATCATTACGGTAGTATCCCTGCAACCCCGCCCCTCATCCCACCCCCACAACCCTCCATACCGTATTGATTAAGTTGTATATAGCTGCGAATGCGCAGTTGTAATCAAATTCGATTTATTTCATCATTTTAGAAGCGAGAATAAAAACAAAATCATATAGATACACCTCTCCTCTGTATATATGTATAATTTCAATAAACGGAGACAAGTACTAATTAAGTAACAGGACCGTCCGACCCAAAGACGGCACCATTCATATACATAAAGGAAAGACGACCGGCTACAAACACAATTAAATAATTTCGTTATGTAAACACATATATTTAAAATGTATGTGTCCATGTATTTTACACTAAATTTTTTATCTATACATGCTTTTGGTTTATGTCAGAGTGGCCAACGTATTTTAACAAAGAATGTTGGAACTGTATATTGGAAAATGAAATCATGATGGCGGCAACATACGCTGCAGAGTTAATTTTCGAAATCAGAAAAAGCGATAAACAAATATTAGTTTAACAGGCAGAAAGAATTATATTCTTTTAACTGTTCGTTTAAAACTGAGTGGGCGACTCGAGTTTTAAAGAAATCAAGATTGGCATGTGTCCATTTAACCAAGTAAATAAATGACTGACGAGTAACATACATGCTACTGTCAGTAACTAACATGAGTATGTGTAGACTCGAAGATTTCATAACATAAACATGTGGACATGACATTGTGTCAATGGAGCACTTGCCAGATGTGTGGTGTTGTGAAACACTGTACGCGTGAATCCAAAAAGTGCGGGTCGTTTATATTTATAGGGCATATATAGTTATATATATATATTTATATATATTATTCTTTTATATTTATATGGTCCCAGAACGCAGTCATACTCACTACTATATTGAAAGTAAATACTGAATATACATGTGCGGTGCGTTACGATCTGTAGTATTTGAAAACAGACAAATTAAACATTTCCCTGAACATATATAACGATGATAAATACTATATTCATGGAATTGTGTTTTCCTGAAAAAAAAATACATGTTTGTTTTCAGCAATTGAAATCTACTATATTCTCCGAATATTGCTACTTTGAACATTTGAATACGTCTGTTTTCATCAAATAGCATGTTTTGTTTGTTTTAATATATATATTTTTTAATTTATGATTTAAAAAAATAATGGATTATCGGAATATGTCTTACACACTGTTGAATCCTGTAAATTAAAAAGAAGTGGTTTGGTTCACAGGCGACAATATCGGCGAACATAACCACTTGTTTTACCGGATTCAACATTGTGCAAGAAAATATTCATATTTTATACCATTAATATTATAACATGTGTGTTGTAACATATGCTTATCCTTGGACTTGACCTTTTACCTAAAAATCAAACGATCATCCTCTTTCCACTGTGCACCAATGAAGTTTCATGAAATTTGCTTTAGGTAAGGGGAAAAACTGTGTGGGCAATACTTTTCATTTTCCGTTCATGGTAACGGACCTTTCAACTACTGACTTCAAAATAAACAGGGATTATCATTTCACCAAAGGCAGTCAAAGTATGAAGTTTTATGAAATTAGCTTCAGAGAAAGTAATAGTTTGATTGCAGACACGATTTTTCATGATCAAGTCACTGTGACGTTGACCTCAGATTTATTGACCTCAATATTAATAGGGATCATACTCTTAGCAAAGGCAGTCAACCCATGACGTTTGAATATATCAGGGTGATATTGACCTTTGACCTATTAACCTCAAAATCATTCATGAGATTTGCTTTAGGGAAAGTGGACTTAAGTTTACAGTACTTTACATTATCATGTCACGGTGACAATAACCTTTGACCTAATGACCTCAAAATCAAAAGGCATCATTCTCTTACCAAATGCACTCAAACCATGAATTTTGCTTCTGGGTAAGTGGACAGTGCAGACAAGGTTTTTCATAATCATTATTGGGTCACGGAGCCCTTGACCATCAATATTTGATATGCACATACTGATGCTTCGTACAAAGTTTCGTCAAAATCCAACAAGTAGCGTAGACAACATTTGTGACGGACGAACGGAAAGGCCAAATATAATCTTGCTCACCTACCACTTTGTGGTGGAAGACATAATTATAAAGACAATATGTTAGTTCATATGTATACTTTATGAAGCAAATAATTGAGCAAACATAAACTTCAGCATTGACTCTGGACAGTGGTGTACATGGAGTCTTCTTCCACATGACGTGCAGACTGAAAGAAAAGGAAGACATAGAATAAAAAGTTAATATAAGTCGAGCAGAGTATTCAATTTGAATCAGGTGTTGCGAGGGGGAGCTAGGGCATGTTTAGGGGAATGGGACAGTTTACAATTTAATTATTGTTTAACGCCTCACCAACACGTTGTTTAGGTTATTTCAAGCCGCCCCAAAGAGAGGAGGAAATATACATAGGCATCCAGGAACCCTGCCCTACGCTTGTTACCGATTAGATACCTATGGTTCTTTAACGTGCTTGGAGGACAGACTCCGATACACAGGACCATCCGGTTTACGTTCCCATCAGACGAACGGGGCTAGCAGGACACATCGAAGTAACCCAGTGGCGCCAGTAAGAATTAAATCCGTGATCACTGGATTCAAAGCCGATATGATATAAACGTCCCTTGACCAAAACTGAGTAAATGGCACATCAAGTAAAGGGTCAATAGATATCATATTGTGTATCATACGAGTATATGATTGAACTGACATGATTATAAAACAATTTTAATGTATTTTTCACATTACATTACAGCAGGAATCTATTATAAGGAAAGTTAAATCTAACAGAGGGTGCAATGCTCTATAAGCCATTTTTACTAGAAGGGGAATAAAATACAAGTCTTGCCAAAAATCTAAAATTGTTAAATTTTACAAGTTTTGTTCATAGGATATTTTACTTTAATGACTGAGTAAGGTTATTTTACATGGGGAGAAAACATTAATATACAACTATTTATTTTCTCTCTCAAAACCTGGTGATGCCCATAGTTTTAGAAATAATGATTAAATAGGGCAGTTGAGAAGACACTTTTGTAGATGTGTGGTCTGTTCTGATGTGAAAATGTGTAAAACAGACACAAGATTAGAAATTTACCCTTTCATAAATTGGGGACCCGTCACATAGACCATAATCATATTGTAATTAGTTGATGTTAAGGGTGCCCTCTGGTGAATATCAGAACAGTAAGAATTTTTAATTTCCCTGTTTTTTATGAAGACTAACATATTACTAGTTAGTTTCTGGAAAAATAATGATGGGTCGGTGATTTAACTTTTTCTCAAAATTAATCTTTAGTAATACACTCTCACAGTGTGGTTTTAAATTCTGAATCAGCTGCAAATTGTGTATTGCAACTTATATGTGTGTAGTGTGGTTTGCAGAACAGATATCGATTTTCCGTCTTTTTTAATGTAATAGTTCATACTTTAGGACGAAAAATTAGGGGTTGTGGTATTTTTATCACCATCTGAAAAATTATTACATCCCTTGTCATTACACCATCCAGTTTACTATTAATTGCATTTTTAAATTTGTGATCAATCAATTTTTCATGATAAAGGAACACTAAACTTTTTGAGATATTTTGTCTACAAAATATACAAGACCTGAGTTTTAGAATGAAAAAATAAAAATTGGGGGTCGGTGTGAATATAAGAAAGATATTCAATAAAAACTGAGAAAAAAATGTGCTATTTTAGATTTCGACGAGCTCTGACATATAACGGCATAGGTCTGTAACAAATAATAGGAACAATACTGTTTTTGCTGTCTCTGTATATCCTAACACATGTCTTTGTAATAAAGTTTCAATTAAGTGAATATCTTAAACGGTTTTTGAGAAATACCATATTTTGTACCCCTACCCCCCATTTTGGCTTTTGTTAAAAATTGTCAATTTTAGGCACAAAATGTGAGGTCAAAAAAAATCTAAACAATTTTCATTGGGCATTAGTTTGTTACTGTATAATTATTTTTCCAGTTTTATTATAATTTTTGAAATATAACAAATGTAAATTTCCGGAAGTGCAAAAATACAAAACCTCAGCAGTGGCCACCCTTAAAGGGACTCACGGCATTCTTGAATTATTTATCAAGCTTTAACATTAGCATCTCCATTTGTTAACCTGGTGACATTTTAAATTTAAACCTGCTTGCATTACAAGTTATTTTTGTCTTCGTTATTCTATCAAATATATTATAGGTGCACTATTATCAACAGTAAGTAATGTGTAAAACAATTTCTTCTGAACTATTCTAATAAATAATATTAATGATGCACAAATGCAAACTATGCAGAAAAATTAACCGAACTCCAGAGGTTTTAAACAAATAAAGACTTCCTAGTGTACCTTTAACACAACTTGTTTTCGCATGTATCCAGTACATGTAGTTTACACGAGCTCATATGACAATCACGCTGCATTATCACTGAAACCATTTTTTACTCTAACTTTGAACAGCACCTTGCAAGCATAACACAAGCTCCATTTAAAGAACTACACAAGTGCAAACAATTTTTTAAAAGTCTCTCACCTCCATATGATCCAATGGCATTTAATACGGCTTGACATTCTGAAGTCGTCAGTATCAATTCACTTAGAGCTGCTCAAGGGCACGATTCACATTTGAGGCCTCTCTGAAAACAACATCAATCCAATGTCAATGATCAAACATACATAGTTTAGCCTTTGTTATACATAATGTAACATATTTAAAAGAAGAACTAAATTGAATAAAGCATGAATATTACCTGTGCTCAATAACACCGTTAATGTAATAAAAACATCTCTCATCATTCATTATACATGTAAAATAGAATGTAACATAACTGGAGATCCATTAAAATCATTGTTCCACTTTCACTGCATATTTCCAGCCCATGGAATAGTCATTTCTTTTGAGACACATTGGAGGCAAGCGTAGTAGCTCCACCTCCTTAAAGGCTTTTAAGTGAAGTGTACTTTCTCGAAATTGAGTTGTTTATTTCGCAAAAGAAAGTATGTAGTAAATGTAAATACATGTAAATTCAAAATCACTTCCTTGCCTCAAAACTTTACTGTACATAGATATGAATCTGACCGATTTCAGCAAATGTCTATGGCAGATTACATTGTTTCAATGGTAGTTGTATCGGGTTATGTATTCACGAATGTGCGAGAAAATGGGGATAACATAACGATATAGAGACAACGCTAACAATTTACATTCCTGCATCTGAGGGGTGGGGGTGGGGTGAAGGGGGTTTCTAGTTTCCTTTCCCCTCCTTTTTTTCGGTATGCAAGTTCCATCTACCCCCACACCCCATCTACCGTACTTGGGTGGGAGCGGGGTGCTGGGGACATTGATAGCATTTCTACTAGTAATTGTTTTATTCCACGAAACGTTCTACAGTTTACTGTACATCCAGTTACTGGAAAGATCGGAGTACACGAAAATTATGAACTTTCTATTAAACAGTATACGCCACTTTTTTAGGCACTATATTTGGCTAATGTCTAAATATGTACGATCTAAAAGAGGTGTGTACTGTTTTTTAACAAACACATTTTAATGACAAAACAAATACCTTGATCATGGACCTCTAGCAGCAGACAGTAATCCCAAATCCAATTTGACCAACATGTCAATTTCACGTGGCAAGTTATGTCACGGTGACCTGTCAGTCACCAACACTGCATCGTGTTGACACATAATGGGACGTTATTTCGTCCGGTAAGGTATTAGTTTTTACATTACCTACGGTATGAAACACTGTACGCGTGTTGTTAGACTCCATAGGTTCCCGTAGTGCTCGCCGACGCAGCGCGCCTAATTTCGGGTGTAAAAAAATGGCGTCGAAAAAATTTCCTTTCTCTAACTAACTCCACTTTTTTTTTACAAAACATCTTGGGATTTCCTTGGAATATATATGGAATTAAATGTGCAGTATATGCAATATATAGCGGAAATACGCCCCCTGCGTTTCTTTTTCCTTTCAGTATATATTGGTCGTGGTACATGAACTAGAAATAGCGATAAAAAGTGCTTTGTAAGGAATTTTGTGAAGTCGTGCATGCTTGAGTCATTCTCTTTCTAAAAATATATGGTTATATTTTAGTCATCCGGTATGGAATGGGGCTTTAAGATGAGTTTCTGAAACTCCAATAATATCTAAATTGAAGTGATTAAAAACAGTTTCACGTATATTAAAATTATCAGACATTATATCTAAATTAAAACCATTGACATTCCAAAAGCCTGCTTTGATCTAATAGTTATCTCTTCGCCAATTGCCAATTGTCTACTGTATCGACCATTTTGTCTCCCGTCACGACCTGTTGTATGCCATTTCTGGTTCTCATGTGATTGCTGTGCAGTTTCGACATGCTCATGATCCCTCTGGCTGTTATCATTATTGTCACATCTCTCGTTGTGATGATTTGGTATTCGTGAAGCTCGTGCAATCACACTGTAGAATTATCTATATAGGTCATAGGTGGATCACGTACTTTACATATTATTTAATTGTGTTTCGAGCCATACCAGTGAAGTGTGAACAACATGTATGCTATAATTACTTTCAATAGTATATACGTGTTTTTCCTTAAATTTGTTTACTCATACCTAAATATTTCTCATGTATTACCGCCTCAGTGCTGATGGCGATGGACATTGTAAAATGTGTATGCCTTAAAAAAAAAAATTGAATTGAATTGATGTATAGATAATTGTAAACAATGTCAAACTTTGGCTGACTAACGTCCCGTATAGATGTAGATGTATAGATAATTGTAAATAATGTCAAACTTTGGCCGACCAACGTATCATAATAGATGTAGATGTAGAGATAATTGTAAATAATGTCAAACTTTGGCTGACCAACGTACCGTATAGATGTAGATGTATAGATAATTGTAAATAATGTCAAACTTTGGCTGACCAACGTATCATAATAGATATAGATGTAGATGTATAGAAAAAATAATTGTAAATAATGTCAAACTTTGGCTGACCAACGAATCATAATATATATAGATGTAGATGTATAGATAATTGTAAATAATGTCAAACTTTGGCTGACCAACGAATCATTCTAGATGTAGATGTAGAGATAATTGTAAATAATGTCAAACATTGACTGACCAACGTACCGTATAGATGTAGAGATAATTGTAAATAATGTCAAACTTTCAATCTATGAGAACATGGCGGGGATTTCTTTATTTCTTTATTGTCCTGTTTAAATGGGGTGACAGTAGGGTAAGTGTGAGGTTTGGTGCATCCTAGAACCGGTTTGAACCCCCAGTGACCTACTTTGCCACTGACCGTTCCAAGGCGGTAGCCTTATTGTCAACCCTTTTGTGTTTGTGATGTCATTTGCATTTATTATTACTTTTGCCTTCTTGTTTGTCTGTTTGCGTGTTTGTTTCTGTGTTTTGTGGTTGACTGTCCTCTTTGAATGCTACTTTCCCTGTCCGATCTTTTTATATTTCTTCTATGGTGACGTGATTTACAAACCGGTGACAATAAACTGATTACAGTTTATAAAGACCTGAGCATTAAACAAGTTAATGCTTACCACCATATGAAATTACTCTCTGAATACTCGTCTAACAGTGTATGCCCGAATGGGATAGTTACTCCAATACTACATACACTTAAAAAGGAATTGTTTTGTCTGTGGATTTCATAGGAGGGATAATAGTTGGAACATATGATAAGATGCAAAACAAGTAACATTGCTGAATAGCGATGGACAAATACATTTATGTCATGTTATCAACAAATTATGTATACCCATTCAAAAAAGAACTCTCTCAGACTAAAACTATATAATTTGGAGAGATCAAAGAATATATTAACGGCATGGTGTAATTATGATAGAGAAATATGTCAGTCGGCTGTCCCGATTAGACACGTGTGGTGGGCACATCATGCAGCAGCTGATTTAGTACCTACCGCGGGATTTGTAAAGAGTTTCTCACCAGGTGTGAAAAACATTAGGTAATCGATTGGATGAGATCAATTTAAAAACTGACTATATATCGAGACGGACTTAGTTACGAAATGCAGTCGAATGTTTTCATTCTGACTGTTGGTTCCTAAATTATTAGGTACTCTTCTGTTTTTTGGCAAATATAACTATAATAATAGTTATCAAATAATTCATTGGGAACAATTTGGTAAAAAAAAGATTAAGCACGTATTTTTGAAGTACAAATAGACACTGTTAGAAGCTATTCTGTTTAATGAAAATCGGGTACAAACCCCTTGAATAGCTATAATAAACGGGTACGAACCCCGGAAAAATGGGTACTAACCCCGACTGACAGTACTGTATGTACTTCCAAAATAACACTACCACTTGAAACATTATATTGATAAACATTTAAACAGCTGACTTAATATAGTTTGGTACCAACCCAGCGTCAGCTTGCCTATTTACTATAGGCTATTCTTAGGAAAACAAATAATAAATATAAAGGAGAGGCAATTTACTTTAATGTGGTGTAAAGGCTGACTTAATATAGTCTGGTACCAACCCAGCGTCAAGCCAAAATATAACGTAATTTTAATGTGATTAACAACTGACTTAATATAGTCTGGTACCAACCCCGCGTCAGTCTTGCCTTTTTAGTATAGGCTATATTTAGGAATGAAACAGTAACTAGAAAGAAGAGAAAATTAAACTTAATGTGAGTACACGGCTGACTTAATATAGTCTGGTACTAACCCAGCGTCAAGCAATATATAACGTATTTGTGATGTGATTACGATTGACAATATAATCTGGTACGAAACCAGATCTAAAACGTATAGAAACGGGATTTAGTTCCGTAAAAACGACATATTAAATATTTCTCTTGCTAATAATATGCACAAGAAAGTGACATTATTAGAGTATACAGTCAGCAAATGTAACTACCACCTTGGTACGTGAGTTACAAAGATACGAACAATCCAATCCATATGGCAATGATTTTTAAATCATTATGAATAATATATTGAACTAAAAACGCTATAAAAGGAATAGGTTGAAGATTTTATAGCAACTGAAGAAGGCCCTCGGGCTGAAAACGTTTTTGCGGCAGGATATTGTTTTACCTGGTAAAATCGTTAACCTATATACAGTGCGTATAGACAGACAGAAATATACTTGCATTGTCTGTAACTTGGCTTTCGAAATAAAAATGAATATAAACCTAAGTGTGCATAATGCATAACAAAATAAATTTACAAAACAGGGGCACACGTAAAACACTGGGTGTGAGACATACACCCGTGAGGAATTCCAAACTATGCATGAGACCCTTACGAGACATTTTGAAACGTCAACTTTGGTCGGACACCCGCACCCCCCCCCCCCCCCCCCCCCTGAACCCCATCCCCACCCCCACCTCCATAAAATAGAATAGAATAGAATACAAACATATGGCCCATGAATATGTTTAAAAATAATACAGTTATTTATATCAATATGATTAGACGGCCGCAGTACATATGTTAGTAGAATTTGCACAAATATATCACAGTACATGTATATAGTTAACGAAACCGTAATGAACCTGTTTTACAGATTAACATTATTCAACAAATCAAAGTAAGTTTTCAATAGGACGTAAGATGTTTTTAAATAATATTTCCTTAAGTTCACATACGTGCGTATTCTGACTTGAGCATGAACCATTCATGATAAATTATATGCATATGACTTGAATTCTTGAGAATTCTTGAGAATTCTTGAGAGAGATCTTTGGTTTGCCATTGTATGGTTAGGCCATTGTATAATCTAATACTAAAAATAAGTATAAAAGTCGAACAGGAAATGCAGATTTCACAGTACAAGGTAAACCCAAAAACACGCAAAATGACAAACATGAATGGCAATGTTAATAAGGAATAAAGGCATATGACGTCACAAACAGAAAAAATGGTTGACAATAGGGCTACCTCCTTGTAACTGTTAGTGGCAAAACATGCCACTGGGGGTTTAAACCAGGTTCTAGGGTACACCAAACCACACACTTAACCTACTGTTATCTCAATCAAACGGGAAAGTGTAAATAAAGGAAATGGTCTCTAACCAACAAGGCAGCATTAATAGGCAATATAATAAAAACACAAAGATGCTCGTGTGTATATATATATAAATACAAAATAACAATAGCCTAGAAAGCCACGAAGAAGGTACTCTGCCAAAGTAAAAAGCAAAAAGAGAATAAACCATTGAGGGTACGACAATTAAGACAAGATTGCAGACAAACATCAAACGTCACCGTCCTTTTAGGCTTTAGCTAAACGTCATCATAGGGTCCACAGCCAGTCCGGTCATCGTACAATTAAAGAGCATAGTGGCGAACTGTAAATGGGAGCACCACCAAGCATGCAATAAGTTGCAAAGTGATAGGGTCATAACCACTGTTGATAAACCTTCTAACAAGTTTAACAAAGATAGTATGGAAGTGATCGTGACCAAGCATCTTACGAAGTTTGTAAATCACGTCACCATACATTAGAAGAAATATAAAAAGATCGGACAGGGAAAGTAGCTTTCAAGGAGGACAGTCAACCACAAAACACAGAAACAAACACGCAAACAGACAAACAAGAAGGCAAAAGTAATAATAAATGCAAAAGACATCACAAACACAAAAGGTTGACAGTAGGGCTACCGCCTTGGAAACGGTCAGTGGCAAAGTAGGCCACTGGGGGTTTAAACCGGCTCTAGGGTGCACCAAACCTCACACTTATCCTACTGTCATCCCATTAAAACAGAACATTGTAAATAAAGAAATCCCCGCCATAATTTAATCTCTAACCAACAAGGCAGCATCAATAGGCAATATAAGTAAAACACAAATATGCTCGTGTAAATATAATACAAAAAAACAATAGACTAGAAAGCCACAATGAAGGTACTCAATGGTTGGCAGAAGCCAGAGCATCAAGAAAATAAACCATTAAGGGCACGACAAGAAAGATCATAGACACACATCAAACGCCACCATCCCAATTCGCTTTACGTAGGCGTCATCATAGAGTCCACAGCTTGTCCGGTCATTGTACAATTAAAGAGGAAAGCATAGTGGCGAACTGTAAAAGGCCCACCACCAAGCAAGCAGTACGTTGCAAAACTATAGGGTCATAATCTCTTTTGATAAACTTTTTAACAAGTTTAACAAACATAGTATGAAAGTGATCATGGCATCTTACGAAGTTTATAAATCACATCACCATAGAAGTCAGGTTGTGATAGTCCTTGTCGCAGAAGATTCCTTAAATTACTTTTATATTTGGAAAAAAGATCAGGGTTACGATAATAAAATTGTGCAAAGGTTTTACGAAGTTTATGGTAACGGTAACCCTGATTGAGTAGCTTTTTAGTTATACAAATATTACGAATATTAAAGTCCTCAACTCGAGTACAAGCTCTTGAAAAACGAATAAGTTGAGACACATACAGCCCATAAGAAGTTGCTCGGTGAACATCCCCATCCAAGTGGGGATAATTAACAATGTCAAATTTAAAATCATCTCTCTTGTCATAGATTTTGCTAATTATTTCCCCATTTTCAATCGAGAGATCTAAATCAAGAAAAGAAGCGTTATTATCAGATATATTAACTTTGTTAAGCTGAAGTCCTTTAGGTGAATATTAATAACCATAGTTGGAAATAAAAGGTTGTCAATGTTCAATATGTCATCCAGATACCGAGAGGTGTCATTAAAGGATTCAATAACATCTGCCTGGGTATCTGGTGAAGGACTCAACATGAAATCCCTTTCATAGCAAATTAAAACAAATCTGCGACAAGTGGTGCACAGTTCATTCACATAGGGAACCAATACTGTGTCTATAAACGGTAGTTACATACCTGACGAAAATATTTTCTAATAGAAAAATAAGTGATTCACAAACTTCACTGCAATTCCACATAGTATAAGTGTTCAAATAACTGAAGGCCCTATCGTCTTAATGAGGCAAAATATAGCATTTTCAACTAAATCAAGGGAACTCCGCTATTACTAGACCGATCTGGCTGATTTTCGAAATTGTCCGAGCTTTTATTGATATTAATAATCTGTTAAAGTTGGGTATAGATCAGATGAAAAGGATGATAAGACCTATCGTCTTAACGAGGTAAAGGTTAACCGACGACAGACGGAAGACTGACAACTCGCCATCCCATCCATCTAAAAATCATCAGCTCCAAAACGTAGGTCAAGGTCATAGATGAAATCCATGCGTCCAAAAAGATGCACTACCCAAGACACAATTATGTCAACATAGAATATTTTGTCTTCCAGAGATTAAGCTATAAATTAGGTTAAAACATCTAGTGCATATAGTTCATGAGAAAATGATGTAAATGTAACAATTGAAGTTTTCTGCCCTTTGCTTGGATGGGAAGGTCACATCCAAATTTGCTTTGTCACGTTGGAATGTACCACTCAAGATAGAACTATAAGCAAAGTTTGAAAGGTCATAATGCATACAGTTTGTAAAAAAGTGACCTAAACGCCAAAGTTGAAGGTAAAAATAATAAGGTTATCTGCCGTTTGCTTGGAGAGTCAATGTCACATTCACATCTGATTTGTCACATTGCGATGTACCACACTAGGTAAAAGAAGTTTGAAAGGTGTAGTGCTTACAGTATGCGCGAAATTGAACTCCACGCAACAGTTGAAGGTTAAATTATTAAGTTATCTGCCCTTTGCTTGGAGGGTTAAGGTCTTTCCACATTTGCTTTGTCACGTTGCGATGTACCACTCAAGATACATATATAAGCAAAGTTTTAACGGTCTGGTGCATACAGTTTGTGAAAAAGTGACCTAAACGCAAATGTTGAACCTAAAAAATATTAAGTTATCTACCCTTTGCCTGGAGGGTCAAGGTCACTTGCACATTTGCTTTGTGACGTTGCGATCTACCACCCAAGATACAACAATAAGCACATTTTGTGAGAAAATGACCTAAACGCAAAAAACGCCGCCGGAAAAGCATCACCTTTGTCCCTTTTTGTCTTAGAAAAGGCGAGACAAACACGCTTTCATATTGTTTAAAGGCCAAAAATATAGTATTTTCCCTAAAAACAGTTTTTGGAATGAGAGCAATAAGCCTGTCTTTGATAAGGTCGTGTGGTAAAGTTATATGTCATGAAGATCATCGTAAGTACTAAGATGAAGCTTGACGTTTATTGCAAATGTTATCAGGAACACCGCCTGAATTTTCAGTACACCAAATAGAAAGTGGGGTGTCAAGCAGAGTTTTTCCCTCGGGGTCCCCTCCACCCCCACCCACCCACCCCCATGAAAATATGGCAAATATGCGTGTTGTGGCATGCAAAACAAGTTAAAATCACAGGAAAAACTGATCGAAACAACTTCAAATCAGTTCCGAGCTTGGATGACGCTGTGCTATCAGACCTCATCAACAAATTTTAAAACTCGTTTTGTTAACCCTTCAGGAAAAACTTCCTCAGACTCCTCACTTTCTATACTACTTATAAATAGGTTTCCAATGCGCATATACAATTAGCAAACCAAGATTATTCCAAACCCTGGCGAAATGACTGGTGGAAATGCTCCCCTATGCAAGTGACAACAGGACATTTATGGATAATAAATCTCAAAAACGGCTACTCGTGTTTCAAACCCGAAGGGTAACGTTCCAACATGATTATAAAAGAAGGTCAAATATCTTCAAAATAGTTTTAATGCGATCAAACAAAGTCGGAAGGAACAGGGCAAATTGTCTAATATGTACATTTTGTCATCTTATGCAGACAAACCTTTTACTAATTTCATAGCTGTTCAGCTTGTGTTTGTTAGACGTCATGCCTTTCATTTTATGGTGAGCTTCTGTTGCTGTGACTAAAATGTTTTTTTAGTTATCATGTGTTATTTGTTCTTTGACAACACATTTTCTGATACCTTTGCTTTTTTTTGTTCCAGTATTATTAGCCAAAATGTAAGAGTATGATTTGCTTCTCAATCCAACAAACTCTACGATTATTGCACCACAAGCTTCGTCTATCATTTTACCAATAACCTTTTTGTTCTTATCAAAACAAAATTTACTTTCTGGATCAGAATCACTGTTGTCAAAAAGTGTCCTGTCTTTGTAAAGATCAACATACATACACTGAACAAAATTCCTAATTACTCACTTTTGTATCTTAACTAATTTTCTTATTTTAAATATATTTTAGAATAGATATGTGATAAGTATTTCGTTTTGACCCATAGTTTGTAAAACATTTATTTTTTGTTTAAATTGTTACATCTTTTGAGAGTTACCCTCCCTTTTTATGAAAACATGAAATGTGCTGATAAAACATGATAAAATTCTTAAAATTGGTATGAAATAATAGAAAAAAACATAAAAAATTGACCCATTTATAGCAGATTCTCCGTCTGTAAAAAAATGAAATATGGATAATCTTAAATTACTTCCCTTTATATTGAGAATTGTTTGAAATTCAAGTAACTGTAATTCAGCGTTAACATTAAATATTTCGAAAATTTCTTTTGCAAACGCATTTGTAGTGGTAATGCTAGTAAAACATGATGTCAAAATAATTTTAACTGACGTATTTTAGAATTAGTAACATCGAAAGCTTCACTAATTATAAAATCCTATATACCCAGTTGTATAAGTGTTATAACTTATGTCTAAGAAAACACATTGACTTAAAACATTGATTTGGAGAGTATAATCAAACCGCAATCAACAAAATTTGGAAAGAAATCTGAAATTCAAAATGTACAAGAAGCTTGTGGTTTTGGATACCAGGTTGTCAGATATGATGGCAAAGCTGAAGAACCTGTTATTTACAGAGGTGAAGATGCTGTTGAAAAGTTTTTAAATCGCCTAGAATGTGAAAAGAGCAACATTAATAAAATATTTGCTAACCCAAAGCCATTAATGACACAACAAAATGAGGAAGATTATGAAAAAGCAACACACTGTTGGATATGCGAGAATGAAATAGGTAGGAAATGTGGCAAAAACTGTAAAGTAAGAGACCACTGTCATTTAACAGGAGAATACAGAGGTGCAGCACATAAAAACTGTAACCTGAAACTGAAAATAAGACCAAATAAAACAATCATCCCTGTTGAATTTCATAACCTCAAAGGATATGATAGTCATTTGATTATGCAAAAAATACATAAAATGAAAGGTAATATAACATGCATCCCAAATAATGCTGAAAAATACATATCATTTAGTGTCGGCCGGCTTAGATTTTTAGAGTTTCCAATTTATGGCTTCGTCTCTGGAAAAATTGGTTGATGCAACAGAAAAATCTGATTTCAAAATTACTAAAAATCAGTTTGGGGAACAAACAGATTTACTTTTACGAAAAGGTGTTTATCCATACGAATATATGGACAGTATGGAAAGATTTAAAGAAACGCAATTACCACCCAGAGAAGCATTTTACAGTACATAAAGAGGTGAATGTATTACCCAAGAAGATTACGAATACGCTCAAAAAATATGGAAAGAGTTTAACTGTAAAACTCTTGGAGACTATCAAGATGTATATCTAAAAACGGATGTAACTTTGTTAGCAGATGTATTTCAAACTTTTAGAAAAACATGCATGAATGCATAGAAACTCGATCCCTTGCATTACTATACAGCACCTGGATTATCTTGGGATGCTTTACTTAAACATTAAAAAATAGAATTAGAGCTTTTGACAGACATTGACATGCACTTGTTTGTAGAAAAGGGAATGCGAGGTGGCATAAGTATGGTATCAAAAAGATATGCCAAAGCAAACAACCCATATGTAGCTGATTATAAAACTAGAGAGGAAAACAGATTTTTAATGTATTTTGATGCAAATAATCTTTATGGGTGGGCAATGAGTCAGCTAATTCCATATTCTAGCTTTGTTTGGAAAGCCAGAAACAAGAGTGGAACATTTTCTAAACCAAAACCTGGCAAAGGACAAATACTCGAAGTTGATTTGGAATATCCTAAAGAGCTCCATGAAGCTCACACTGACTATCCACTTGCACCGGAAAGATTAGCAGTAAAAAAAGAATGGTTGTCTGAATACCAGACAGATCTGTTGGAAAATAATAGCATGATAAATACAGAACAACTAGTCCCCAATCTTGTGGACAAAGAAAAATATGTGTTACATTCCAAAAACCTGCAACTGTATTTATCTTTAGGCATGAAACTAAAGAATGTACACAGAGTAATAGAATTTAATGAAAAACCATGGATGCAATCATACATAAACCTAAACACAGAACTTAGGAAAAAAGCTAAATCTCAATTTGAAAAAGATTTTTATAAACTTATGAACAACTCTGTGTTTGGTAAGACAATGGAAAATTTACGCAAGCGGACTGATATAAAACTAGTCAGAACTGACGGCTCCGAAAATGAAAAAATAAGAAAAATACTAGCCAAACCCGACTTTAACAGGCGTATAAAATGTTCAGATGAATTGTCAGCAATACATGTAAACAAAACGAAATTAACATTAAACAAACCAATCTATGTTGGGATGGCAGTATTGGATTTATCAAAGTACATGATGTATGACTAGTACTATAATACTCTAAAGAAAAGGTATGGAGATAAATGTACTTTATTATACACAGACACTGACAGCTTGCTGGTAGAAATCAAAACAGATGATGCATACAAAGACATGGCTGAAATGAAAGATGAGTATGATCTAAGTGATTATCCTCAAAATCACCCAATGCATGATGATACAAACAAAAAAGTATTGGGTAAAATGAAAGATGAATGTGCTGGTGTTGCTATAGCTGAGTATGTTGGATTAAGACCCAAGCTATATTCTATTTTGAGAGCGGATGAACAACTCATTAAAAAAGCAAAGGGTGTAAAATACGTAATCGAAAAAAATATAAACTTTGAAAACTACAAGGATGCATTGTTTAACAAGAAAAGATACACCCATGATATGAATATGATACGCACGATGCTTCATCAAATATACGGCATAACAATAAACAAAGTAACACTGTCACCATTTTACACTAAAAAATACATTCGAGAAGATGGAATTACAGCTGATGCATACTGTATGGTTTCTATAAAAACGTATGAATTTGGGTATCAGCAGGAACAATAAGTAGTTCTTCTTTGACAAATCCTCTCTGTGGCGCTGGTGCTTTCAAATAATATATTCTTATGCCTTGCGTCAACATATAACTTTTAATCTTGTGAATATCTACAATCCACATTGGATCAGTTGCTCTGCGTATTCCACCCTCTTGTTCCCCGGGTTGATATAAATATCTTACACTGGCATTCATACAGATAGGTCCATCTTTTAATGTTTTTGTTTCAACAGGAGGGGGCTTTTTTGTCTCCGCATTTAATGCTTTAACAACTTCTGGTAATCGTTTTACCCATTCTCTATTACGTTTTTGTGAATCTATTTCCTTAGCATACTGATAACCAAACAATCTTTCAGCTAATGTTCTGTTAAATCTTTCTACTATAGCTTGGTCTCTGTGTATTTCTGTTCTGCCTCGTCTGATATTTACATTATGTTTCGCCATCAACTGCGATACTGCACCCATGAATTCTCTGCCTGGGTCAACTTGTAATAACTTTGGATATTTCAAATGCCGACTGTAGATATTTTCAAATGCTTTAGCAACTTCTTTGCTATCCTTGGAAGTCAGTGGCTCTGCTTCTCTGTATCTACTTGCAATATCAACCACAGTCAACGCATATTTATATGTCTTGCGGCCACGGCCAAAAGTATCATGCGGCAGAAATAACAAATCAGCTTGATGCATTCCATTCTTAGCTTGTTTTTTAAAAATTCTAACGCCTTTTTTTCACTGACACCAGCCTTTTTTGTCAAATTTTTAACTGCCGAGTTACCTCTCCAAAATCCTTTTGGGCTGTAATAAATATTTTCCATTTTTCTACTAAAGATTAAAATTTATATAACTATAAAGAAAAAAATGGAAATCACAACTGCACGATTTGATGAACTGCTTGAAGAGCAAAATCAATATAGCACAAATAAATGGACAGACTTGGAAATAAATAAAATATACACTATTACAGATACGAAAATACTGGATACTGAATATGGTCCATCCATGGTATTGACATTATTAGACAACTGTGAAGTATGGGCGCCTGATCATCTCAAAAATAAAATAGAGAAGAGTGCTAAACCACCATATTATATTCGACCACTTGGATTGAAACCATGTAAAAACAACACAAAACATAGGTATCATGCATATGACTAAGTCTTTCCAAAGTAAACATATAACTTAGTCATTCCAAAGTAATTATAATTTTAAACTTTTTTTTTTTATGAAATCAATTTATAAGCCACAAATCCAGTTGCAGCCATGCCCACCACAATAAACGTAATTTCTCTATTCTGTTGATCCGGAGATGGTGTATAGAAATCGCTCAACTTAGGCTCTGGTTCCAAAGGCAAATGTTTACCAGTTATATAATAATACTGATTGGCATGATGCTCCTTTTGCAGTTGCTTATTAATAAAATCTAACCTCTCTGTTCTTTTTTTATTCCACGCCACTTGTGCTGCATTTAATTGTTCCACTGCTTTGTCATGCCTTTGTCTTTCCTCATCTGAATGACTTCCCATTTTTGAAAAGAAATAATTTGAACCGCTGAACGCCAACGCGTTTGGTAATGCGTCACCTATCATCATTGCTACTGCACTCGTCATTTTTTTTTATATATCTTTTTTTAAAATTATTTCATAATATCTGCAGGAATAATACCTTGCTTAATCAGCATATCCTTTGTAGCCATTGCTAACATTATATCCACAGACAGCATCCCAACATCTGTCATATCAAAATCTACTTTAGGGGCTGGTCTTTTTAGTAGTTTTCTGCCAATTTCAGAATATCCAACAGTTAGACGTGTTTCCACCCCAGCGCGATACATCATATTTACAATTTGTTTTCCGTTAATACTTGTTGCCATATTTTATATTATTTTTTATATTATTTTTTTAAATAAATTATTAAAAACAATCAAACGGGTCTTTTGGTGCAACATGAACAGCCACAGGCTGCACAGGTTGCGTAGCAGATTTCTTGTTATAAATATACAAACCCAACCCAGCAATACCTAATAAAACCAGACACGGTGGAATATAATTTTTGTATACGTTTATTCTGATTTCTGGTTCCTCTTCATCTATAGCATTTTGATTTGCAGCATCTTGCTTTATATCTTGCTTTACCAAACGCTTTGCCTTTCTTGCCACTGCTCCTTTTTTCCCAGCCTCTATTCTTTTTGGATTTTTACTTTTTGTTGTTTAACAACAACCGGTATAACTTCACTCTCTTGGTTCTCCATTTATATTATCTATAATTTTATTTTTATTAAAATCAATATGTCTAACAGTTGTCAGTATTGCTGTAAATGGCGCTAAGCACATTCCATACCTGTAATACAACTCACAGCAAGCACTTGTCAAAGCATGATTAATAAATGGGTCTTCCTCCAAATCTTCTATCATTTTTGGTGGATTTGTTACATTGAAATATTTTGATACTACCATCACATACAAGTTAATAAAAGAATTGCCTAAAGTCTTAGTCATGCTTGCCCCAAGCCTTGCTTCATATCTGCAGTAAAGTTTGTTAATTTCATCCGGGAGCATGCTATCTATATTTGTGAGTTGTATGTCTTTACCCAAATATTGACGACTACCACAGCCAGCCACTATGGCTGATAATCTTTCTTTTTTTGTTTCTTGTTGCTTTGATTCATCTGGTTCCGTCTGTTCCGATATATTTTGTAATAGTTCTTCCGCATTCATTTTTATATTAGTAATCTTATTTTTTATCTTGAAATAAATATAAAATACAAAACAACCAGCTGCGATATTCATGCTACTATTAATTGTTAGTATTGTTACAAGCATTGTTATTAACCTTGCTATTTTTTTATTAACATTATTAATTTGCTGCAAGCTTTGCTATTAACATTACTAATTTGCTATGAGCAATGCTATAAGCATTACTATATTTTCCAATATTTTCATTATATTTTCATGTCAGTATTGCTATTAACATTGCTACTTTGCTGTTAGTATTACTATTAGCATTAGTTGTAAAAAAAAAAAGGAATTATACCTGCGGATATTATGAAATAATTATATTTTGTAATAATAAAAAAATATTATATATAAAAAATAGATTTGAAAATATCAGACGATAAGATTAGTGATTATGACAAAAATAAAATAGCACAGGAAATTATGACAAAGGATGACGTAAAATGTTGTATATGTGTTTCAGAAAGTATTTTTTTACAAACGTACGCAAAAGGTGCACAGAAAACGCCTGTCATTTCTTTGACAAAGGATGGCGTAGAATATTTTATATGTGAGCCAAGAAGGTATGTTTTACAAGCCCCGATGAAACGTAAAAAGAAAAACATGGAGAATGCTGTTGTACAGGTATTGGTTGGTGCATTGAGTGCATTGGTTGCATTGGCACTCTAGTTTTTTATTTTTGGAAAAAATTATTCAACCCAATAACCAGTTGGTTGGTCAGTCCTCAAAATTAACTTGGAATATTGAGTCTTTGCTAAAGCTTTTCTTATTCTGGTTCTCTCCTCCAGCGTTGAAATAACATCATTCTCTCTCAAACAATTTTCATAACTATCTCTGTCCTTGGTGTAAAACATACACAACCATTTTGGTTGCTCTCTTAAATCTTTCAATACAGAATTATATCTCTGTGAAATGACCCACACTGATTGTTTGGCGTGACGACCAGAGAATGCCAACTCCGATAACATATCTTTTTTCTTTGTTAATTCTTTTGTGGCGGAGCAATCATCAATGATGTATAATGTGGGCTTGCCAGCATATTGTTTGAAAAATAGACGCAACACTACTTGTAACATGTCTTTGCCGTTGCTAACGGGATTGACAATTATTATTTTTTTATCTATCGGGTGTCTTACATCTCCTATCCAGGATCTATTTTTATAAGCCTCGTTCCACTCTATGGTTGGACACAAAATAATTATATGTTCAAAAACTCCAACATACTCTTTTTCAAGTATGTCAAGAACAAACTCTGTTTTGCCGCAGCCTGTCTGACCACAGATAATGACACTGTGTGGATATTTAGGATATTTTTGTTTGTGCAAAACTAGTATCGTACTTCTTTGAATCTTCCATCTTCGAAATTGATTTACGCATCTTGTATTATATATAGATAAATATTTAAAGGTTGATCTGCATCTGCTTTTTTATTTATTAGTATCGTTATGCCTTCACTGCCGTTTTCTATTTTCTTCCGCTGCCATATAATAAATTGTCATCACATGTTCTAAGGTCAAGCCACAAAGCATATGATTTTGTTAGATAGGTCTCAAGAGAAACATTGGTAAAGTTTAAATCCCTCGCAACTATTTCTGTCTCTTTGTTTCTTTTCAATGTTAAGGCAAAATATTTGTTGATTTCATCCCAATGTTGATATGCCTTCATGCCCTGACTATACAACTGATTTGGTACACCCTCTATTGTCATTTCAACCTTTTTAATCTTTGGGTTGTAAAAGGATTCCGTGTTTGTTCTTTATGGGTCTTCAAACAGCATTAAAATACCTTTCATGCTTCGTGCTGGTACATTAATGTTGATATTCCATAGGGTATCAGATTGCTATTATTTTTCTATGTCGCAAGATAAGATCATACATAAATACTATCTTACCATTGATTTGCTGTCTTATTTGTCTGGCTTATTCAACATCACTAACCATATCAAATTCCAAGCAGATATTTTTTATAACATAAGATGCATCAGTATCACTGCTTTTGATAACTGTATTGTAATTGTTAAACGTTAATTCATATTCTAACTATCACCAAGCCCCGCTTGATAAAATGGCATATGACTTTCTAACATTTCAAAGTCCAGTGGATTACAAAATCTATTTTCATAAGCTGCTGCTACAGCTTAATCTCCGGTGTCTGAGGAAGCTTCTCCCGCACCAACTCTATGTTTTAACATGTTTGCTTTACCAATACCTTGGTAAGCTATGTTTACTCGTTCGGTAGGGCTTTTCCATAAATCTACATAACAATGATATATATCACTGTCATCTATTGACATGACTTCATTGCCGCTTATTCTTATTGTCATTTTTTTCACAATTTCTGTACCCAGATTCTGGTATAGAGTAGCGTTGGCGTCTGTTCTGCTTTTAAGTTCTATTTCAAAGGCAAGACGAGCAGTACGTGGAACTATCACATCATTAGTACTTAGATTTGGAAATCTCACAAGCAGTTGCTGGTTTTGGTCTATTGTTGATGGATTATTAGTTATTACTACACTAGTGCGGATGCCCTTGGCACCATGAGGCTCTCTTAGTTTTCTATGAGGGTTGAATTTGTTTCCGTAAGCTGACATTGTTTTTATTTTTTAAATATTTTTTTAAAATTAAATAAAATAAACAATGGCGGAAGGAGGATTTGAATATGACAATCCTGCATTTGATAGAGATGATTATGATGAATATTATGATGATGATTTACCAATGGTGCCTGATGAGCCTGTTCGAAGAATTCTTCTTAATCAAAGCGACCATATTGCTGACCTTAGGGGAGAACTGGCAGAAGCCACACTTGAAATATACAAGAAAAATCTTGTAAAATCCTTTTATAATGAAATAGAAAAACGATATAAGATGGCACCGGACAAAATGGATTATGACCAGTTTAAAGTATCAGATGATGGTAAAACATTATACTGGGTTGTTGGTGATAAAGAAATAAGAATAACTGCCAAGCAAGGTTCTTTTACATTTCTTGCTCTTGGTTCTTTGGTAGGTGAATATAACAGGGTTATTGGCTCTGAGGGAACAAGGGGAACAAGGGCGATAAGACCATTTTTGAATTTACCGGAGTATGACAGTAAAACAAAATTATCACAAAAAGCTCGACAAGCGTTGGAGAGCACAAGAAACGATTTACCAGATAATGTGGATGCTATTCCATTACAAGATTTATCACATATTATGGATAACATAGAGAAATCAAAGGATAACATAGAGGAGGCAATAATTTATGACTGGGATGTGGATGAGCGTCCTGATGTTTCAACACAAACAAATATAGACAAGAGTGAAATGGATGGAATAGTAAAAGCGATGACAACTGTCATGGAAGAACTCACCAATGACTTGGCAAAACTCACACAACTTGATAAAGACATATCAAGAGAAAAACAAAAGTTAGAACAAGCTAAGACTGACGATGATAATTCCAGATAAAAAGAATTAGCGATCGCATCAAAGACCTTGAAGTTGAATGAGGTACAAGGATGGATGTTATCAATGAAAACAGAGAAGCTTTTCGTAACCAAGTAAGCAGGATAAAAGAGACAATAAACAAAATGTTAAACGAGGATACAACTCTTGGTGAGAGGATCAAAACTTTGTTTAGGGAGCAAGGTATTACTATTGTTAGTATCCTGACTGCATTTGGTATGATTCTTGGGGTGATAATTAATTCTATTATTCCTACATCAAGTGCTGCGCCAACTCCAACTCCAAAACCTGATCCATCAAGTGTCAAGGACTTGATAAAAAACAAAGTAATCTTGGTAAACTTCTTGCCAACCTAGCTGGTAAAGCTGCTGCAGCACTTCCAGGATTTATTGGTGCAATAGTATCATGGCTTTTATCTGCAACAGGTAATGTTATTATTTGGCTTGGTAACAATCTATAGGCTTTGCTTGTGTTTGTTTCCGGGTTGTTGTATGTGGCAGCTAAAGAGTGGTTTAGTAAATCTCGTAAATAAGTAATGCAGCAATACCTATTATTATAGTACCAACAATTATAGTTGTTTTGTTATCTTCGTGTTAAATCGCTAATTTTTGTATTTCTGGTGGGTTATACTCCACAGTTTTATGTATTGATGATTTATCAAAGTCCGGCAGAAATTTCTTTGTTGTGGTGCCTTGAAAAGGTTGAACACTTGTTGGTGGTACTGGTTTTATATTTACATCATTATTCAATCCTAATGCTTGTGCATCGGTTGCTATTACAATGTCATTATTGTAGTCTTGTATTATTCCGATTCTTAATTCCATGTCACTCGGAGACATATACAATCCACTTCCATAGACAAAATTTACTTTACTTCTTGCATATTTTAGGGTGTTTTCGTATCTTGAAATTTGACTGGGCAAATCGATAGGGCTATTTATTGCGTCCTCTACATTTGCTAAAAATTGTTTCTGTGCATCAAATGCCGTTCCAGTTCCAAGTATATCTGTTCTTGTTTGTGATTGCGAGCCAAGAATTGCCCAGCAGTATGTTCTTATGCTTTCATTGATTCTTTCTACTCCAGCTCTTGTGAAACCAGATGAACTATCTAGTATAAAAGTAGACCAGCTATTGTCAGCCTCAGATCCTTGTGCAATGTAATCAATGTGATATGTTTTATCACTCTCATAGACTGTGAAACTCATCTTTTTGTTGTCGTATACAGAATTTATCAAAGGATGATAACCAATATTTTTCCAGTAATTATAAATTGTTCCTAGACCATCATTATAGCTTTGTTTCTGTCTCCAGTCTGAATTTAAGTCAACGTTAAACTCCTTGCATATTCTCTCGTATGCGTTTCGGTTATATGTGTTATTAAACGCATTCCAATTTGAGTCTTGCGGCATTGCTACACTCATCTCAAATAATATTCTTCTAACTTGGTAATAGACATGAAATCGAAAAAACGAACCAACCAGTGCATCAGCTTTTAGATGGTTGTTAAAATCAACGCCACATCTAGTTGTCGCACACCAAATAGCAAAATTCAACTGATTCTGCCAAAATAACATCCAATCTGTTTCCCAGCTTTGGACTATAGCATCTGATTTGACGTATGGTGGTTTGTATTTTTCAAAGACATTGGGGAATGATGCTTTAAAGCCTTTACCGTTTGATGTAATGACTATGTTTTGATTTTATTATATCTATCACTTTCTTGCTGTAAGTATTTGAATAGTGAGCATCTGGGTTATATTTGAATTCTTTAGAAATCATTTTTATTTGTGTTTTTATATATATATATTAAAAAAAATGTTTCATACAATTTCAAACATTGACAACTCTATTAACTTACAACAGTATATTGATAATAGAGATGAAACTAAGCGCGTTGGATTAAAGAGTTTTACATAAACTATCGGTTGGTATAATATTAATCATGAAACCATAAAGACAAGAAACCCAGATAAAATAGAACATTTAGCAGGTGGACTCTATAACTTTCAAGACTTGGCAGAAAGGTTTAAATTGCTAAATGAAAATATTATCCTGGACATTATTGTCCAAATTGGCTTCAGCATTATAAATACGCCAATAGAGACACGATTATCAAGTGGTCTTTCAAATATGCTGGGATTCAAGGACAGAGAATGGATGACAGGTACTAATTTGGGAGATTACCCAATTGATTTAGCTCCTTATAAACAGCTATATGTTCATCTGGAACAAGTTAATACGAGTAGTAATTATTTCAATAGCGCACCAAGCACTTTTATAGGGGTTGTACCTGTAGTAAATAAGCAGTATGGAGATATTGTATATACACATTTTTATCCTGAATATCACTGTATTTCGGGTGGTACAATTTCTGAATTAAAAATAGTAGTCAGAGATGAGCATGGCAGCAAGATAAATAATCACGGTTTGCCTATGAGTTGTGTTTTAGAAATTATTTAAAAAATATATATTTTTATAAAAGAAAAACAATGAGTATATTTGGACCAATAAGACCTAAAAAAACAGAAGACTTCGAAGCTTTAACCAATCATGTTCTAGATTTGCATAGGCGAGTTGTGCCTATTGTTAACCATTTCAACCTACTAAAAGATAGAGTTGATAATCTTAAATATGGAATTATAACAATATTTGCAGAGGCCAAGGGCCTACTCGTATTGAATAGAATACTCTCATTTGGTAACGGTGGAGCAGAAACAAATGTGGGGCATGTAATGACACGCCGTGGTCGTATTATGGGAATAGGTTTAGCAAGTGAACGATTAGTTGGTGACGTATCTGTAATAGTTTCTGTTAATGGTGTTGAACAACCAAATAATGGCATAACGCTTCACATCATCCCACGCAATCATGATAACTTTAATAGTCCTTTAGATATTGGTGCTGGTTCTGTTATTAACTTTGTATGCAAGACTGCCAACGCTACCGCTGTAAATACGGTGGTGTCATTATTAATTGAATTAATTTAATATTTTATTATTAAATAAAAAAAATGAAGCAACCGACAGCACCAAGTTTATATCCTGAGTTGCCAGTGGAAGACGGACAAAATTATAGATTACAAAAGATTTCTGAGATTGAAAAAAAGTTAGTTACAGAGCGAGACACACACACTACCTTGATATCTGCAGGTGTTATTATGGCTGGGATTGGATTTGTTGTTCCACTTGTGTTACCTTTAGAAATAGCAGCAATAGTATGTGGAGCTACAGGTGTTTGTATTAATTTTATCTGACGCAAGCTTAATGCAAAAGCTCAAAAACATCATGAAATAAAAACTTTGGCAGAGTCTAAGTTAAATAGTATAAAGCAGTTAATATCAAAAGCGTTGATTGATGCACAGATATCAGAACAAGAGTTCAAGATGGTTTTGGAGAGATACTATAATTTGAAACAGGATATCAAACAAAAGAAACTTGAAATTAGTGAAGTTCAAAAAAAAGAAGTAATGGAGCAGGGAAGAAAGGAAGTAATGGCAACCTTACAAAAAAGTCTAAAAAGTGTGTGATTTATTGTTTTAGTAGTGTGTTTGAGTATGATCCACCACCTTTGTATTCAAGGTCGGGAAATTGTTGATTTGACTAAAATTTTGATAACAAATCGATATATTTGTTTTGTATTAAAAAAACATTTTATATTTATATTACAAAAAACGAGCAGACTATTTTTGTAATTTTGATAACTATAAAAAAAATAAACTTGCAATTTTCACTACCCCTATTTTAAAAAAGTTTTAATAAATCAAGTAAATCACCATTTTATGGTGATTTATTATCTATGTATTTTGGGGTCGTTCTGCTGTAAAAACAAATTAACGCAGAACCCCCAAAATACATATATGTCTTTATATTCCCGAAAACACTAGTACTTATATGTATTTTGACCATGACAGAAAACAAAGAGATTTTTCTACTAACAATAGAGACTCATTTCCACAATCGGAACCAGCTTCCCGTCCATGGACACATGCACGCGACGTGTCAACATACGGCAACCGAATTCGACAAACGTCTAATCCACAAGGTTTTGAACAAAGACGCTTTCTCGTGGGTAATAGGCAAAAAGCATTCGAGACGCAGAATCGATTCGATGTTCTTATGAATAGCGACCAGAATGACTTCGGACGCCCTCTACGAACAAACACGCGCCCCAAACAGAAATCAAAATCACAACTTGATAATATGGATCTAAAATAGTATAGAGTTAACGGAGACGACAGTGAAACTGATATGGATAACGAGTCCTCTTGCTAGCTTGAAGTCGGACCACATCGTATATGTAGTAGTGCAAACTCTCCATCAAACAGTAATCCCCAGTGTAGCGACAGTCTCGCGTGGCAAACCAGTGCCCCGCACGCTCATCATACAAGCGCCGCGTCCGATAACACTCATACAGATAATTTGCCCCAGATTGTATCACAATATGAAATCGTGGAGGTTCAAGATGTCAGCCAGGCGTTATCGACTAAATGTGGGAATGCACGATTTAACATTGAAACAACGCATTTGGGTAGTCGTTCATTGTATACGCCACATGCACGTATCATTCGCAAGACGGACTCAGTAATAATTTCAGGTGACACTTGCGCCAATGAACATATAAACTGTAATAATTGCGATTTTAAAACCTTGCAAATTATGTCATTAAATGTATATGGTATTAGCAGTAAGCAAATGTATACCGAGATTGTTTCTATGATAAATAACTATGATATTATGGGATTTCAAGAAACCAAAATGGTACTGTGAGTTTGGATAATTTAACTTATGTTGTGAAATTGTATTTGTAACACGATTACTTCCCTTGTTTTAATTGACTCCATTTACTCAAATAGCAACAAACTGCTTACAAAGAAAACACTTACAGTTTCATCAACATAGATCAGTTGTAGGTATGTTTGGTTGTTGGATACGACAATAAATCGCTTGAAATACATTTTAATGATCATGACACTAATTTAGTTGTATAGACAGTTAAAATATATGAGTGATTTGTATGAAATTGATGTTCGACATTTTCCGTTGAACTTCGCCAAAGATCGGTGAGCTGCTAGAGGTCGCTCTGAGTCATCTGGTATAAAAGGGGAAAGCGCTTCAGTTTTTGGGTATTCAAGTCCAGACTCTATTGTGCCCATCGCGTCAGGTATACCTTGACGTGTTCGTTGGCGGACGGACTATAAACCTTAGAATTACACACACACACACACGTTTTTGGGTATTCAGTATTTAGTCTTCTCTGTTGATACCGACACGTGCACGTAGTGGGGAAGGCACGTCAATACTGATTGGGACCGACTATCCCAGTCAGTGCTGATGACCAAGATCGGTGTCGTCTCCGTTGTCCCGCCCGCCAAGGAACATCGCCAGGAACAACCATCGAGGTGAAGAAGTTAGCTGAGCGTCGAAAGTCTGTATGTGGAACCCCCCGAATGTTTGGTGTGGCATATATGGGCTATGTATATATTGAATGGGTGGTCGACGACTCAGCAGCTTAACGGATCCAACGTGGGGAAAGCCTGGCGAGGTACATGGAGCAACGGAGTCAACAACCTGCGTGCCTATAGAACTTGAGGCCTCCGGGGACGCAGGTTGCAGAGGCGGGGTGGCCCAAAGACAGGAACCCCGGCCCAGTAGCGGATGTAGGCAACAACACCACCTAGCGGATGTAGGCCAGCACCACTCCAGACAGCACATCACCGCCGCAGCGAAACAACATAGAGCGAGAGCGACAACCATCAACACATCAACAATAGAACCGACGCAGACATCACATCACACAGATACAACCTACACACCACAACGATGAAAAGTGCAGACATAATGCCGGGTCAACGTGGGATTCTTCACGGGGGCCCATATGGTAGAGGCACTCTAATCCTTAGAACAACAACAACAACAAGTTTTTGGGTACTTCTTCTCCTGGTCTTCACAGCGTGCACGTCGCGGAGAGGGCACTGGTGACACTCATGGTGTTTGTATAGGGGTCGCCTTGCCAGCCCTATACAACATTACTGGTGTTGTGAAGCACTATATTCGCGTATAGTGACCACCACACACTGGTACTACTAAAACTGGTTTGTCTCGGTTCAGTAGCCTGAGTGTCACCTGACTGATAGTGTAAAAGTCCCCTGCGCCCCCGTCAAGGCAATCATCATCTGATCAGATAGCAGTGAACCCGCTCGGAAGTTGGAATACAGAAGTCCGCGGGCCGGAGCCGAGATCCACCAACACAGAGTAGATGTATCGACGTAGCAGTAACTAGTCAGTAATAGTTAGGGATCGACGCCGAGGCCTACATTCGACCGTAGTCAACCAACTGAAGAGGGGGTACCATCCACACAGCTATCCAGATGATGTTTGCAGCGCAGGGGCAATATGTGACGGGTGTGGCCCCAAACACAAGGACCCCCCGACCACTAGCGGCTGTAGGACAACACACTAGCGGATGTAGCTCAACCACCGTAGCGGATGTAGGCCACCTCGACCACCAGGCCACCACTTCACCGCCACAGCGAAACAACACAGAGCAGCAGCGACACAACACTACACATCTACAAGAGAAACGACTACACTACACAGCAGCACCAGATCAACCTACACATTCATCTAGAACAGATCAGACTCTATTGTGCCCATAGCGCCAGGGTTCTCCTGGCGTTTTAGTTGGCGGACGGTCTATACACCTTAGAACGACACACACACACACACGTTTTTGGGTACTTCTTGTCTGAGTGTCCGACCGTTAACATCGGTATATGTTAATTAAATACTGCTCGTATTTTGAAGGATTGTGTTTTGCTGGGACTTTGGGCCAAAAAAAACTATCAAACATTATATCCGGGTTCTCTCGAGAAGCCCCGCTTCCTTGAGAGGGTACATGTTAGCATAGGGCTTAGTGCACGGGTTGCAGCTGTAGATATCCTTGAGTTAGAGCCTTGTCATTGGAAGCCCCGCTTCTTTCATAGCGTTCTGTGTGACAAACCTGTAGCGATCTTGAGAAGCACAGCTTCCTTGATAAAGGTGTTGTTAAAGGGTGGGGGCGCTATAGAAATGTTGCAGCTATAGAAGTTTGCTATAGACGTGTGCGGCTATAACTGTGCGGCTGGAACTACAGTTCGTAGACGACAGATAGGTTCGATATAGCAGACAGTGTGTTACAACGCTTGAATAATTCAGAGGTAGTTGTGGCCTCGTACGATTGTAATCAATTGATTGGAGTTTTGAAATCATTGTTTGAATCATCTTTAGAATCATTGTTTTGTACACATTTGTACTAATCAACGGCTAGGAAAGCCCCAAGGAAAATTATAAATATTGCTGTATATCGGCAAAACGTTACACTTATAGACACAAAATGTCCAAGAAAAAAGGTCCGGTGAAATTGTTATTGCTGTTAAAGAAGAGTTAGATCGGTACATAAATATCATAGAAACGGAAAGTAAACTTGTTTACTGGTTTATGATTTCAAAACTAAAGCTGCATTCACATTTATTATAGATTCAAGTAGAAATGAATGCGTATATGTAATTATGAGATTTGGAAAATGTGTGTAAAGACTGAGTCATACGAGAGTGTGGCTGTAAATTACTTCTTCGACAGTGTTGTGAAAATTTACTATATATAAATGATATAGGCAATTTTAAATTACGAATAGAATGTAGCTCCTCCAATAAATACAGTAAAGTAAATTCACTGGATTTAAATCTGTCTAATAACCTATCGTTAATACTAAATAATTCGTATAATAGTCTTGTACGATATCACTGTAGGTAAAGTGCGAATCGGTTTTGAGTTTGTAGATATCAACACGCAGGTATGATGGTTTGTAGACGTGAAAACCCATATTTGGCAAATATTCGTGATTTTACAACCTTTTTCTCCATGACACCTTTCACTACCAGTCTGGGTTTTACATTTACACAATGTATGAGATTTCCAAGTGACCACTTCGAGTTTACGACGAGGAAATCTGAATTTGATGTTATCAGGCGGTTCTTGTATATATACTCTGATGTAAAAGAAAGTGTGCACTTAAGTTTTTTGTTAAATTTATTGTACAAAATATGTACGAAATATGGCATGTAGGGTACCATTTTGTTTTTGCCATTCTATTGCCAGTGTCAAGTAGGATTTTGTAAACTATGTAAAAGTTTGAACACTGTACTATAAATATAAAAGAAAATAATTTGAAAACTTTCTTTTGCAACCGAGTATACTTACAGTTCATCAAAATACATTTGCTGGATCAGTCCAGTTGTATTTCAATATGTTTCTTATAGATGTTGGCTTCAAAACCAATAAAGCCGAAATATATCTTTTGTCTGATTTGGTTTGTAGATGTTAACATTTATAGAAGCGAGTGTTTGTTGAAGTTAAGCGCTGGTTGTTCGATGTAGAGCCGCTGGTTTTTTTTTGCTTAGCGCATTTTCTTATATGGCGTATAGACATTTCACATGTTCCTAATGTTCAAAGTCACAGTCGGTAAAAAAAAGTTGTAAAAATAAAATAAATTATTTATTTTATAACATCTTAACGAAAATTGTGAGAGATAATTCGTTTGCCCATTTCTCCGTCCATGTCCAGTCTGGTGGTGAATTTATTTTGTTAAGTTCAACCATTTGCCCTACAAACTTCGTGTTTCATGGAAATATGTAAACTAAAACAATTAACGGTCGCCTCTATATTAATTTGTTTAAAATAGTGTTTATAAATGTTCTGTGCTCATGGTTATTCATGGACATGACGAGACACATTTAAATAAGACTACACACATATCTTCAGTAGTATATCGATTAAATACAGTAAACTTATATTTTATAGAAATTCGGAAACATTTATCTGATCACATTTTTTGTGTCGCCTTTTCGAAATGACAAATGCGAATAGGAATCACTTTGTCGCCAGTCCGTCACGAAAACTACGTCTTCATCAAACTTTGAATATATACTCATCATGACAGCATCGACATGACCTTACTAACACATAAAGGTCAAGGTCACATTAAAGGTCATTATATGGGTTAAATACTCGTTTTTTGTCTTCACGAAAACTTAACATTGGCTATAACTTTCTCATTTCTGGATATTTCTTCATCAAACTTTCAATATATACCCATCATGACAGCATCGACATGACATGACCGTACTAACACATAAAGGTCAAGGTCACATTGAAGGTCATTATATGGGTTAAATACTCGTTTTTTGTCTTCACGAAAACTTAACGTTGGCTATTACTTTCTCATTTCTTGATATGTCTTCATCAAACTTTCAATATATACTTCTCATGACAATATCGACATGGCAATACTAGAAAATAAAGGTCAAGGTCACACTGAAAATTTACTCAGGCCAGTTTGTCAAGGTCATTTATCTGTGTCCAAAAAACCTTGTTATACTGAGAAAGCGCTCCAATCTAGTTTGTTTTAAAATTGGTTGATAAAATAAAACATGTGTGCTTTATATGCAAGCGATAACTTCATTCATTATAATATATATACTATGGCAATACACACAAATAAATAATTATTTGTAGCCTTACTGTAAGTGATTTTTTCAATTTTCCCTTAATATGTTCAGATATAAATTTCCATGTTTTCAACGGGTCCTCGAAAGACGAAGCCAATGTGTAGACAACTTGTCGAACAGAAACTCGAGCGTTGAGAACAATGCAACTTCACTACCATACATAGCGCCAGCATTTCCAGGCATAAGAATAAACATTTGCAAAAATATTTCGTCTAGTTCTTTCATTGATATTGAACATGTGATCTTCGAAATTATCATGTTGAAGTATAAGACGCATGTAGTGTTTTGCGAATTCAACTATGCCCTACCACAAAAGTGTTACATTTGTCCGATCGTCTGTCTATGGGTTCCTTCAAATGTTTGGTTACGTCTATTTTACAGCCACGATGAGAGCAGCATTTCATGCCAAAGGTATCTGAATTTGAATGACCTTGTCCTACTTTTGCACTTTGATAATTTACATTGACGTCTGTGCAGAAGTCTGTTTTTCAGACTCCAAACGCCGTATAGCTTTCAATGTTCATAAATGCTTTCATCGGTATAAATAACTACTGTTGTTACTTTGTTCATTTAGTCCATTTCTCGTACAATTACAGCTGTAGAGATTTCAACACTTCATGAGAGCAACACGCTTCTACCGAAAATAGAAAAATGGTCTGACCTTCACCTGCTACCTATTTTATGTGACTATGTGCGTCATGGACATATCTTCCAGTTATACGTCGTTTCAATGTAGGATTACACATTTTACTACGATCTAAGTAGAAGAAACAAAGTATACTTATATAGAGGTTGTACAAACTTTAACCTTGTTCACTTTCTCTGTTTTGTTGGCACTTAGTGTGCATATATATGTATATGTATATACTACATGGCTTCTTCTTGTCCAAATAATTAATCTACTATGAGAAAATAAGAAAAGTTACAGTCTTAAAAAGTCACCAAAACCATCGAAAAACTAGCGCTGGTAGCCAACCCAACAAACCATCGACAAACTAGTGCGTAACTTCAACAAACCAGCGCATATGCATCTACAAACTTATCTAGATTTTAGTGAAATGAGCATTTAAGACAAATTTAAATTAATATTTCGGTACATAATACTACAGTTTATCATTTCCTAAAACAAGTATAAAAGATAAGCATTTAGACAAAGCTATTTAGAAGAAATGTAATAATATCATATACCATACTTTTTTCGCTAGGACCAATGTTATAAATTAAATAAACATATAAAACATATAGCACCATGTCGTCAAAGTCATCAGAGTTAAGAGCAGCGAAGAAAATGTAAGAAAATGAAATATCTTAAAAATACTGCGTTTTTTTTTTTAATTTTCAATGCCAGTTCAATACCATGATGCTTTACCTAAAGTAGATATATTCTATATGTATTTCCTCATGTTTTCATATATTTGTATGAACTGAGTGAATAAAAGATTTTTATTTGTATTTGCTCAATGGGATTTATCATGTTATTTATGTGCTAAACTTATTTCTTTCAGTATATTATTGTTGCTATAATTAACAATAAGTAATATGCTTAATAGTATTATGATAGTTAATATTAATGATATAACAATTACAAATTATGTAGAAAAACTAACGGGACGCAGTGACCTCTTAAACGATCAAGATTGCCAGGTGTCCCTTTAAAGGCGATGTTTAATAAATCATTCAGTAGTGGCCGTCTCAAAAGTAAGTTACCTTATGACTTTTCATAAGTTTGGATAGTGTGTGCATATAAGGCACGGATTCAGGGGAAAGGGTCCCCACTTCCACCCATTTCAAATTCGACAACAAAAATCCGGCCCAGATCATCAGACTCCATGGTCCGTTTTAGTAACATGTACTGATGTAGATAAACATAGTTCCTCATAATGTTATCAATTTACCTTTTTATTCTATCTATACGGAAAACAGTCATGATAAATTTAAACCAATATGAACGTTTGTCATAGCAATTTTCAAATAAAACGACCCTTGTCGGAAAATAACTGAACCAGATTATTCTAAATACCAACTAGATCTAAATAAGTCTGATTAACGATGGTATATCGTTCTACATCTTCGTTTTCACTCAATTTAGAGATGATGTAGTTATCATTGGATAACAACTTACACCACTAACACACATATAGTGTTTGCCAAATATTTTTGCAGGTAAATGAACTTGCTTGGAGATGATATTGTATATACCTTTTTAGGATAATATATTAGTATTTCTCATTTCTGATGTTTTCTCGCCAACTTTGAACACTACCTCGCTGTAGAGATGCTTGTATATCGCGTTTAATTTAAGCAGGCGAAAGAGTAGAAAATATGCGACGTTTAAAGCCTAGAGAATTTTGGAGACGATTTTCGAAACGAAAAATCGTTAATGCCAGTATATATGTGGATGATTTTGAGAATTATTTTTCAAATTTATTTAAAGATATAAAAACATCTATTTCAGAAGAATCAGAGAACTTTAATACTAATCATGAGTTCAATGATAACGACCCAATTTTCGAAGAATTAGATAAAAGGATAAGCATAGCCGAGGTAGAGTCGGCAATAAAAGCGTTAAATAAAAATAAGGCGCTTTTGGGCGATTTTATGCTTAATGAATATTTCATTGCTAGTTGTGATATATTATCGGGTCATATTACTGATATTTTTAATATTATTTTCGATACAGGTTGCTTTCCGGAAAGCTGGTCTAAGGGTTTTATAATTCCTCTACATAAAAAAGGCGATATTAACTCTGTTTACAATTACAGGGGAATTACATTAATTAATTGTACGAGTAAACTATTTACAAGCATCTTGAATACCCGGATTGACAAATGGTGAGAAAATAATAATATCATATATGATGCTCAATTCGGGTTTAGAAAAGGGAGGTCAACAACAGATGCAATATTTATTTTGCATAGCATTATAAACAAAATTCTAAACGACAAAAAAATACTTTATTGCGCAGTTATAGATTTAAAAAAAGCGTTTGATTCTGTCTACATAAACGCATTGTGGTTAACACTATATAAATGTGGTGTCAACGGGAAAATGCTCAGGATAATTAGATCCATGTAGGATACAGTTGAAGCTTGTGTTAAGTCCTGTGGATCTTACTATGAATTTTTGATATTTCTATCGGTCTAAAGCAAGGTGATATTGTCTCACCGATTATGTTTCCTATTAACAATTATGATTCGGTGGTTCCACTACTCCGGCCGATAGAAGGCTCTGGGTATTGTTTAACCACTCATAGGATATGTTGTCTGCTTTTTAATTTAGTCTTTTGGCTGTTACTTGTGATACGCAGGCTTCATAACCGCTGCTCCCAACTGAATTTGTTTTTGTTTATTTCGCTCTTCGGGGCATAACATGTTATTAGACCCCGGGACCATACATTGCTGGATATAGGGGATGAAATAAAGCTACAAATATTGCTATATCCACCGCCATATGCTTGCCATCTTCGGGATGGTTAAAATTCTGAACTGTTGATTTTTATGAATATTGAGTTCTGCTCAACCCGGGGGTAGAGGGCGTGAGCGGTAGCTAGCATATTTCACTACCGCTCATGAACAGTATCAATCAAACCGATACTGCAAGATTTTGTATGTGTCGTTTCCAAAGGTCCATTATCATATTCTTTTTTTAGGAACATGCCCTACTAACGAATAGACTCCTATGGTTCTTTAACGTCATGGGAGAAATAAAAGCGATACAACGGACAGCCTGGTTTACGTCCGACTCCTATGGATAACAAAGTGTCTTGCCCAAGAATACACCGACAAAATTCACACTGGCATCGGTGAGGCTTGTATCAGGGTCCTCTGGAGTTCAAGTCCATCGTTCTATACAGTGCACCAGCAGACTGTAATATACAGTGCACCAGAGACAGTATGATACAGTGTACCAACAGACTGTATGAAACAGTGCACCAGCAGACTGTATGAAACAGTGCACCAGCAGATTGTATGATACAGTGCACCAGCAGACTGTATGATACAGTGAACCAGCAGACTATATGAAACAGTGCACTGTATGAAACAGTGCACCAGCAGACTGTATTATACAGTGCAACAGTAGACTGTATGATACAGTGCACCAGCAGACTGTATGATACAGTGCACAACAGACTGTATGAAACAGTGCAACAGCAGACTGTATGATACAGTGAACCAGCAGACTATATGAAACAGTGCACTGTATGAAACAGTGCACCAGCAGACTGTATGATACAGTGCAACAGTAGACTGTATGATACAGTGCACCAGCAGACTTTATGATACAGTGCACCAGTAGACTGTATGATACAGTGCACCAGCATACTGTATGAAACAGTGCACCAGCAGACTGTATGATACAGTGCACCAGCAGACTGTATGCAACAGTGCACCAGCAGACTGTATGAAACAGTGCACCAGCAGACTGTATGATTGTTGCAATATGCCTGCAAGCCTTATATATGCCCAGATCATTCTGTTTTGATAAATATGGCAATTAAGACTTTGGGATAATGACAGATAATTGAGAATACTCAGTACATATTATCTCATTTAATAATATAACTTAATATACCTATTAGATAACACCTTTTAAACGCTTCCAGATAAGAATCGGTACCCAGTGCATGGGGATAGTTCACATTTAATGATCACGGTTAGATTTACAGATTTACTTTAAAAGCTTTGTCTGACATACAGGTGCTACTACAAATTTGCATTGTAAACACCTAAAAACAAACAGGTAACCGTAAAATGCCTTTTTTTTTTTTTGCCATGAGTTGGAAATGCAGTTGTCTACTTTGTGATTTTACTTCGTGGATTTATTCAACCTGCGATTTGTAAACATGGTTAAGTCTTTATCAAAGGCCACATTCTGTGTATATTGCAGTTAGCTTAAACTAAATTTGAAGTGATTTTATGAAAAGTGTACAACTTCAAGCCATAAACATGAGACCCACTTGCATTGTCTCAAAGTGCTGTCATTTTCTTAAGAAACAACAAAAAATAAATTTCTTTCTAAAACCCTGTGAAACTGTGACCCCTGTAGTGACCATATTTGACACCATTGTCACCATTTGAACAAACTAGGTAGAGGATCATAAGCTTATGATACATGCGAAATATTATTTATCTTTTGAAGTATCATGCAGGGAATATGTTTCAATATGTTTTTTTTTGTTTTCCTACATAACCCAATGTAAATGTGTTACCCCCGGGACCGGGCCAAACTTTATTCCAGGCTAGATTCCATGGACACCATTTAAATTACTTGGTAGAGGACAATCATCTTCAGCTACATGCAGCTTATTAGACCTCTAGCTCTTGAGATGGTAACCAAAGATTGTATGGCTCATGGCCTAATACATACTCTGACCCGAAGTTTTGTGCATGTATCGGTGAAGAAGCGTGTAGACATTACGTTAAAAACATGCCTACCTTGAGCAGTGTTGCTTTTACATTGATCTGAAAAGGAATAACAAGAATGTGGTGTCCATATCGTGAAGGATACGATACTCTAAAAACAATATCAATAAATTGATATTTATTCATGAAGCTGACTCATAATTTGTTTTAAATTGAGACAACTTAAGTTGAAAAAAGAAATATTAATATACTAGCAAATCCATTAAAAGCAAGGGGCTACCTCACGAATTTTGTCGATAAACCATCTAGGATACGATGTTGATTCGGCCAGGATAAGATCAACGCATCAAGCGCCGCAAGGATACGGTCACCCTTGCAGTCATGCTTAAACATTCGCAACATCTGCCTTATACCATTCCCCGCCAATGTACGAAATTCCCTAATTTCTCACATCACCCACCCACATTTACGAAACCCGAGAACGGTTTTCCCTACTGCCTGTTATCTTTGACAATGGTAACACATACTGAAATAATTGTCTTACACTACAAAAAATAAAATGCACGAATATAAAACCATATACCAAATGCAAGTTTGCTACGTCTAGGATAAAACGTATATGTACAAACATATAAACTCACAGCCACGGGTCAAACTACCATCCTAACTATATTAAAAAGGGACGGTCGAATGTAGTTGCCCTAATAGTTTGTATATTAAAGAGGACATGAATGGAAATATTCACCATTAAGAAACCGAAAACGAGGGAGCGTAGCAACCGACCGCGGTTCCTTAATGGTAAAAAGTTATATTCATAGCCTGTATCCCACTTAGAGTTTACCCACATATTTCTATTGATTTCATATTTTCTATTTATTGATCAGGCTCTTCATGAGTTCATGAATTATTGTAGCCAGTATTTGAAATTTTGAGCCATCTGATTGGTGTAAAAATTCCGTTAAATACTTAGTGTAGCGAACCTCATATTGTGGGATGAATATCCGGCGGCTAACTTCAGCTTTCATTCCTAGTCGCTTTTCTTACTTTAACAAACCTTCGGTTAACATGAATATTCTATAAAAAAGAGTCCAGTAACTGGCATATGACAAATAGAAATATGATGGCACAACCGAGCATTATTTTGACATGACAATATCCCGTCCATTTTGAATATGTTTTAAAGATGGCGGACCATAATCCTTAATATAGACAATTCTTTGGAATGCAAATCTGAAGATCTAGTAAACACAGAACGACGTAAGGGACACTATTATGGTGACTTAGTAGGACCTATCGCTTAATGCTTCGAAGCACCGTTATATCAGTATTGCTGTAATAACGAGTTTCGTTGTTATCCGGACCCCATTTCTGTTAAATAATTGTCTATTAAGGACCGGTGCTATTGCTAAATGCTTCAAAGTCTCCAAATACCAGTAACATAATTATGTCTGGCTGTAACCGAAATTTGTCTTTCATGTCATTAAACATAGCCGTATTGTTTAA
Source organism: Cyrtodaria siliqua (assembly GCA_037043455.1). NCBI lineage: Eukaryota > Metazoa > Mollusca > Bivalvia > Adapedonta > Hiatellidae > Cyrtodaria > Cyrtodaria siliqua. The sequence goes on from JAWPHD010003233.1 coordinate 63,834, forward strand.
CGTGTCGTTGATACTGGGTCTTTAGTTTTGCATTCGACAGTATTGTCTTTCAGGGGCCGGTGCTACTGCTAAATGCTTCAGTCTCCAAATGCCAGTAATGAATGTCTGACTGCAATAGCGAGAGTGTCTCTAACGTCGTCAAACTAAACCGTAATGCGTAATGTGTCGTTGTTATCCGGACTCAAGTTCTGCGTTCTAGCTCCCCAGTAATGCAGCATTTTGAATATCTTTGAATCCATTTTCATCTTATCAGGTCTCAATCCAAAACTATGAATCCTATTTACTTTTGTGAATTTAGCCATATAAACAGGCTTCACAAGATTATTTGCTTTGTTAGGCGTTATTCTGTTGATTCTGTCAATAGTGATATCACGTGACCGATCGCCTTGACCTTTGAGTATAAAGTTGTCCAGATATATGGCTGCCAGGCTGCTGTCTGTCTTGATTTGAATGCTTTTCAAGTATCTCGAGAAAAATCCCTCGCAGAAATCCAATGAAGGGTATGCATATTCGTCCATGACCAGCGAATAAAACCAAACTGTATTATTTCCGAAGCGGGTTAAAACGTGATTATAGCAACCATTCTGGTTTTCCATAATCGCTTCATGATAATTTTTGGTACATAAATAAATAAAAGAAAGCAGTACGATTATATTGATATACCGACGTATTCGATCAATAAATAACAAGACACCTAAGAGTCAGAGGCAAAATGGCTCTTATAACAGGTCAGAAAACGGGGGTGGGGCGTAATGGGATAGGGCGGGGTGTTAGGGGGCGGTGGTCAAGATGGGATGTTAGATATAATGTATATATATAGAGAGAGATCGGTCACGTGATATCACTATTTTAAACATTTCCGAGCTTTATATAAAAATAAACGTTCTTAACAAGTCTGATAACGATGACTGACCAGTGAATGATCTAGAGTGTTGCTAATGCAACATCTCTGGCATATTACGTGGAATTAAGTGTGCAGTATATAAATTATGTAGCGGATATTTTCGGGTTGCGTTTCTGTTTTTTTTTAATACAATAATAGGGCAGAAATCTCTGACTAGGGGCATACAATACGTTTTTGTAAGATCGTTTGGTTTTAATTTAGATGAACTCGAACAGTTAATACTCTCGAGTGTAAATAACATGATATATGTTTGACTAATGCGTATTATATATAGAGTGGTTCAGTAAGAAAATCAATGTTTACACATATTATTTAAACAAGTTGGAAAATAAAACTAAAGGTGTTATTAAATCTGTTTTAAAATTCACTTTATATACACCCTCGTTCAAAGAGTAATGACAATAAAGTGTGTACACAACTTCTACATGTATAATTATGCTTTCGATAGAGTTCTATAATTTTTGACGCCATAAAAACGGTACTATTAGCTTTCTTGCTTGTCTTATAATTGGTAGTGCTAGGACTGGCCGGCTAAGTGTCAGTAGTATGCCACTGGGTGGGGTATCATGTCATGTGTCTAGGGCTACAAGCAGACTCACCGATACATACAAGCATACATATATGTTTACATTCATATTATAACGTCTAAGGCGGGAGGTGTACAGTACTGGTTTTGCCCAGGAAAATTGGGTGGTCTGCCTCCACCACCAAACAAAATCGACTGTCATATATAACCTTACATTAGTTGAAACTGACGTAAAATAATACAAACAAACATTTGACAAATGTATAAGCAAGACACCCAATACGGCTTTAGACTCCTACTGCCATACAATTAAAGATTGTTCGGTGATGTTTTGCTTAGAGAAACATGCATCATTGCATCTACAAATTATTTCCATTCACTCATTATGACACAATGTTTATTTATAGGATATCTATAGCGATGGAACGAATACTTCAAAACCTTATTCGACAGCCACGATAACTCGATTTCATGACAATGAATTAAGCGAAGAAGATATAGAAGAGCTTTTTCAGGAGATCCCCGAAAATGAGATATATTATTATGAACTCACCTATAACAAATGAGGAAATAATTGAATCAGCTAGGGCCTTAAAAAATGATAAAGCACCTGGACCTGACAAAATATTTACTGTTTTCTACAAGAATTGTCTAGATATAATTTACCTGATTTGAACAAGATTTTCAATAGAATGTTTGATCTTGGAGAATTCACTGAAAATTGGTCATATTCTATATTAGTACCCCTACACAAAAACGGTAGGATGGACGACCCCAGTAATTATAGAGGAATCATGTTACTTGATGCTATAAGCAAAATATTTACAAGAATTTTAAATAGACGTTTGACTTTTTACACAACTATCTTTGACAAGATATCAGAAGCACAGTCAGGTTTTAGAGAAGGATATTGTACGGTAGATAATGCATTTGTTTTAAGGGCAGTTATTGATAGATACTTGTCCAAAAAAGGTATGACATTATTTGTAGCATTTGTAGATTTAAAAAAATCATTTGATACTGTGAATAGAGCAAAGTTGTGGTTTATTTAAAAAAAAAAGCCGGTGTTAAAGGTAAACTGTTTAAAATGTTTTATAGTATATATAAAAGTGTTAAAGCATGTGTAAGAAACAAAACGAGTTTGAGTGCATATTTTCATTGTACTCAGGGTGTTAGACAAGGTTGTATTTTAAGCCCAATTCTATTTTCCATATGTATTGATGAACTTCAATATGAAATTGTAACAGTGGTCTGACCGGAATCCAGTATATATATGTATTATAGGGGTTCTGGACCAAAACCCAAATTACCCCAAATAATCTAAAATCACCACACAAAAATTTTCAGTTTACTGAAAATTAAGTCAATTAAACTGGTTATTTATCATGTCCCAGGCGCTAAATAACCCAAGATTTTAAGATTGAATTGTGAAAATGTTTTAAATTTGGATGTTTAAATTTTATTACAAAATAGAGGTTAAACTATAAATACTCAATACGTCTAAATTTTAAACATTCTTTATTATAATCCTTATAATACCAATATTCGTTATATTTTCTAAGTGTTGAAGCACCGCATTTACAACAAATTTGAAATTGGGCAGTAGTACCCAATCCACAATTTAAACAAGGTAGAATTTTACAAGTTTTCATTCTATTTTTATGAACTTTATATATTTTGAATTTTTAACAGGTTTTTTGGTACAAATACCGTTGGAACTGATCTTTAGAAACTGACACGGAATCATTGCTTTATATTTATAGTCATAATTTTTTATATTAAATAAAAACATTTTTAGGTATAAAGAAAAGAGATAAAAAATGTCTGACACGAAAGATACTATAAATAATTTATTATCCCTGTATAATACAGGTATAATAGATAAGGAATCACTAAATATGGCACTGAAATCATTAGGAGGTCAACCAACCAAAATTGAGGAAGAAATTGCATCACTTAGGAAAGAAGTTAAAGAAATTGCATTAGTTAAGAAAAAATTGGAATTACTTGAGGAAGAAAATAAAGTCTTGAAAACAAGGGCAACTACCAGCCAACCTTTTGAAGATAAAAATATAGAACCAACTAGTAAACTTTTGAAAGTTTTAAGAAAAGAAGAAAGCTTAAAAAACTTAAGAAAAGGCAGGCTAAAAATGAATTAAGTCAAGATGATAAATACAAAAAACAAATGGCTAAAGTAATCTAAGAGCTGCAAGAAAATCAAAAAGAAGAAAAAAAAGAAGACAAATTAAAACTAGTTGACAATCCAAAATGCGGATATTTTAGAGCATACGAAATATCTGTAAATAAATACAAAGGTCCTCAAAAAGTATTTCGTGATAAAAAATCTATTATTACAAAAGAAATTATCAAAGAGCTAATAGAAACTAAAGGATTAAAGTTTCAATTAGGACTTACTATAGATTTATTTAAAGATGATGGTGCTACCAAAAAATACACCACAGCAAAATTACATAGTGAACAAAATGCCATTTTGAGCTCTGAAAAAATAAGCGAGCTTTATGACAATTCATCTGCATTTATACAAGAGAGTCTTGAAAGATTTTTACAAATACTGCATCCGGATTAAAAAGTTGATCACTGTTTCATGCTATAAATTCTGCACTAAATCCTGCCGCAGATCAAACCGATAGGTTGTCAAAATATCCTAGTATAGATTTTCTAAAAAAAGACGGAATTGACTTTCCTACACCAATTTCTCAAATTTCAAAAGTAGAAAAACTAAATAATCTTGCTATTAATGTTTACGGATGTACCGTATCAGAAAAAAGTAAAAAAGTAAATGTTTTTCCGTATAAAATATCAGAACAACCCAAAGATATTAATAGAATTAATCTGCTTTTGATATCTGATAAACATGTTACAAACAACCACTATTGCTGGATTAAAAACTTAAATAGGTTATTATATGATCAAAACAAATATAAAGGCAAAACTTATTTCTGTGATCGTTGTCTTTATGGATTTTCAAATGAAGACTTACTAACAAATCACAAAGAAGATTGTGAGGGTATCAACAACAAATCTTGCAAAATTGAAATGCCAAAAAATGGTAAAAATACTGTAAAATTTAAAAATCATCAAAATCAGTTGTCTGTGCCTTATGCAATATATGCTGATTTTGAAAGTATAATCAAACCGCAATTAATCAAATTTGGAAAGAAATCTGAAATTCAAAATGTACACAAAGCTTGCGGGTTTGGATAAACAGTTGTCAGATATGATGGAAAAGCTAAAGAACCTGTTATTTACAGAGGTGAAGATGTTGTTGAAAAGTTTTTAAATCACTTAGAATGTGAGAAGAGCAACATTAATACTATATTTGCTCACCCAAAGCCATTAATCATGACACAACAAAATGAGGAAGATTATGAAAAAGCAACACACTGCTGGATATGCGAAAATGAAATAGGTAGGAAATGTGGCAAAAACTGTAAAGTAAGAGACCACTGTCATTTTACAGGTGAATATAGAGGTGCAGCACATAAAAACTGTAACCTAAAGCTGAAAATAAAACCAAATAAAACAATCATCTCTGTTATATTTCATAACCTCAAAGGATATGATAGTCATCTTATAATGCAAAAAATACATAAAATGACAGGTAATATTACATGCATTCCAAACAACGCTGAAAAGTATATTTCATTTAGTGCCGGACAACTTAGATTTTTAGATAGCTTTCAGTTTATGGCTTCGTCTTTAGAAAAATTGGTTGATGCAACAGGCACATCTGATTTTAAAATTACCAAAAATCAGTTTAGACAAACAAATTTACCTCTGCGGAAAGGTATTTACCCGCATGAATATATGGACAGTGTGGAAAGATTAAAGGAAACGAAATTACCACCTATAGAAAAGTTTTACAGTAGTTTTTCAAATGAAAGTATAAAGCCCAAAGATTACGAAGATTATTATGAATATGCTCAAAAACTATGGAAAGAGTTTAATTGTAAAACTCTTGAAGACTATCATAATTTATATCTAAAACCTGATCTTTTACGAAAAGGTGTTTATTCATACGAATATATGGACAGTATGGAAAAATTCAAGGAAACTCAATTACCGCCTATATAAAAGTTTTACAGTAGTCTCTCAGATGAAAGTATAAGTCCCAAAGATTACGAATAGGCTCAAAAAATATGGAAAGAGTTTATTTGTAAAACTCTTGGAGACTATCATGATTTATATCTAAAAACTGATGCAACTTTGTTAGCAGATGTGTTTCAAACTTTTAGAAAATCATGTATGAGTGCATACAAACTTGATGCTTTACATTACTATACAGCACCTGGAATATCTTGGGATGCTTTACTTAAACATTCAAAAATAGAATTAGAACTTTTAACAGATATTAACATGCACTTATTTATAGAAAAAGGTATGCGTGGTGGAATTAGTATGGTATCAAAACGATATGCCAAAGCAAACAATTCACATGTAGCTGATTATAACCCTAACGAGGAAAACAACTTTTTAATGTATTATGATGCAAATAATCTTTATGGGTGGGCAATGAGTCAGCCACTTCCATATTCTGGCTTTAAGTGGGTGGAAACGTTGCCAGAGCCAAAAGAAGGAAAAGGATATTTTCTAGAAGTTGATTTGGAATATCCTAAAGAACTCCATGAATCTCATAATGACTATCCACTTGCACCGGAAAGATTAGCAGTGAAAAAAGAATGGTTGTCTAAATACCACACAGATCTGTTAGAAATTAATAGCATGATAAATACAGAACAACTAGTCCCCAATCTTAGGGACAAAGAAAAATATGTGATACATTACAAAAACCTGGAACTGTATTTATCTTTGGGTATGAAACTAAAAAAAGTACACAGAGTATTAGAATTTAATGAAAAACCATGGATGGAATCATACATAAACCTAAACACAGAACTTAGGGGAGAAGCTAAATCAAAATTTGAAACAGATTTTTACAAACTTATGAACAACTCTGTGTTTGGCAAAACAATGGAAAACCTACGCAAGCGGACAGATATAAAACTAGTCAAAACTGACGGCTCTAATAATGAAAAAATAAGAAAAATAATAGCCAAACCAAACTTTAACAGACGTGTAAAATGTTCAGATGAATTATCGGCAATACATGTAAACAAACAAAATTAAAATTAACCAAGCCAATTTATGTTGGAATGTCAGTATTGGATTTATCAAAGTACCATATGTATGATTGGTACTATAATACTCTAAAGAAAAAATATGGGGATAAATATAGTTTATTATACACAGACACTGATAGCCTACTGATAGACATCAAAACAGATGATGCGTACAAAGACATGGCTGAAATGAAAGATGAGTATGATCTAAGTAATTATCCTGAAAATCACCCAATGTATGATGATACAAACAAAAAAGTAGGTAAAATGAAAGACGAATGTGCTGGTGTTGCTATAGATGAGTATGTTGGATTAAGACCCAAACTATATTCTATTTTGAGAGCGGATGAGAAGATTATTAAGAAAGCAAAGGGTGTAAAAGAATATGTAGTTAAAAAACATATAAACTTTGAAAACTACAAAGATGCATTGTTTAACAAGAAAAAATACACCCATGAAATGAATATGATACGCTCAATAAAGCATGAGATATATGGCATAAAAGTAAACAAAGTAACACTGTCACCATTTTACTCTAAAAGATGCATAGCACCAGACGGTATTACAACTGATGCACATGGTTTCTATAAAAACTAATGAATTTGGGTATCAGCAAGAACAATAAGTAGTTCTTCTTTGACAAATCCTCTCTGTGGCGCTGGTGCTTTCAAATAATAAACTCTTATGCCTTGCGTCACCATATAATTTTTAATATTGTAAATATCTACACTCCACATTGGATCAGTTGCTCTGCGTCTTCCATCTTCTTGTTCCCCGGGTTGATATAAATATCTTACACTTGCATTCATACAGATAGGATCATCTTTTAATATTTTTGTTTCAACAGGAGGAGGCTTTTTTGTCTCCGCATTTATGGCTTTAACAACTTCTGGTAATCTCTTTACCCACTCTCTGTTGCGTTATTTGGAATCTATTTCCTTAGCACACTGATAACCAAACAATCTTTCAGCTAATGTTCTGTTAAATCTTTCCATTAAAGCTTGGTCTCTGTGTATTTCTGTTCTGCCTCGTCTGATATTTACTTTGTGTTTTGCCATCAACTGTGATACTGCACCCATGAATTCTCTGCCTGGATCCAGTTGTAATAACTTTGGATATTTTAAATGTCGACTGTATATTTTTTCAAATGCTTTAGCAACTTCTTTACTATCCTTGGAAGTTAGTGGCTCTGCTTCTTTGTATCTACTTGCAATATCAACCACGGTCAATGCATATTTATATGTCTTGCGTCCACGACCAAAGCCAAAAGTATCATGCGGTAAAAATAACAAATCAGCTTGATGCACTCCATTCTTAGCGGAAACATCAAACCTGGGTCTAATTATTTTCTTTGGCGCAGGTAAATAAATCTGCCACACAGCTAATTTTTTTAAAAATTCTAATGCTTTTTTTTTCCCCTGACACCAGCCTCTTTTGCTAATTTTTTAACTGCTGTGTAACCTCTCCAAAATCCTTGTGGACTATAATAAATCTTTTCCATTTTTTTCTACTAATGATTAAACTTTATATAACTATAAAGAAAAAATGGATATCACAACTGCACAATTTGATGAACTGCTTGAAGAGCAAAATCAAAATAGCACAAAGAAATGGACAGACTTGGAACTAAATAAAATATACACTATTAAAGATACGAAAATAGTAGAAACTGAATATGGTCCATCCATGGTATTAACATTATTAGACAGTGGTGAAGTATGGGCGCCTGGTCATCTCAAAGATAAATTAGAGAAGAGTGCTAAACCACCATATTATATGCGACCACTTGGATTGAAACCATGTAAAAACAACAACAAAAAATAGGTATCATGCATATGACTTAGTTTTTTCAAAGTAAATATACTTAGTCATTCCAAATCTAAAGTAATTATAGTTTTAAACTATTTTTTTTTATGAACTCAATTTGTACGCCACAAATCAAGTTGCAGCCATGCCCACCACAATAAACGTAATTTCTCTATTCTGTTGATCCGGAGATGGTGTATAAAAATCACTTAACTTGGGCTCCGGTTCTAAAAGCAATTGTTTGCCAGTTGTATAATAATACTGTTTCATAGCTTGGTCCACATCATCAAAAGTTTGCTCTGCGTGATGCTCCTTTTGCAGTTGCTTATTAATAAAATCTAATCTCTCTGTTCTTTTTTTATTCCACTCCACTTGTGCTGCGTTCAATTGTTCTACTGCTTTGTCATGCCTTTGTCTTTCCTCATCTGAATGACTTCCCATTTTTGAAAAGAAATAATTTGAACCGCTAAACGCTAATGCATTTGTTAATGCGCCACCTATCATCATTGCTACTGCACTTGCCATATTTTTATATATATTTTTTAAAATTATTTCATAATATCCGCAGGAATAATACCTTGCTTAATCAGCATATCCTTTGTAGCCATTGCTAACATTATATCCACATACAGCATCCCAAAATCTGTCATATTAAGATCTACTTTAGGGGCTGGTCTTTTTAGTAGTTTTCTGCCAATCTCAGAATATCCAACAGTTAGAAGTGTTTCCACTCCAGCATGATACATCATATTTACAATTTGTTTCCCGTCAATACTTGCTGCCATTTTTTTATATTATTTTTTATATTATTTTTTTAAATAAATTATTAAAAACAATCAAACGGGTCTTTTGGTGCAACACGAACAGCAGCTTGTACAGGTTGCGTAGCAGATTTCCTGTTATAAATATACAAACCCAACCCAGCAATACCAAATAAAACCAGACATGGTGGAATATAATTTTTGTATACGTTTATTTTGATTTCTGGTTCCTCATCATCTATTGTTATTGAAGCAAACGCTTTGCCTTTTTTGCCGCTGCTCCTTTTTTTCCAGCTTCTACTCGTTTTGGATTTTTTACTTTTTGTTATTCAACAGGTTGTGTAACAACAGGTATAACTTCACTCTCTTGGTTCTCCATTTATATTATCTATATTTTTATTTTTATTAAAATCAATATGTCTAACAGTTGTCAGTATTGCTGTAAATGGTGCTAAACACATTCCATACCTGTAATACAACTCACAACAAGCGCTTGTCAAAGCATGATTAATAAATGGGTCTTCCTCCAAATCTTCTATCAGCTTTGGTGGATTGGTTACATTAAACTATTTTGATACTCCCATCACATACAAGTTAATAAAAGAATTGCCTAAAGTCTTGGTCATACTTGCCCCAAGCCTTGCTTCATATCTGGTGGCACGCCATCTATATTCGTGAGTTGTATGTCTTTACCCAATTATTGACGACTACCACCGCCAGCCACTATGGCTGATAATCTTTCTTTTTTTGTTTCTTGTTGCTTTGATTCATCTGGTTCCGTCTGTTCCGATATATTTTGTAATAGTTCTTCCGCATTCATTTTTTATATTATTAATCTTATTTTTTATCTTGAAATAAATATAAAATACAAAACAACCAGCTGCGATATTCATGCAACTAGTAATTGTTAGTATTGTTAATAGCATTGTTATTAACATTGCTATTTTTTCTATTAACATTATTAATTTGCTGCAAGCATTGCTATTAACATTATTAATTTGCTATGAGCAATGCTATTAGCAATATTATATTCATGGTCAGTATTGCTATTAACATTGCTACTTTGCTGTTAGTATTACTATTAGCAACAGTTGTAAAAAAAGGTATTATACCTGCGGATATTATGAAATAAATATATTTTGTAATAATAATAAAAATATTATATAAGAAAAAATGGATTTGAAAATAACAGACGGTGAGATTAGTGATTATGACAAAACTAAAACAGCACTGGAAATTATGACAAGAGATGACGATGACGTAAAATGTTGTATATGTGTTTCAGAAAGTAAGTTTTTACAAACGTATGCAAAGGTGCACAGGAAACGCCTGTAATTTCAGTGACAAAGGATGGCGTAGAATATTTTATATGTGAGCCAAGAGGGTATGTTTTACAAGCCCCGAAAAACATGAGTAGTGCTGTTGTACCGATATTGGTTGGTGCATTGAGTGTATTGATTATATGGGCTAGTTTTTATTTTTGAAAAAAATTATTCAACCCAATAACCAGTTGGTTGGTCAGTTCTCAATATCAACTTGGAATATTTAGTCTTAGCTAAAGCTTTTCTTATTCTGGTTCTCTCCTCCAACGTCGGAATAACATCATTTTTTCACAAACAATTTTCATAACTATCTCTGTCCTTGGTGTAAAATATACACAACCATTTTGCTTGCTCTCTCAAATCTTTCAATACAGAATTATATCTCTGTGAAATGACCCACACTGATTGTTTGGCGTGACGACCAGAAAATGCCAACTCTGATAACATATCTTTTTTCTTTGTTAATTCTTTTGTGGCGGAGCAATCATCAATGATGTATTATGTGGGCTGGCCAGCATATCTTTTGAAAAATAAACGCAACAGTTCTTGTAACATTTCTTTGCCTTTGCTAACGGGATTGACAATTATTATTTTTTTATCTTTTTGGGTTTTTAACATCACCTATCCAGGATCTATTTTAATAAGCCTCGTTCCACCCTATGGTTGGACACAATATAATTATATGTTTAAAAACTCCAACATACTCTTGTTCAAGTATGTCAAGAACAAACTCTGTTTTACCACAGCCTGTCTGACCACTAATAATGGCACTGTGTGAATATTTAGGATATTTTTGTTGTAAACTAGTATCGTACTTCTTTGAATCTTCCATCTTCGAAATTGATTTGCGCATCTTGTATTATATATATATAAATATTTAAAGTTTGATCTGCATCTGCTTTTTTATTTATTAATATCGTTATGCCTTCACTGCCGTTTTCTATTCTTCTTCCACTGCCATATAATAAATTGTCATCACATGTTCTAAGGTCAAGCCACAAAGCATATGCTTTTGTTAGATAATTCTCAAGAGAAACATTGGTAAAGTTTAGGTCCCTCGCTACTGTTTCTGTCTCTTTGTTTCTTTTTGATGTCAAGGCAAAATATTTGATGATTTCATCCCAATGTTGATATGCCTTCATACCCTGACTATACAACTGATTTGGTACTCCCACTATTATCATTTCAACCTTTTCAATCTGTGGGTTGTAATAGGTTTCTGCGCTTGTTCTTTCTGGGTCTTCAAACAGCATTAGAATACCTTTCATGCTCTGTGCTGGTACATTAATGTTGATATTCCAAAGGGTTTCAGATTTGTTTGCTGTTATTTTTCTATGTCGCAAGATACGATCATACAAAAATACTATCTTACCATTGACTTGCTGTCTTATTTGTCTGGATAATTCACTAACCGTATCAAATTCCACGCAGATATTTTTTATTACATAAGATGCATCAGCATCACTGCTTTTGATAACTTTGTTATAATCGTTAAACGTTAATTCATATTCTAACCTATCACCAAGCCCCGTTTGATAAAATGGCATATAACTTTCTAACATTTCAATGTCCAGTGGAATACAAAATCTATTTCCATAAGCTGCTGCTATAGCTTCACCTTTGGTGTCTGAGGAAGCATCTCCCGCACCAATTCTATGTTTTAACATGTTTGCTTTACCAATACCTTGGTAAGCTATGTTTAATCTTTCGGTAGGGCTTTTCCATAAATCTACATATCAATGATATATATCACATATATAGGGTTTCTGAGAGTTCCCGACCAAAAATTAAAAAAAAACGGAAAAAACGGAAAAAAATCAAAAAAAACGAAAAAAAACGGAAAAAATCGAATAAACGGAAAAAACGAAAAAACGAAAAAAACGGAAAAAATCGAAAAAACGGAAAAAACGGAAAAAAACGAAAAAACGAAAAAAAACATAAAATCATCAAAATTGTAGAATTGACCATAACATGGTCAATATTTGTCAAAAAAAATTCAAAAATTCATCGCGTTGCCGACCAATCTCCCCGCCAGGACCAATCGCGTTTGTCGCCCATAGCAAAAATACATAGCCGGGGTTCTGAACCAAACCCCCATAACATGGTCAACCTACCTACCCGCCAGGTTGACAAACTACATAGTCCACATGGGCGCGCACACAGAGGACGGCCCGCCATGGACTAAAAAATACATAGCCGGGGGGTTTTGACGAACGATGAGCAGCGAGGTTTCTGGCCCATTGAAGTGGGGTCACCCACCAGCTCGCTCTAATGTATTAAGGAAATATATAATACAAAAAAAAATAATGGAAATCAATTATCAAAAAAAAAACAATGTTTGCAAATTTATTAAAATTAGATTACACAATCCATGTAAAAATAAGACTATAAAAAATTCTAATTATTGCAGTTTGCATAAGTATCTATTGAAAAGTCAAGTATTACCATGCTCAATATGTAAAAAAGGTACATATGCAAAAAGTAAAATTTGTGTTGATTGTCGTGTATTGCCATGCTCAAGATGTAAAAAAGGTACAAGAGCAAAAAATAAAATTTGTGCTGGTTGTAGAGTTTTAGTCAGAATAGTGGATAAATTTATTGGACATTTTAATTATAATGCTGAGTGCATAAGATTTAGATGTATTCAGGTTTAATCACATGATGGCGAGTGGACCAGCTACACCACGATAAAAAAATTGAATCGGTTTAAGAAAAAATAATCAAGTTATAAAACAATGAGTATATAAATCGGACGAGTAGTCTTTGGAACATTCGTCGCATCGAATTCGTTAATCCTTCGAACGCGTGGTCTTTGGGGTGTGCGGCTAATCCTTCGTCTTTTTCTTTGTCTTTTTCTTTTTCTTCGGCTCCGGACGAGTAGTCTTTGTCGCATTTGTCGCATTGAATTCGTTCGTCACATCTTTCAACGTGAGCGGCTAATCTGTTTATTGTCGTAAGAGTTTTTTTACACCTGGGGCATTCGAGGTTGTCAGCGTCTGTAATTATAGGATGGGGAGTGCACATACTAACCTCTTGTATTACATGTTTAATGGCGGAGCTGTCCGCCCGTATACTAACCGATTTAACGCAAATGCACGCGACGACCTTGCACAGGGTGTCAAAATCATCCGCACTCGCTTGCAGTTGCAGCTGCAGCATAAATTATAACATGAAAAATGTTACAATTTAATAATGGTTTAAATTACATATTGTAGTTATAGTGAGATGACCGGTGGGCTATGTTGAATACAAAGGTGGTGGATCATACTCGTACACATTACTAAAACAATTTATCACACACTTTTTAGACTGTTTTGTAAGGTTGCCATTACTTCCTTTCTTCCCTGCTCCACTAGTTCTTTTTTTTGAACTTCGCTAATTTCAAGTGTCTTTTGTTCTTTCAAATTATAGTATCTCTCCAGTTCATCCAAAATCAACTTAAACTCTTGCTCAGATATCTGTGCATCACTCAATGCTTTTGATATTAACTGCTTTATACTATTCAACTTCGACTCTGCCAAAGTTTTTATTTTATGATGTTTTTGAGCTTTTACATTAAGCTTGCGTCTGATGAAATTAATACAAACACCTGTAGCTCCACATAGTATTGCTGCTATTTCTAAAGGTAACAAAACTGGAACAGCAAATCCAATCCCAGCCATAATAACACCTGCAGATATTAAGGTAGTGTCAATTCCATCCGTGATATTAATACCACGTTTATATTTTTTATAAAGAGACTTGCGTGTGTCTCGCTCTATAATGAACTTTTGTTCAATCTCTGAAATTTTTTGTAGTCTATAATTTTGAACGTCCTCTGACAACTCCGGATATAATGGTGCTGTCGGTTGTTTCATTTTTTAATAAGAAAAAATTAAATTAATTCAATCAATAATGACACCACCGTATTTATAGCGGTAGCGTTAGCAACCTTGCATACAAAGTTGACAACAGAACCAGCACCAATCTCTAAAGAACTATCAAAGTTATCGTGTTTGCGTGGGGTGGTGTGAAGCGTTATACCATAATTGGGTTGTTCAACACCATCGACAGTAACTATGACAGTGACATCGCCAACTAATCGGTCACATGCTAAACCTATTCCCATAATCAGACCACGGCGTGTCATTACATACCCTACATTTGTTTCTGCTCCACCGTTACCAAATGAGAGTACTCTATTCATTGCAATAGGACCCTTAGCCTCCGCACAGAGTGTTATAATCCCATATTTAAGAGTATCAACTCGGTTAACAATAGGCACAGCTCGCCTAAATAAATTTTGAACATCATTTATCAAAGCCCTTAAGTCTTCTGTTTTTCTAGGTCCAAATATACTCATTGTTTTTTATAAAAATATAATTTTTTAAATAATTTCTAAAACACAACTCATGGGTAAGCCGTGATTATCTATCTTGTTGCCATACTCATCTCTGACTTTTATTGTCAATTCAGAAATTGTACCACCCGAAAGACGGTGATATTCAGGATAAAAATAAGGTGTATATACAATATCTCCATACTGCTTATTTACTACAGGTACAACCCCTATAATAGTGCTTGGTGCACCATTGAAATAATTACCACTTGTATTAATTTGTTCCAGATGAACATAGAGCTGTTTATAAGGAGCTAAATCAATTGGGCAATCTCCCACACGAACACCTTTTATCCATCTTCTGTCCTTGAATCCCAACATATTTGAAAGACGGGTTGACATTCGTGTCTCTATTGGCGTATCTAAAACTGCTAAAGCTTTTTGTGTATAAATCTCTAGGATAATATCTTCATTAAGCTCTTTAAACCTGTCTACCAAGTCTTGAAAGTTATAGAGTCCACCATATATAGTTTGCGTTTTATCTGGGTTTTTCGTCTTTATGACTTCTCCATCAACATTAAACCAACCGATAGTGTATGTAAAACTTTTCAATCCAACGCGCTTATCTCCATTTCTATTATCGACATACTGTTGTAAGTGAATAGAGCTGTCTATGTTTGAAATGGTATGAAACATTTTTTTTTAATATATATAAATAAAAATGATTTCTAAAGAATTCAAATATAACCCAGATGCTCACTATTCAAGTACTTTCAGCAAGAAAGTGATAGATATAATAAATCAAAACATAATCATTACATCCAACGGTAAAGGCTTTAAAGCATCATTTCCCACTGTCTGTGAAAAATACAAACTCCCATATGTCAAATCAGATGCTATAGTCCAACGCTGGGGAACAGATTGGATGTTATTTTGGCAGAACCAGTTGAATTTTGCCATTTGGTGCGCGACAACTGGATGTGGTATTGATTTTAACAACCATCTAAAAGCTGATGCCTTGGTGGGTTCGTTATTTCGATTTCATGTCTATTACCAAGTGAGAAGAATATTATTTGAGATGAGTGTAGCAATGCCGCAAGACTCAAATTGGAATGCGTTTAATAACACATATAACCGAAACGCGTACGAGAGAATATGCAAGGAGTTTAACGTTAACTTATATTTAGACTGGAGACAGAAACAAAGTTATAATCATGGTCTAGGAACAATTTATAATTACTGGACACATATTGGTTATCATCCTTTGGAAAATACTGTATACGACAACAAAACGATGTGTTTTACAGTCTATGAGAGTGATAAAACATATCACATTGATTACATTGCCCAAGGATCTGAGGCTGACAACAGCTGGTCTACTTTTATACTAGATAATTCTACGGGATTTACAAGAGCTGGGGTAGAACGCATCAATGACAGTATAAGAACATACTGCTGGGCAATCCTTGGCTCACAATCCCAAACAAAAACAGATATACTTGGAACTGGAACGGCATTTGATGCACAGAAACAATTTTTAGCTAACATAGAAGATGCAATAAACAGCCCCATTGACTTGCCCAGTCAAATTTCAAGATATGAAACCACCCTAAAATATGCAAGAAGTAAAGTAAATTTTGTCTATGGGAGTGGATTGTACATGTCTCCGGGTGACATGGAGTTGAGAATTGGAACAATACAAGACTACAATAATGAAATTGTAATAGCAACCGATACACAAGCATTAGGATTAAATAATGATGTAAATGTAAAACCAGTACCGCCAAAAAGTGTTCAACCTTTTGAAGGCACAACAACAAATAATTTTTTACCGGAACATTCTGATAAATCAATACATAAAACTGTGGAACCACCAGAAATACAAAAAATAGCGATTGAACACGAAGATAACAAAACAACCATAATTGTTGGTACTATAGGTATAGGTCTGGCTGCATTACTTATCTACGAGTTTTACTAAACCACTCTTTGGCTGCCACATATAGCAACCCAACAGCGGCAGCAAGCAAAGCCCATAGATTGTTAGCAAGCCAATTAATAACATTACCTGTTGCAGATAAAAACCATGATACTATTGCACCAATAACTCCTGGTAAAGCTGCTGCTGCTTTACCAGCTAGGTTAGCAAGAAGTTTAGCAAGAAGTTTACCAAGATTACCTAGTTGTTTTTTTATCCAATCCTTGGCACTTGATGAATCAGGTTTTGGAGTTGGAACAGTCCCTCCCGTTGTGGGAATAATGACCTCAACTAATACCCCAATAATCATACCCAACGCAGTCAAAATACTAACTATAGTAATACCTTGCTCCCTAAACAAGGTTTTGATTCTCTCACCCAATGTTGTGTCTTCTTTTAGCACCTTATTTATAGTTTCTTTTATCCTGTTTATTTGACTGCGTAATGCTTCTTTGTTTTCACTCGCCGCTTCAAGTCGTGCACTTCTTTCATCTTCTAAGTTTTTTATTCTGTCACGTAGGCGCTCTTGTTGAAACTCATCCTCCTGCCCGGGGGTGCTCACCTGTTTTGTTTTTCTTTTGCTATATCTTTATCAAGCTCAGTGAGCTTTGAGAGATTATTAGTAAGTTCTCCACGAAAGCTTTGCAATCTCTTATCTAAACCTCGTATCTCTCGCAGTGTTAGATCTTCTGGTTGTGTTTTAGAATAAGTTTCATCTATTGTATTACTCAAATTACTCTCAATTATAATTACAGCATCTACTGTATTTTGTACATCTTCAGTTGTTGAAAAAGTTTGCAATGGTATATTTTCTGCAGCGATGGTATCTCTTGTTTTTGCCAAGGATGCTAATTCCGCCCTACCCCGAGCAAGTCTTTCACGTGGAACTAAATAATCATACATTTTTAAAGTGTTTTTCACAAAGTCAATACCATGTTTTTTAACTAAAGTGTCCAGCTTATAAAACTTGATTGCTTCGTTTAGATTACTTCCCCTATAATAGGTAAGTGGGACGTCATCCTTTACCATCCGAACAGCATATAACATTGTTCTACCGTTTTCGTCCTCAGCCGCTCTGAAATCATCTTTATAATCAATTCCGCTGATCTCAGCATTAACTTCAGTAAAAAATTGATCTACTAACCACTTTTTGTGTGTGAGCTGTTCTTTTATTTTATCTTCCCCTTGAAGCTGATTAATATGATTATTTTCATTTACAATTTGTCTCTGGAAATCTGAGCCAGGTTGTATAAATTCTTCATCAAGTAATTCATCTGCATAAGCATCTGGATCAAACGTAGGATTGTCAAACTCAGCCATTGTTTATTTTGATTTAAGAAAAAAAATATATATATTTAAAAAAAAATATGTATATTTAAAAACATGTCAGCTTACGGAAGTAAACTCAATCCTCATAGAAATCTCAGAGAACCTCATGGTGCCAAGGGCATCCGCACAAGTGTAGTTGTTACTAACAACCCTTCAACGATAGACCAAACCCAGCGACTGCTTGTGAGATTTCCCAATCTAAGTACTAATGATGTGATAGTTCCACGTACTGCTCGTCTTGCCTTTGAAATAGAACTTAAAAGCAGAACAGACGCCAACGCTACTCTATATCAGAATCTGGGTAGAACAATTGTGAAAAAACTGACAATCAGAATAAGTGGTAACGAAGTCATGTCAATAAATGACAGTGATATATATCATTGTTATGTAGATTTATGGAAAAGCCCTAGCGAACGACAAAACATGGTTTACCAAGGTGTGGGTAAAGCAAACATGTTAAAACATAGAATTGGCGCGGGAGATGCTTCCTTAGACACCGGAGATGAAGCGTTAGCAGCAGCTTATGGAAATAGATTTTGTATTCCACTGGACTTTGAAATGTTAGAAAGTCATATGCCATTTTATCAAGCGGGGCTTGGTGATAGGTTAGAATATGAATTAACGTTTAACGAGTATAACAAAGTTATCAAAAGCAGTGATGATGATGCATCTTATGTAATAAAAAATATCTGCTTGGAATTTGATACGGTGAGTGATGTTGAATTAGCCAGACAAATAAGACAGCAAACCAATGGTAAGATGTCATTTATGTATGATCGTATCTTGCAACTTAGAAAAATAATAGCAAACAAATCTGATACCCTTTGGAATATCGACATTAATACACCAGCACGGAGCATGAAAGGTATTTTAATGCTGTTTGAAGACCCAGAAAGAACAGACACGGAATCCTTTTACAACCCAATGATTGAAAAGGTTGAAATGACAATAGAGGGCGTACCAAATCAGTTGTATAGTCAGGGCATGAGGGCATATCAGCATTGGGATGAAATCAACAAATATTTTGCCTTAACGTCGAAAAGAAACAAAGAGACAGACGTAGTAGCTAGGGACTTATACTTTACCCATGTTTCTCTTGAGACTTATCTAACAAAAGCATATGCTTTGTGGCTTGACCTTAGAACATGTGATGACAATTTATTACACGGCAGTGGAAGAAGAATAGAGGGCGGCGGTGGGGGCGGTATATCGATACTCATAAATAAAAAAGCAGATGCAGATCAACTTTTAAATATTTATCTATATATGATACAAGATGCGCAAATCAATTTCGAAGATGGAAGATTCAAGGAAGTACGATACTAAATATCCTAAATATCCACACAGTGCCATTATCTGCGGTCAGACAGGCTGCGGCAAAACAGAGTTTGTTCTTGACATACTTGAACAAGAGTATGTTGGAGTTTTTGAACATATAATTATATTGTGTCCAACCATAGAGTGGAACGAGGCTTATAAAAATAGACCCTGGATAGGAGATGTAAGACATCCAAAAGATAAAAAAATAATAATTGTCAATCCCGTGAGCAACGACAAAGAAATGCTACAAGAACTGTTGCGTTTATTTTTCAAACAATATGCTGGCAAGCCTACATTATACATCATTGATGATTGCTCCGCCACAAAAGAATTAACAAAGAAAAAAGATATGTTATCAGAGTTGGCATTCTCCGGTCGTCACGCTAAACAATCAGTATGGGTCATTTCACAGAGATATAATTCTGTATTGAAAGATTTGCGGGAGCAAGCAAAATGGTTGTGTATGTTTTACACCAAGGACAGAGATAGTTATGAAAATTGTTTAAGAGAAAATGATGTTATTCCAACGCTGGAAGAGAGAACCAAAATAAGAAAAGCTTTAGCAAAGACTAAATATTCCAAGTTAATTTTGAGGACTGACCACCCACTGGTTATTGGGTTGAATAATTTTTAATAGCATGTTGCTATTAAGAGTTTGGAGTACTAGATTAAAATGCGATTTTATCCATATTTTCTGTATTGCAGCGGAGCCGAAATAAACGCGGAGAAAAAAAGACGGCTAGAGTTGCTGGGATTTGGAAAATGTGGCATGATTTTGGACAACCAACCGACTGACGACGTGTCGACGCTAGTCACCGACAAAGGAGAAAGTTTCATCATTCCCGAAGCGTACACGGACGAAGCTAAAGATCGGCTCAACGATTTATTGTGGCCCAAAGAAGACACCCCGTTTTCCAAAATGGAGCGAGATATAAAGGACTCCATGAAGCTGTGGAAGAACGTAAACAGGAGAGACTAACTGTGGTTAATTGACAAATACGTGCTCGGATTAAAGTGTGACATCAAGGAAAAGAAACTTATAAAAAGTGTCATTACGACAGCGCTAATTTTAAAGATGATTCCAGACTGCGACGTCACCTACCAGGATTTTGAAATTAAACACATTAACGGGACCTTTGACGAAGATTATTTTTCAAAATTGAGTAATGCTAATAGCAATGCTAACAGCAATTGAGCAATGCTAATAGCAATTGAGTAATGCTAATAGCAATGCTAACGGCAATTGAGTAATGCTAATAGCAATGCTAACAGCAATTGAGTAATGCTAATAAAAAAAATAGCATTGTTTTAACCATTCGATGGGGAATATTTTTCAAAATTGAGCAATGCTAATAGCAATGCTAACAGCAATAGAGCAATGCTAATAGCAATTGAGTAATGCTAATAGCAATGCTAACAGCAATTGAGCAATGCTAATAGCAATGCTAACAGCAATTGAGCAATGCTAATAAAAAAATAGCATTGTTAATTACAATGCTATTAACAATACTAACCATTGCTAGTTGTGTGATGCATATCGCAGCTGGTTGTTTCGTATTTTATGTTTATTTCAAAATAAAAAATAAAATGACTACTATAAAAATGAATGCGGAAGAACTCTTACAAGGTATCATGTTGGAAGATTCTACGGAACGTTTCACAGATGAATCAAATAAACAAGAAACAAAAAAAGAAAGATTATCAGCCATAGTGGCTGGCGGTGGTAGTCGTCAATATTTGGGTAAAGACATACAACTCGAGACTATAGATAACATGCCTCCAGATGAAATTAATAAACTTTACTGTAGATATGAAGCAAGAATTGGGGCAAGCATGGCCAAGACTTTAGGTAATTGTTTTATTAAGTTGTATGTGATGGGAGTATCAACATATTTTAATATAACCAATCCACCAAAACTGACAGAAGATTTGGAGGAAGACCCATTTATTAAACATGCTTTAACAAGTGCGTGTTGTGAGTTGTATTACAAGTATGGAATGTACTTAGCACCATTTACAGCAATGCTGACAACTGTTCGACATATTGATTTTAATAAAAATAAAAATGTCGATAATAAAAATGATGGAGAACCAAGTGGAGAACCAAGAGAGTGAAGTTGATACACAATCTGTTAAACAGCAAAATCCAAAACGAGTAAAAGCTGGGAAAAAAGGAGCAGCAGCAAGAAAGGCAAAGCGTTTGCTTCAAGATGTAGGACAGATAACAAAAGTATCAAGAGAGGAACCAGAAAAAATCAAAATAAATGTATACAAAAATTATATTCCACCGATTTTATTAGTAGGCTTTGCTGGGTTGGGTTTGTATATTTATAACAAGAAATCGGTAGCACCACCACCTGTAGCTGCGCAACCTGTTTATGTTGCACAAAAAGACCCGTTTGATGATTTTTAATTTTTTTTTTCTTCTTCATATTAAAAATAATGGCATCAAGTATTGACGGAAAACAAATTGTAAATATGATGTATCACGCTGGACTGGAAACACTTTTAACTGTAGGATATTCTGAGATTGGCAGAAAACTACTAAAAAGACCAGCCCCTAAAGTGGATTTAAATATGGTAGATGTTATGATGCTGTCTGTGGATATAATGTTAGCAACGGCTACAAAGGATATGTTGATCAAGCAAGGTATTATTCCTGCGGATATTATGAAATAAAAAAAAATATATAAAAAAAATGGCAAGCGCCGTAGCAATGATGATCGGTGGCGCATTAACAAACGCATTGGCATTTAGCGGTTCAAATTATTTCTTTTCAAAAATGGGAAGTCATTCAGATGAGGAAAGACAAAGGCATGACAAAGCCGTAGAACAATTGGAAGCAGCACAAGCGGCGTGGAATAAAAAAAGAACAGAGAGATTAGATTTTATTAACAAGCAACTGCAAAAAGAGCATCATGCAGGGCAGACGTTTGATGATGTGGACCAAGCTATGAAACAGTATTATTACATCACTGGCAAACATTTGCTTTTGGAAGCGGAGCCCAAGTTGAGTGATTTTTATACACCATCTCCGGATCAACAGAATAGAGAAATTACGTTCATTGTGGTGGGCATGGCTGCAACTGGATTTGTAGCGTACAAATTGAGTTCATAGTTTAAAACTATATAAAAATAGTTTTAAACTCTAAGTATGTTTACTTTGCCAGGTCTCATCTTCGTTATTTCACTTTCTTCTTTTTACGACCACAGGTTTAGAATCGCTATCTTCCTCAGACTCGCTCTCAATCTCGCTTTCAGACTCGCTCTCAGGCGTAGCTCTTTTTCTTTTTCTTTTTCGGTTCTCCACTTTTCGGAATGATTAAGTCATATGCATGATAGCTATGTTTCTTGTTTTTACATGGTTTCAATCCAAGTGGTCGCACATAATATGGTGGTTCTACACTTACCTCCTCTATTCTATCTTTGAGATGACCAGGCGCCCATACCTCACTGTTGTCTGATAATGTTAATATCATGGATGGACCATATCGAGTTTTCACTATGTGTGTATCTGTAATAGTAAATATTTCATTCAATTCCAAGTCGGCCCATTTCTTTGTGTTATCTTCTGATTTTTGCTCTTTAAGCATTTCATCAAATCGTGCAGTATCCATTGTTTTTATTTAATACATATTTTTCCTTAACCCATTTTCAAAAATTGTTAATAGTACTGTTAATAGCATTGTTTTATATATATTTTTTCTTAATACTTTAAAATGGAAAAGATTTATTACAGTCCACAAGGATTTTGGAGAGGTTACACAGCAGTTAACAAATTAGCAAAAGAGGCAGGTGTCAGTAAAAAACAGGCCTTAGAATTTTTAAAAAAACAAGCTGTGTGGCAGATTTATTTACCCGCACCAAAGAAAATAATTAGACCCAGGTTTGACGTTTCCGTTAAGAATGGAGTGCATCAAGCTGATTTGTTATTTCTGCCGCATGACACTTTTGGCCGCAAGACATATAAATATGCGTTAACCGTGGTTGATATTGCGAGTAGATACAAGGAAGCAGAGCCGCTGACTTCCAAGGATAGCAAAGAAGTTGCCAAAGGATTTGAAAATATATACAGTCGGCATCTAAAATATCCAAAGTTATTACAAGTGGATCCAGGCAGAGAATTCATGGGTGCAGTATCGCAGTTGATGTTAAAACACAATGTAAATATCAGACGAGGCAGAACAGAGATACACAGAGACCAAGCTATAGTGGAAAGATTTAACAGAACATTAGCTGAAAGATTGTTTGGTTATCAGTATGCTAAGGAAATGGATTCGCAAAAACGTAACAGAGAGTGGGTAAAGAGATTACCAGAAGTTGTTAAAGCCATAAATGCGGAGATAAAAAAGCCCCCTCCTGTTGAAACAAAACTATTAAAAGGTGATCCTATCTGTATGAATGCCAGTGTAAGATATTTATATCAACCCGGGGAACAAGAAGGTGGAAGACGCAGAGCAACTGATCCAATGTGGAGTGTAGATATTCACAAGATTGATAGTTATATGGTGACGCAAGGCATAAGAGTTTATTATTTAAAAGCACCAGCACCTCAAAGAGGATTTGTCAAAGAAGAATTACTTATTGTTCCTGCTGATACTCAAATTCATAAGTTTTGATAAAACCCATAGGCATCCGTTGTAATTCCATCTTCTCGAATGTATCTTTTAGTGTAAAATGGTGACAGTGTTACTTTGTTTACTGTTATGCCATATATTTGATGCTTTTTCGATCGTATCATATTCATTTCATGGATGTATTTTTTCTTGTTAAACAATGCATCTTTGTAGTTCTCAAAGTTGATATGTTTTTGGATTACATATTTTTTTTCTCCCTTTGCTTTCTTAATAATCTGCTCATCCGCTCTCAAAATAGAATATAGCTTGGGTCTTAATCCAATATACTCAACTATAGGAACACCAGCACATTCATCTTTCATTTTACCTATTACTTTTTTGTTTGTATCATCGTGCATGGGGTGATTTTGAGGATAATCACTTAGATCATACTCGTCTTTCATTTCAACCATGTCTTTGTATGCGTCTTCTGTTTTGATGTCTATCAGTAGGCTGTCAGTGTCTGTGTATAATAAAGTACAGCCATCTCCGTACCTTTTCTTCAGGGTATTATAGTACCAGTCATACATCATGTACTTTGATAAATCTAAGACTGCCATTCCAACATAAATTGGTTTGTTTAATGTTATTTTCGTTTTGTTTACATGTAATGCCGACAATTCATCTGAAAATGTTATCCGCCTGTTAAAGTTGGGTTTAGCTATTATTTTTCTTATTTTTTTATTTTCAGAGCCGTCAGTTTTGACTAGTTTTATATCAGTTCGCTTGCGTATATTTTTCATTGTTTTGCCAAACACAGAGTTGTTCATAAGTTTGTAAAAATCCTTTTCAAAAGTTGATTTTGCTTTTTTCCTAAGTTCTGTGTTTAGGTTTATGTATGATGCCATTCATGTTTTTTCATTGAATTCTAATACTCTGTGGATTTTTGTTAATTTCATGCCTAATGATAAATACAACTCTAAATTTCTGTAATGTAACACATATTTTTCTTTGTCCATAAGATTGGGGACTAGTTGTTCTGTCATCACGTTATTTTCTAACAGATCTGTCTGGTATTCAGATAACCATATTTTTTTCACTGCTAATATTTCCGGTGCAAGTGGATAATTATTGTGAGATTCATGGAGTTTTTTTGGATATTTCAAATCCACTTCTAGAAAATGTCCTTTTCCTTTTGTTGGTTTAGAAAATTGTCCACTCTTGTTTTCTGTTTCCACCCACTTAAAACCAGAATATGGAAGTGGCTGACTCATTGACCACCCATAAAGATTATTTGCATCAAAATACATTAAAAAGTTGTTTTTCTCGTTAGGGTTATAATCAGCTACGTGTGGATTGTTTGCTTTGGCATATCGTTTTGATACCATACTAATTCCACCACGCATACCTTTTTCTACAAACAAGTGCTGGTCAATGTCTGTCAAAAGTTCTAATTTTATTTTAGAATGTTTAAGTAAAGCATCCCAAGATAATCCAGGTGCTGTGTAGTAATGCAAGGGATCGAGTTTATAGGCCGTCATGCATGTTTTTCTGAACGTTTGAAATACATCAGCCAACAAAGTGACATCCGTTTTTAGATATAAATCATGATAGTCTCCAAGAGTTTTACAGTTAAACTCTTTCCATATTTTTTGAGCATGCTCGTAATCTTCGGGACTTATACTTTCATCTGAGAGACTACTGTAAAACTTTTCTGGTAATTGCGTTTCCTCAAATCTTTCCACACTGTCCATATATTCGTATGGATAAACCCCTTTTCGTAAAAGTAGATCAGTTTTATCTGCAAAAGTTTTTTTGGTGAGTCTGAAATCAGATTTGTCTGTTGCATCAACCAGCCTTAAGGAAGATGCCATAAACTGAAAGCTATCCAAGAATCTAAGTTGTCCAACACTAAATGAAATATACTTTTCAGCGTTGTTTGGGATGCATGTAATACTACCTGTCATTTTATGTATTTTTTGCATGATGAGATGGCTATCATATCCTTTGAGGTTATGAAATACAACAGGGATGGTTGTTTTACCTGGTTTTATTTTCAGTTTCAGGTTACAGTCTTTATGTGCTGCGCCTCTGTATTCACCTGTAAAATGACAGTGGTCTCTTACTTTACCGTTTTTACCTTTCCATATTTCATTCTCACATATCCAACAGTGTGTTGCTTTTTTATGATCTTTCTCATTTTGCCGCGTCATGATTAAGGGTTTTGGGTGTTTAAATATTTCATTAATGTTTTTTTTTTCACATTCTAAGTGATTTAAAAACTTTTCAACAACATCTTCCCCTCTGTAAATAATAGGTTCTTCAGCTTTGCCATCATATCTGACAACCTGGTATCCAAACCCGCAAGCTTCATGTACATTTTTAATTTCAGATTTTTCTCCAAATTTAGTCGATTGCGGCTGGATTGTACTCTCAAAATCAGCATATATTGCATAAGGCACATGCATCTGATTTTGATGATTTTTAAATTTTACAGTATTTTTACCTTCTTTTGGCATTTCTATTCTGCAAGAATTTTTGTTGATACCTTCACAGTCTTCTCTGTGTTTTTCAAGTAGTCCTTTTCCAGAAAATCCATGAAGGCAACGATCACAGAAGTAAGTTTTACCATGATGTTTGTTTTGGTGAGAGAGTAATCTATTCAGATGTTTTATCCAACAATAGTGATATTTTGTTATTTTTGTTGTTGTTGGTTTGTCGGGATGATCATCAGGGTCATAGTTGTCATCTATGATTCCTTCTTCATTATTTGGATCATCAGGGTCATAGTTGTCATCTATGATTCCTTCTTCATTATTTAGATCATCAGGGTCATAGTTGTCAACTATGATTCCTTCTTCATTATTTGGATCATTCTCTGATTCTTCTTCAACCTCAACGTCTTCAGATATTAAAAGCAGATTAATTCGCTCAATATCTTTTGGTTGTTCTGATATTTTATACGGGAACACATTTACTTTTTTACTGTTCTCTGATGTGGTGTACCCGTAAACATTAATAGCAAGATTTTTTTGTTTTTCTACTTTGGAAATTTGAGAAATTGGTGTAGGAAAGTCAATGCCCTTTTTCTTTAAGAACTCTATACTAGGATATTTTGACAACCTGTCGGTATGATCTGCGGCTGGATTTAAAGCAGAATTTATTGCATGGAACAAACATTGATCATCCTTAATTTTTACATTGATAATCGCTTTCTTGTCAGCTACTGCTTTAGGCAAAGGAATATATGAAGAACCTATTAACGGCTCGTACCTTGCAATATTTAAGTAAAGATCAACACAGTGGTCAATTTCCAATCCTGATGCTGCCTTTGTAAATCTTTCCAATCTCTGTAGTAGGTTTGCGGATGCTTCATCGTAAAACTCATTTATTTTTTCAGAGTTTAAAATTGCATATTGGTTGCTAAATAATACTGCTGTGATGTGGTTTGCGGTAGCACCATTATCTTTGAAGAGCTCTACAGTAAGACCTAATTGAAACTTTAATCCATTCATCTGTGTCAGCTCTTCACTGATTTGTTCTGTAATAATGGGTTTCTTATCATGTAATAGTTCTTGAGGGTCTTTGTATCGCTCAACAGACATCTTGTATGCTTTGAAATAACCACATCTTGGTTTGTCAACCAGTTTTAATTCTTCTTCAGATTTTCTATCATTAAGCTCTTTTAATTTTTTATCATTAAGCTCTTTCAATTCATTTATAACATTCTCTCGTAATTTAGCATATTTCTTATCAGATTTCTGCTTTTCTCGTTTACGTAGTTTTTTGTTACGTCGTCTCTTATGTAAATTTTCTAATGTTTGAGATTTAACCTCTGTAGTTTCCTTTGGAAGAGATTTAACCTCTGGAGTTTCCTTTGGAAGGGCATCTAGCCCCATTCAAAGCTGATCATCATTAATTCTTCCTTCCCGGTGTAATTGAAAAATGTAGTTCGCGTTGTCCGTTTTTGAGGCTGGTTTAACTCTTGGAGCTGGGGTTGGTTTAACTCTTGGAGCTGGGGTTGGTTTAACTCTTGGTTCCGGAATTGGTTTAACTCTTGGAGCTGGGGTTGGAATTCTTGATTTACCTCGTGGTGCTGGAATTGGTTTTACACTTTTCAGCACTTTGGACTCAACTGGTTGAATAGCCATAAGGCTATGTTCTAGTGCTTCTTTGCTTATCACTCCTGTATCAAACAGGTGTATTAATTTTTCTATAACAGTCGTCATTATTTTCTTTATATATATTTTTTCATATTTTTCTTTAAGTCATTTTTCAAAAAAAAAAATTATGGTTCAAAATACATATTGTAGGTAGAGCGAGATGACCCCCTTCAATTCCCCAATGGGCCAGAAACCTCGCTATTCATCGTTCGTCAAAACCCCCCGGCTATGTATTTTTTAGTCCATGGCGGGCCGTCCTCTGTGTGCGCGCCAATGTGGACTATGTAGTTTGTCAACCTGGCGGGTAGGTAGGTTGACCATGTTATGGGGGTTTGGTTCAGAACCCCGGCTATGTATTTTTGCTATGGGCGACAAACGCGATTGGTCCTGGCGGGGCGATTGGTCGGCAACGCGATGATTTTTTGAATTTTTTTTGACAAATATTGACCATGTTATGGTCAATTCTACAATTTTGATGATTTTATGTTTTTTTTCGTTTTTTTCCGTTTTTTCCGTTTTTTCGATTTTTTCCGTTTTTTTCGTTTTTTCGTTTTTTCCGTTTTTTCGATTGTTTCCGTTTTTTCCTTTTTTTTTTCTTTTTTTCCGTTTTTTTCCGTTTTTTTTTATTTTTGGTCGGGAACTCTCAGAAACCCTATATATATCACTGTCATCTATTGACATAACTTCATTGCCACTTATTCTTATTGTCATTTTTTTCACAATTGTTCTACCCAGATTTTGAAATAGAGTAGCGTTGGCGTCTGTTCTGCTTTTAAGTTCTATTTCAAAGGCAAGACGAGCAAGACGAGCATCACATCATTAGTACTTAGATTGGGAAATCTCACAAGCAGTTGCTGGTTTTGGTCTATTGTTGATGGATTATTAGTTATTACTACACTTGTGCGGATGCCTTTAGCACCATGAGGTTCGCTTAGTTTTCTATGAGGGCTGAGTTTGTTTCCGTAAGACGACATTGTTTTTATTTTTTAAATATATTTTTTAAAATTAAATAAAATAAACAATGGCTGAAGGAGGATTTGAAAATCCTACGTTCGATCCAGATGTTGAAGATGTGGATGAAGATGCCTGGTATGAATTATTTGATGACGAATTTATACAACCTGGCTCAGAATTTCAGAGACAAATTGTAAATGAAAATAACCATATTGATCAGCTTGAAGGAGGAGATAAAACAAAAGAACAACTAACACAAAAAAGGTTATTAGTAGATCAATTTTTTACTGAAGTTAATTCTGAGATCAGCGGAATTGATTATAAAGATGATTTTAGAGTGGATGAGGACGAAATCGGTAGAACAATGTTATATGCAGTTCGGTTGGGGACGGATGATGTTCCACTTACCTATTATAAGGGAAATAATCCAAACGAACCAATCAAGTTTTATAAGCTGGACACTTTAGTTAAAAAATATGGCATTGACTTCGTAAAAAATAATTTAAACATTTATGATTATTTAGTTCCACGTGAAAGAAAGGCTCAGGGTAGGGCAGAATTAGCATCATTGGCAAAAACAAGAGATACCATCACAAAAGAAGGAGAACATATACCAATGAAAACTTTTTCAACAACTGAAGATGTACAAAATACAGCAGATGCTGTAAATATAATTGAGAGTAATTTGAGTAATACAATAGATAAAACTGCTGTTCAAACACAAACAGAAGGTCCAACAATGCGAGAGATACGAGGTTTAGATAAGGTATTGCAAAGCTTTCGTGGAAAACTTACTAATAATCTCTCAAAGCTCACTGAGCTTGATAAAGATATAACAAAAGAAAAACAAAAATTAGAACAGGTTAGCACCCCGGGCAGGAGGATGAGTTTCAACAAGAGCGCCTACGTGACAGAATAAAAAACTGAAAGAAGTGCGCGACTTGAAGCGGCGAGTGAAAACAAAGAAGCATTACGCAGTCAAATAAACAGGATAAAAGAAACTATAAATAAGGTGTTAAGAGAAGACACAACATTGGGTGAGAGGATTAAAGCCCTGTTTAGGGAGCAAGGTATTATTATTGTTAGTATTTTGACTGCCTTTGGTATGATTATTGGGGTATTAGTTGATGCCATTATTCCTACAACAGGAGGAGGGACTGCACCTGTTCCAACTCCAAAGCCTGATCCATCAAGTGTAAAAGACTGGATAAAAAAACAACTATTTAATCTTGGTAAACTTCTTGCCAACCTAGCTGGTAAAGCTGCTGCAGCACTTCGAGGAGTTATTGGTGCAATAGTATCATGGCTTTTATCTGCAACAGGTAATGTTATTAATTGGCTTGGTAACAATCTATGGGCTTTGCTTGTGTTTGTTTCCGGGTTGTTGTATGTGGCAGCCAAAGAGTGGTTTAAATCTCGTAGATAAGTAATACAGCAAGACCTATTACTATAGTACCAACAAGTATAGTTGTTTTGTTATCTTCGTGTTCAATCGCTATTTTTTGTATTTCTGATGGGTTATGTTCCACA
Organism: Cyrtodaria siliqua; assembly: GCA_037043455.1. Lineage (NCBI taxonomy): Eukaryota > Metazoa > Mollusca > Bivalvia > Adapedonta > Hiatellidae > Cyrtodaria > Cyrtodaria siliqua. Next base: position 94,442 of record JAWPHD010003233.1, read on the forward strand.
GTTTTATGTATTGATGATTTATCAAAGTCAGAATGTTCCGGTAAAAATTTCTTTGTTGTGGTACCTTGAAAAGGTTGAATTATTTTTGGTGGCACTGGTTTTACATTTACATCATTATTCAATCCTAATGCTTGTGCATCGATTGCTATTACAATTTCATTATTGTAGTCTTGTATTATTCCAATACTTAATTCCATGTCGCTCGGAGACATATACAATCCACTTCCACAGACACAATTTACCTTACTTCTTGCATATTTTAGGGCGGTTTCATATCTTGAAATTTGACTGGGCAAGTCGATGGGGCTATTTATTGCGTCCTCTACATTTGCTAAAAAATGTTTTTGTGCATCAAATGCCGTTCCAGTTCCAAGTACATCTGTTCTTGTTTGTGATTGTGAGTCAAGTATTGCCCAGCAGTATGTTCTTATGCTGTCATTGATTCTTTCTACTCCTGCCCTTGTAAATCCAGATGAACAATCTAGTATAAAAGTAGACCAGCTGTTGTCAGCCTCAAATCCTTGTGCAATGTAATCAATGTGATATGTTTTATCACTCTCATAGACTGTGAAACTCATCGTTTTGTTGTCGTGTACAGTATTTACCAAATGCTGATAATGTCCAGTAATTATAAATTGTTCCTAGACCATTATTATAGCTTTGTTTCTGTCTCCAGTCCAAATTTAAGTCAACATTAAACTCCTTGCACATTCTCTCGTATGCGTTTCGGTTATATGTGTTATTAAACGCATTCCAATTTGAGTCTTGTGGTATTGCTACACTCATCTCAAATAATATTCTCCTAACTTGGTAGTAGACATGAAATCGAAATAACGAACCAACCAGGGCATCAGCTTTTAAATGATTGTTGAAATCAATGCCACATCCAGTTGTCGACACCAAATAGCAAAATTCAACTGATTCTGCCAAAATAACATCCAATCTGTTCCCCAGCGTTGAACTATAGCATCTGATTTGACGTATGAAAGTTTGTATTTTTCAAAGACATTAGAAAATGATGCTTTAAAGCCTTTACCGTCTGATGTAATAAATATGTTTTGATTTATTATATCTATCACTTTCTTGCTAAAAGTATTTGAATAGTGAGCATCTGGTTTATATTTGAATTATTTAGAAATCATTTTTATTTGTGTTTTTATATATATATATTAAAAAAAATGTTTCATACAATTTCAAACAATTTCAAACATAGACAACTCTATTAATTTACAACAGTATATCGATAATAGAGATGGAACTAAGCGCGTTGGATTAAAAGGTTTTACATACACTATCGGTTGGCAAAATATTATTCATGAAACCATAAAGACACGAAACCCAGATAAAATAGAACATTTACCAGGTGGACTCTATAACTTTCAAGACTTGGTAGAAAATTTTAAAAAGCTAAATGAAAATATTATCTTGGACAGTATTGTCGAAATCGGTGCAGCCATTATACATACGTCAATAGAGACACGAATGTCAAGCGGTCTTTCAAAAATGCTGGGATTCAAAGACAGAAAATTGTTGACAGGTACTAATACAGGAGATTACCCAATTGATTTAGCTCCTTATAAACAGCTATATGTTCATCTGGAACAAGTTAATACGAGTAGTAATTATTTCAATGGTGCACCAAGCACTATTATAGGTGTTGTACCTGTAGTAAGTAAGCAGTTTGGAGATATAGTATATACAAGTTTTTATCCTGAATATCACTGTCTTATGAATGGTGCAATTACTGAATTGAAAATAGAAGTCAGAGATTAGTATGGCAACAAAATAGATCATCACGGTTTGCCTATGAGTTGTGTTTTAGAAATTATTTAAAAAATATATTTTTATAAAAAAAACAATGAGTGTATTTGGACCAACAAGACCAAAAAAACCAGAAAACTTAGAGGCTTTGATAAATGATGTTAAAGATTTATATAGGCGAATTGTGCCTTTTGTTAACCAGTTTAATCATTTAAAAAATAGAGTTGATAATCTTAAATATGGGATTATAACAATATTTGCAGAGGCTAAGGGCCCACTTGTGTTGAATAGAATACTCTCATTTGGTAATGGTGGAGCAGAATCAAATGTGGGGCATGTAATGACACGCCGTGGACGGATTATGGGAATAGGTTTAGCATGTGAACGATTAGTTGGTGACGTAACTGTAATAGTTTCTGTCAATGGTGTTGAACAACCAAATTATGGTATAACGCTTCAACATCATTCCACGCAATCATGATAACTTTGATAAACCTTTTGTCCGTCTTCCACTGGCAACTCAGGATATATACTTGGTGCTGTCGGTTGCTTCATTTTCTATTGATAAATAAAAAATAAATTAATTCAATTAATAATGATGCCACCGTATTTACAGCTGCAGCGTTGGCAATCTTGCATACAAAGTTAACAACAGAACCAGCACCAAGTATATATCCTGAGTTGCCAGTGGAAGACGGACAAAATTATAGATTACAAAAGATTTCAGAGATTGTAAAAAAGTTAATTACAGAACGAGATATACGCCAGTCACTTTATAAAAAATAAAAACGTGGTATTAATATTACAGATGGAATTGACACTACCTTGATATCTGCAGGTGTTATTATGGCTGGATTGGATTTGTTGTTCCAGTTTTGTTACCTTTAGAAATAGCAGCAATAGTATGTGGAGCTACAGGTGTTTGTATTAATTTTATCAGACGCAAGCTTAATGCAAAAGCTCAAAAACATCACGAAATAAAAACTTTGGCAGAGGCTAAGTTAAATAGCATAAAGCAGTTAATATCAAAAGCGTTGAGTGATGCACAAATATCTGATCAAGAGTTCAAGTTGATTTTGGATGAGTTAGATAAATATTATAGTTTAAAACAGGACACAAAACAAAAAAAAGGCTGAAATAAGTGAAGCTCAAAAAAAAGAACTAGTAGAGCAGGGAAGAAAGGAAGCAATGGCAACCTTACAAAAAAGTCTAAAAAGTGTGTAATAAATTGTTTTAGTAATGTGTATGAGTACGATCCACCACCTTTGTATTCAACCTAAGTTTTAATGTTTAACCTCTATTTTGTAATAAAATTTAAACATCCAAATTTAAAACATTTCCACAATTCAATCTTAAAATCTTGGGTTATTTAGCGCCTGGGACATGATAAATAACCAGTTTAATTGACTTAATTTTCAGTAAACTGAAAATTTTTGTGTGGTGATTTTAGATTATTTGGGGTAATTTTGGTTTTGGTCCAGAACCCCTATAATACATATATATCCAGTTATCACCGGATATTGTTGAATTATTTATGTTAATGTTTATAGATGACGTTGGTCTTATTTCAGACACAGTGATTGGTTTGCAGAGACAATTAAACATTATTCATCAATATTGTACACATTGGAAGTGATCGTTTTGTCATATTTTGTTTAATAAACATCTTTATCATGATCCTTATCTTAGTTCAGGCGTCACTGGAGGGGTGGCAGCAAACAATAATGGTTGCCCCTGCGAAATGGAGTTTATAAATGATATAAATATTGCATCCCTGTGAGGGTGACAGTGGATATTGTCAACCTGAGGAAAATAATGTCGACCGAGGCGAAACTGGATTGCAGTATTTATTTTATTTAACCGAAAAAACATTTTTTGGGGAAAATGTAAAAAAAGGGTCCATTTTGTTCTTTTAAAAATATTTATTTTTTAACCAGTTTTGATTAAAGTAACATACCGGTCGACAAAAACTTTAGTCATATCTATAAAAAAACAAATTTCAAATTACATCAACATTTTAAAAATATAAATGATACATAGTATTAAGCAAGATTTTACGCTTGAAGGCGTTTAGCAAGCGTAAAAAGGCTGCCATCTATGGTGGCAAGTGGCTGCCATGCACTTAATTTAAGTTGTCATAAATTATCGTGACTTTATGGTCATTTTATTGCGACTTTTCCTGATAATTTCTCTTTTAATGCGACATAATTTCACAAATATAAAAATAAAATGCACGATAAAATATCTCAGCATTTAACAAAAAGTCGCGATAATGCTTTAACGCGATGAATGGCACATTCAAATAACGACTTAAGATATCTAAAAATGGAATTTTGGTTATGCTGATAGTTTCTGTCATTTACGTGAGGACCACGGAAGCCCACAGGACAACGCATATAACTTTGCCATTTATGGACGGACTTTAGTCATTTTTTAGATCTAAATAAAGCTTAAAATGTACGATTTCAAATGTATATATAAAGCGACGTATAACTTTACCTATTTTTACACGATTTAAATTATCTTTACAGTATTAGGAAGTAGTTATCTTTAGCTAAATACATCTATAAAGTTATTGAAGATCAAAGCTGTATTAAATAATTAATATAGTAATAATTAAATAATGTGTTTTTAGCGATTAGAATAAGGCAATTTTGTGATTCTGATGGTTTTGTGTTTGCATTTATGAAATCGCTTATTTCGCATCCAAATTTAAACATCTTTATTGTTTTAGAAAGTGCATGCATATTCTGAGCTTTCCAGTGATATATAGTATTGTAATATCTATAACATACTCAAAACGTTATTCTGTGGACCAGGTAGTACCATACTTCTGTTTTTACCATAAATATAGCAGGGGGCCAACAAATAAACTCGTCAGTCAAAGGTCTTCCGCACAATTCTATTTTTAGATATCTTAGATATCTTATGTCGTTATTTGAATGGCACGTTGAAGCATTATCGCGACTTTTTATTAATTGTTGGGATATGTTATCGTGCTTTTTATTTTTATATTCGTGAAATTATGTCGCCTTAAAAAAGAAATTATCACGAGAAGTCACAATAAAATGACCATAAAGTCACGATAATTTATGTCAACTTAAATTAAGTGCATGGCAGTCACATGCCACCATAGATTTGCTTCTGTTTCGCTTCTTTTTGGCATTATAAATAAAACCGAAATAAAGCTGAACTTTGTCGTTATATATTCATGGATTTAATAAATTTCATGGATCTTCATCCATGAAAATACCTTTAAAGAGTTGCACTTAATCCATTCCAATACTTGCGATTTCATTCAGTTGCACTTACGATTTCATTCTGCTCCGTAAACATCCCGGACACATAAATATCCCGGAAACATTGACGCATTGTACACTGAGTAGATTGATCTACGAAAACGTCAAATCCACAGGCGAAACGGTAAAATTTGAACGTTCCAAAATATGTGTTTATACCATTCAAGTTTTTTAGGCGATTTCTCTAGGAATTCAAGTTGTAAAGCATGCTTATTTCCAACTACATGAGTTACAGTCTGTTAACCATAGACAAATACGAAAACCATATAAAAAGATCAGCTGCCTTCTGCTTTCAGCAGCTGAATAAAGTGTTCACCGATTCATTTGCTCATCACGTGTTGGTCAAGGGAAAAATAATATCTATTTTATAAACTTTCATTTATAAAGCTGTGACGTCGGATTTTATCATTAGAAATACACACTGATTCCGAGAAGATGCTATTGGGAGGGTAACATTATATAAATATTGCATCCCAGTGAGGGTGACAGAGGTCATTGTCAACCTGAGGAAGATATTGTCAACCGAGTCCTTTTTCCGAAGGTTGACAATATTCACTGTCACCCTCACTGGGATGCAATGTTTGTTTTATTATATCGAACAAAAAATGTTTTGATTCGAATTTAAATATATGAGAGGAAAAACCCAATATTTTTATTTTTTTATAATTTTTGTTTTTATACCAGTTTTGATTTAAATAACGGAAAAACAAGATTAATATCTTTTCTCCTTTTTTAGACATTATTGCAACATTTTAACAATATAAACAATAATAAGCAACATATTATCATTGACATGGATATTGAAGTAAAATAATAGTTTAGTCCTTTTTAACAATAATAAAACATTACAAAAATATCAACATTTATTTTATCCGTATCACAGATTTTGAAGTTAAATAATAGTTTAGTCCACTTTAACAATGTAAACGTTTACAATATAAACAATTTAACAACATATGATCATTTTAACAAATGAGGCGAAGCTGAGTTGAAGTTATGATTGACATAACTTCAATTGTATTTTAATAAGCGTCCACCGATTTCCAATTGCGCAAAGCGTGTTGTAATTGGGGGAAAAAACACCTATTTATATACTACCCAAGACGTCACAATCGTGTGATAGTAAAAATCGTTTACCGGTGAATAGTAAAAATTGCTTCACGCTAAGGGTATTGGCAATTTATACAGGAGTGTAAACGTGAGGTATAATAAAATATAAATATTGCATCCCTGTGAGTGTGACAGTGGATATTGTCAGCCTGAGGAAAATAATGTCGACCGAGGCGAAGCAGAGGTTGACAATATTTTTCCGAAGGTTGACAATATCCACTGTCACCCTCACTGGGATACACTATTTATTTTATTATACCGAAAAAAATAAGTTTTTGGGTGTGTGGTGGGACGTTGTCTTATCGCTCTTATTGAAAAAGAGGATGTTTTTATTTATTAATTAACCAGTTTTTATTTAAATAACACGTTATGCTCAACACAAACATTATTCATATCTTTAAAAAATGCATATCAAAAATTATATCAATGTTTTAGAAATATAAAAAACATAATAGATCTACATGTTCACCGATTCAATTGCGCATAACGCGTTAGTTATGGAAAAAAAACGATATCTATTTATAAACTTGCTGTGATTTCGAATTTTATCGTTAGAAATACATTGATTCCTTGATGATGCTATTGGGAGGGTAACATTAAAAAAATTCTGCCCTCCAGTGACGTCACTCCAGAGTGTGACATTACAACAGCGTACGACAGCGCAAAATGTTAAATAGAAATATATGGGAATTTAACATGGTGGATTGACATGAGGTATAATAAAATAACATGCTGCCCCCAATGACGACACTCCAGTGTCTGACATACAACAGCGTACGACAGCGCGAAATATTAAATAGCAGTTTATGGGAATTTAACATGGGGATTGACAGGAGGTATAATAATATAATTTGCAGCAACTTTGCAGTTCTACCTGAGAGAATACTATAGGCACCCTTTTGCTTTTTGTTTTTACTGCGACATAAATGTAGATTGGGTCTGGAATGTTCATTCCTGTTGGCGACAGATAAACTTTTTTGTATTGGTGAGATTTAAAACCCTAACTAACTCTGTAAAGCAAGGTCGATGTTAGTTGGTATATATACCAATTTAGTGCTTAACTGGTAGAAGTCCAATACCGTTGACTCAATGTTTTGCATAAGCAAACTAGTGTTTGGGGCGCTTGTTCCAGCCAAAGTTTTTTTGACTTTTCAGACAAAATTCAACTGGTAGCTAAATAAACTGTATATCATTAAAACAGACATTTTTAGTGGTAAATAAAAATACATTTGTTCTCAAAATCGGTCCAGAAATAAAAGAATAACATGCGAAAGTTGCTTTTTGATAGGGTGTTTTCAGTGCAAAATTCTGCTGCATGAATTTTTTTTTTACAATTTTTAACAAAGATGGTTTTAATGCATTAAACAAAATAAACATAAATTAAGACCTCTGAATGTTTTATAGCAAACTATTAACGCTAAGTGAAGTTATTTGAGTTTTCTTAATGTGTTGCTGTTCCAGCAACAAGGAGTTTGCATGGCAAAAGCCCCATCTAAAAAGCATTTTGGTTGTAAAATATTTATTTCTCAAACGATTTTCAAACTAAGATATTTTTATTTACCACTAAACATTCCAGTTCCGGTGATGTATAATTATGTAAAGAAATATTAAAATTGGTCATGTAATTTCTGAAGAACCATTGTCTGAAACAAGCGCCCCGTGCAATAAAACAGAATTTGACATATTCATAAAGGGTCACATAATATGAAATGAAATAGGAGTTTAAGTTGCGTTAACAAATCGTGTTAGGTAATATTGGGAGAGCCACCTCAGACAGAGATGAGATGAAGGATTAGTAATGCGGTTATATCAGATGGAGATGAGATGAAGGATAAGTAATGCAGTTATATCAGACGGAGATGAGATGAAGGATTAGTAATGCGGTTATATCAGATGGAGATGAGATGAAGGATTAGTAATGCAGTTATATCAGACGGAGATGAGATGAAGGATTAGTAATGCAGTTATATCAGACGGAGATGAGATGAAAGATTAGTAATGCAGTTATATCAGACGGAGATGAGATGAAGGATTAGTAATGCAGTTATAAGAAGTGCAATTGCCAATTTTTGCGGTTAGATTTTGTTTTTCAGGAATAGCATGCAATACGATTACATTTTTATATTAAAGACATAGGAAGCTCTTTTTGAACGCATCGTATTATATGCCATGCAAACAAATTTGCCTAACTTTGGGTCCTCATTTTCTTTGTTAATGCACAGGTGTATTATGATATGTAAGTCATGGCTTTATTACACTTTTAGAAGCTGTGTTATGTGAAAAAGGTTTTATCGTGTGAAGACGAATATCATTTCGTTATTGATTGCAAAAATTATACAGAATTAAGAAAATCGTACATAAAGCAATATTATTGGAAAAAAACAAACTACATGAAGTTCGTTCAATTATTAAATAGCGAAAACAAAATCGAAGTGATGAAATTAGGATTATATGTATATAAGGCTTTTGATATTAGAACTGTTTTGAACAAATATTGAACACAATTAAATTTATTTATCGCTGAAATAGGATTTGTATAAGTATTGTATTTTAACACTTAATATGTGTAGTATATCTCTCCGTGTGGAAATGTGGCTGTGTTGCTTCTATTCCATGAAATACAGATAGTAGTATTTGTTTAAGTTTAAGATAACGATTTATACTTCCAAATGAAAATATAACAAATAAAAACAAAATCTCTCCCAAATGGATAACCACTAAAATTCGGTTACATTTTACTGGTCAAATTAATTTCAACGTATAGTAAACTTGCTAACACATACGTTTAACTTTTGTTTCATTACCCTCGTAATAGTACCGAATGTATTCTATGGTATTGCAATACTTTGTTATGTACATGTACTAACAACATGCCATCTAACCACATTTATTTGTATCTATTATGTAAACATGTTCATGGGCCATATTTGGCTTAAAACAATAAACAATTATATATAAAGTTCAACACAAATTGACATAGAGAGTAAGACATTGACCCTCCAGACATAGGACACATATTTTAATGACTTATACTTTCAAGTGTGTAATTTGTTGGTAATAAAGTCAACACTGTTGTCTTTTTGCATTAAGTTCCCTCCAATAACATGTAGAACGTCAGGCAAATGTTCTTGATGAAACTCAGAATGAGTTGCACCGAATTATATATATTTCATGTGTGTCAAAACGCAGTGTAGGCGAGATATTAAAACATATTACCTGGAATCGCTTTGATACTATTCCATGGAAACACCGTCACCAGTCCCTTCTGTATGTACGTCTTCAGTGAACCTGCTATATTCTCGCTTTCGTTGAGATAATGATTACTGATATAGACGTGGTCTGCCCCCGCCCATAATTGATAGTGCAGCCATTGCTTTAACTCGGCGACCGTCCATTTTGCTTTGTCCTCTTCATATAGTCTAACTCGTAATACCGCAGTCAACAAATAAGTATTGGTTGTATCAAATTCGTGTTGCCACTTTGGATACAGCAACTTGTACGACCCGGTATTAGTAAATACGACTGTACTGTTGCTTTCATTGTAGAGAACACTGGTTTGTTTCTCCTTGATATTGCAGGTTCGAATTTTTGTCATGCTCAGCGTTTTCAAGCGGTCAAATAAATATCGACGACTTTCATTTACTATGAAATCAGTGTTCGGGTTGTAGTAAAACTGGTGTTCGTTGTTGCCGTGTTTCCCTAGGATTTTCATAATTCATCAAGGCAGAGTTAGACCGTGAAGCACCATCGGTATATATCGCTGGATATAGGCTAAATCGTTGAAGTAAAACTACCGTGCAAATAGTATACGTAAAAAGGCCAAGTATAAATAGCCACCTGAATCTTCGTACTTGAAAACATATCATGTTGAACTTCCTTTAATGACACACATATGGTGATGCATATGAACGTGAAAACGTATAAATCGCGTGCTTTTTATTACTGAAAGAAATGTTTAATATCCGTAGCACATAGTACACAGTTCAATCGAGTGATTTATACAGACTCTCCTACAAGGCTTGTATCCAGATTGGTTTCGTTTTTAAACAATAATTCCAAATTCAATTTATTATCCTGAAATAAACATTAAAAGCATTCACAGATATTACGACCAGTTAAATATACCATGTTATCATCTTCGTAGAATTTTATAGTATAGAAGGTCAGGAATGGGTGCAAGTTCATGAAACAACTATTCATGAAGGACATTATAGAAACAAATACTAGTGTTTTTATGTATTATTAGAATGCTTCACTGCGCATGTGCAGTTTCACTCAAACAAGCAGTGAAGCAGTCTAACATATATTTTCAGAAACCACACCTGTTGCGCATTCGCAGTAGCGAGTCTGTTATGTAATCGATGTTAAAAAAAAAATCCATGAGACGCCATCTATTTTCTCTGAGATTAGTATTAGTAGCAGCGATTGGACCTCACAACTGCGCATGCGTAGGAAGTGACGTCATCAGATGATGAAATATTGCGAAATGGTTCAGATGCAGTATTGTGAAATAGCATGTTTCTGCCTATTGTGAAATGTTTCTATTGTAAGGACTTGCCAAAAACAGACACGTTTCAGCACTCGGTGCCAATACACATGGTTGAGGGGTAAAGAATCAATTGGGTTAAACGTCTACATTTAAAATATAAGGAAAATGTCTGTTTAGTTTCTGATTTCATTTATGTTTACCCTTCTTAGTTATACGATAGCAACCGTTCTGAAAATTATTTTCCTATAACTGTGAATTGTTTAATTGTGTTTTTTGCACCAATATTTACATAATTTCATTATATCCGCAGAAGTGCAAAACGTTAACAAGTTAACTTATTTGATGATTACATTTTGACTTTTGTCCAAATCATTTATTATAAACGCAAATAGTTGTGACAATATGAATTTTTCGTTTCAAAAACACACTTCACTGGGATAGTAAAGAATTATTTCACCGCTGCACAAATGTATGTGTAAATGCTATATCTGCAAGCCTGGAACATTTTAAAATAATCTAAAACACACGAGCTGAGAAAATTGAATTTAAACACAAAATTATTCTTTACCAACAAGATAATATATACCCCAATCTACTGTATACTTCATTCCGTTGGTTGAATCTTATTCAAAACAATCTAGAAAAAGTTTGTAAAGTAACTGAGCATAAACAACTCTGTGATACAATCCGATGAGTTTTTTAAGAAACAACGTTTTCGTACTTGCCTTATTCGACCTATCTAGTAATTTGATTCCTTCTTTTCTTCATTACATTAACACCACCGTGTGTCTTACGAGAATAATTTCATTCCTATCGCCTTTTCCCTTCCGACAACTGCACACAATTAATTCTTGCATGCTTTCAAGTTAAAAAAGTCGCTCATTTGTACGACTTCACGTATTTCCAAGGATAAAATAATAACTAACAGGTGAAACAAATGCTACTCTGGGTAAAACGTTTTAGAAGTTGTCCGACAACATCAACACATCAGTGAGATTCTATTTTAAGCACGCACAATACAGACGGTGTCGCATTTTATCGATCTCACACACCGTTGTTTTACGTACAAAATAGTAATCATTGATACCGTGCAGCACATTGTTGTCAGCTGCTATCTTGGCCGAAAAAAAGAAGTGTTATTTTGCAAAAAATAGCTCTGACAAAATATCGTACATGATTTCATAGTAATGGCCAGTATATTTTCCAATATGGCGATTTGATATTTTATACTGGCCAAAATTTGTTAGTGCATTTATAACAAAGTTAATTTCTATCTCTGCCATCATCGGTAAAATATAAAAATGCGCTTCAATTAATATTAATAATAGAAATAAACACGATCATTCAGGTTACCACAGCTAGGAAGTACACTTGTGAAAATGAGCATATTTTTTTTACACAAAATAACACATGTATATCAATTATAATTGTTTTGCTGATTAAAGTGAATTAATCGCCTTAAAAGCTAGCCCAGTGTCGGGACCTTGCGCATGCAAGGCGGACGCTCTATCATTGTCGCCACATTGCTGTGTTCGGAGACAGTAGTAACTTGTTTATAAACGTATTTATTGACATATACCCCAAACTAAGTTCGACTACATTTACCATGCATAACGTATGGCTCTCCCTACACAATAGACCAATGACTTTAAAGCCCTTCCAAAGGATGGCATACTATTCCTGGCTCAACTTCGATAACCAGCAAGATCTGACCAGAAACACTTTAGGTATGGCCCTTGAATTAACGAAAACTGCTATATATTTTCGAGTTTACACTCCAGCCCCTTTGTTTGTCATATGATCTTTAGCAAACTGTTGTTAATAATAATGAAAGCTTAGACGAATTCGAAACCAGCCAAATTGGACCTGTAACACAATAGTTATAGCCCTTAAATTAACACACATTGCTAAACTTGTGTATTGTGGATACTATTCTCCCAACCTTTAACAAACTTTACATTGATATCAATGAAATCTTGGACAAGTTAAAAAAAGCATTCTATCAGACCAAAAACACCGGATATATGTAAAATTGCTATATGTACTTAAGACAATAGAGACTTTAGTTTTCATCTAATCTTGACCGGGTTGTTAATATTAATGAAAAGTAGGACAAGTTTGAAAACCAAACAGATTGGACCAGTAATACCAGAGCTATGTATGATTTTTACCAAACATATATGAAAGAAATCTTGGACTAGTTTGAATTTTACATTTGTGTAATTTTTTACATTTAGCGTTAGACATTTGTGACAATTTTACATTACGGTAATTTTTACATTTTAGGTTCTTAAACCATAAATTATAATCAAGAAGTGGATCTCATCAATGTATACTCATTTCAGCATTATTCATGATTTTGAAGAAAAAACCCAGATTACTTCAGACACAGCTTGTTACCACCAGAGCACCATCGTAAGATATGGGGTGTTATAAACACCCACCATTGTGTGAACATGTTTGTAACAACACACAAAACATTAATACAGTGCTACAGTTTACAAAATACAGTTTATTGGGTCAAAAATGATTTTTACACTCGATATATTGGGTCCTTACCTTGTTATTTGGTCCTCAATCTGCCTATTGGGTCTTGACCCAACAATTCAACGACCCAACAATACATGTATGTTTACCAGAACTACATTTACCTAATTAGGCCTCTCGCACATAACTTATTTTAGACGTTTATTGGGAAATTCATTATGACCCAATAAACTAGTGATGCGGTATATATACTTTTTTTTTAACAAGACCCAGCAAAAATGTTGGGTCAGACCCAGTATTATGGTTTGAGAATAAAATGCGTTAACAGTTGAATTACCCGTTAAGTTACGACTATATTGGGATACATAAGTACCTTTAGGTGTACTTAATTCATAAACAAATACCAAACACGTATATACACACTATTTCAGGGTGGCCCTAATAAATGTGTTCAAATTGAGAGACCCAGTATCCTGGTGACTTTAAGTGTATATATATATATATATATATATATATATATGTATATATAATATATTGCTAGTCAATGAACCAAAGCGATTATTCCTAGAAATTAGGCATCAACGACATAAACATGTATGAGAAATCCTTTCTGTTGCATACAATTTATGTGAAAACAAAATTCGTATAATACATGAAAATCTCATTTTTTATATATTCGTTCAGTATTATGGTTTGAGAATAAAATGCGTTAACAGTTGAATTACCCGTTAAGTTACGACTATATTGGGATACATAAGTACCTTTAGGTGTACTTAATTCATAAACAAATACCAAACACGTATATACACACTATTTCAGGGTGGCCCTAATAAATGTGTTCAAATTGAGAGACCCAGTATCCTGGTGACTTTAAGTGTATATATATATATATATATATATGTATATATAATATATTGCTAGTCAATGAACCAATGCGATTATTCCTAGAAATTAGGCATCAACGACATAAACATGTATGAGAAATCCTTTCTGTTGCATACAATTTATGTGAAAACAAAATTCGTATAAAACATGAAAATCTCATTTTTTATATATTCGTTCCTTTCCGGTTAACTTGTGAATAACCCAACGTCAACGACATATATATAGAGAATAATAAATAGAGAATAATAAATGGGTATTTTCATATCACACCCTATATCAGGCCTGAGACGTCATATCAGCCCGAGAGATTTAGCTCGAGGGCTGATATGGGTCAAGGCCTGATTTTGGGTGGTATGAAGATACATATTTGTATTCTTTTTATCATATACTTCAGCTTTGTCAAAATGTCAACTTCAGCTCGTTCACTACGCTGTTTTCCAGAAAGAAAAATACTTTTTTATTAATAGATCTAGTCCATTCTGATGTGCTCATGCCTGTCTCGCAAGTGGTGCACAACATATTTTTTCCAAAACCTTATTCAACATGAATTCCATTGAATTTGAAATTTTCTAATCAAGAAAATGAATTGTCATTTATAAGTGGTTGTTTCAACCAAGGATAATGATTCTATAGCAATAATCTGCCGCGAAAATAGGTTGGAAGTACCAATGAAATGCAGACAACAAACCATATGCTTGATAAATCGTATATAAGCGTAACTATTCGGTTATTTCCGTATCACTCCAGTAAAAGGATCGAGATGAACATTCGGTTATTTCCGTGATATGACATTTTTCACCCTTTATTTCACGCGTGTGATAAGCTTTATTGCCCGGCAATGAAATCCTGATTGATTGACTAGCTAAGTCATTGTCGTATCGTATATTCAAAAACATCAGATTTATAGGGACGTATATGATAAATGGGTATTTTCACAACACACCCCAGGCCTGAGACACCATATCAGCCCGGGAGCTTTAGATCAAAGGCTGATACGGATCGAGGTGTGTGATATGAAAATACCCATTTTTTTATTATATTTATCATATACTTTATAAATGGCTTTGTTGAACTGTCAACTTCAACTAACCTATTACGATGTTTTCTAGGGTGAAAACATATTATTAATAGATGTAATCCTGTTTTGATGTGTTCATGCACGTCTGTCGCGTAAACTTGTGTAGATCTACACGATGTTTTTTCCGAAATTTTATTTAAATGAACGCCATTGACTTTAAAATTATCTAATTAAGAACATGAATGGTCACGTGTGTTTATTTCATCCACGGATTTTTCTATATCATTGAGTTTATTATAAATTTGTAAAACTGTCTTTATGGTCCGTGTATTATTTCTTTTCAAAGCAACAACAACATCGTAAGCAGCAGCTGCAGAAAAAAGATCATCTTCATCATCATCATCATTATCATCAGTAGCAGAAGCAGCGACAATAACAACCTGAACAAAGAACTTGAAAAATAGCAGCAGCAGCAACAACAACAGCAGCAGCAGCTGCATCAACCTGAAATACAATAACAACGACATGAATAAAGAACCAGAACAACAGCGACAACAACAACTGCAGCATCAACAACAACAACACCAACAACAACAGATACAACAGCATAATCATTATCATTACCATCATCAGTAGCAGTAGCAACAATCTGAAAAACAACAACAACAACCTGAACAAAGAACCCGAATAACAGCAACAGCAGCAGCAGCAACAACAATAACCTGAAAATCATCATCATCAGTATCAGCAGTAGCAGCATCAGCAACAATCAGAAAAAAACAATAACGACCAGAACAAAGAATCTGAACAGCAACAACAACAGCAACAAAAGCACAATCATAGTCATCATCATCAGTAGCAGAAACAGCAGCAAAAGCAGCAAAAACAACCTGAAAAACAACAAAAACAACAACCTGAACAATAGCAGCAGCAGCAGCAACAACAACAAACAGAAGCAGCAGCAGAAGCAGCAACCTGAAAAACAACAACAACGACCTCAACAAAGAATCTAAACAAAGTAACAGCAACAGCAACAACAGCAGCCGCAGCAGCAACAACAACAGCAACAACAGCATAATCATCATCAGTAGCAGCAGCAGCAACAACAACAGCTACAGCAGCAGTAAAAACAACCACCTGAAAAACAACAAGAACAACGACCTGAACAAAGAACCTGAAAAGCAGCAGCACAACAACAACAATCTGAAAAACAACAACAACCTGAACAAAGAACATGAACAACAGCAACAATAACCGCAGCAGCAGCAAAAATAACAATAGCAACAACAGCATAATCATCATCACTATCATTAGCAGCAGTAGCAGCTGAGCAGCAGCATCAGCAGCAACAAAAACAATCTGAAAACTACAACACCAATGACCTGAACAACAGCAACAACAACAACAAAAGCATAATCATCATCATCATCAGTAGCAGCAGCAGCAACTACAACAACCTGAGAAACAACAAAAACAACAACCTGAACAAAGAACTTGAACAAATGCAGCAGCATCAACAAAAACAACAACAACAACAACAACAAAGAACCTCAACAACAGCAACCGTAGCGGCAGCGACAATAACAATAGCAGCAACAGTATAACCAACATCATTATCAGTAGCAGCAGTAGCAGCTGAGCAGCAGCATCAGCAGCAACAACAAAAACCTGAAAACAACAACACCAATGACCTGAACAAAGTCCCTGAAAAAAAACCAGCAACGACATCAAACAAAAGCATATTCATCATCATCATAAGTAGCAGCAGCAACAACAACAACTACCTTAAAAAACAACAAAAACAGCAACCTGAACAAAGAACTTGAACAATAGCAGCAGCAGCAACAAAAACAACAACAACAACAAAGAACCTCAACAACATCAACAGCAACAACAACAGCATAATCATTACCATCAGTAGCAGCAGAAGCAGCAACAACAAGAACCTGAAAATCAACAACAATGAACTGAACAAAGAACCTGAACAAGGGCAACAGCAGCAGCAAAAACAAAAACAACAGCAAAATTTCCATCATCATTATCATAAATAGCAGCATCAGCAGCATCACCAACAGCAACAGCAGCTGCAGCAACCTGAAAAACAACAACAACATGAACGACCGGAACAATGAATCAGAACAACAGCAACAGGAACGACAGCAGCAGCAGCAGCAACAAAAACAACAGCAGAATCATTATCATCATCATCATCATCATCAGTATCAGCAGCAACAAGCTGAAAAATAACAACAACAACAACCTGAACAAAGAACCTGAACAACAACAACAACAGTAGAAACAACATCATTATTTTCATCATCATCATCATCAATAGCAGCAGCAGCAACAACAACAGCAACAGCAGCAGCAACCTCAAAAACAACAACAACAACGACCTGAACGAAGAACCAGACCAACAGCAACAGCTACAACAACAGCCTGCAAAAACAAAAACAAAAATTCAACAAAGAACCTGAACAATAGTAGCAGCAGCAGGAGCAACAACAGCAGCAGCAGCAGAAGCAGCAACAACAACGACATGAACAAAATAATCGGAACAACATCAACAGCAACACCAGTAACAACAGCATTAGCAACAACAACAGCATAATCATTATCATTATCATCATCATAAGTATCAGCAGCAGCAGCAGCAGCAGCATCAACAGCAGCAACTGCAACACCCTGAAAAACAACAACAACGACCTGAACAAAGAACCTGAACAACAGCAACAACAGCAGCAGGAGCAACAAAAGCATAAACATCACCATCATCATCAATAGCAGTAGATCAGCAGCACCAACAACAACAAACTGAAAATCAACAAAAAACAACCTGAACAAATAACCTGAACAATAGCAGCAGCAACAACAACAGCAGCAGCAGCAGCAACAACCTGATAACCAACAACAACGACCTGAACAAAGAACCAGAACAACACCAACAATAACATCAACAACAAAAGCAACAACAGCATAATCATTATCATCTTGATCAGTAGCAGCAGCAACAACAACCTGAAAAACAACAACAACAACCTGGACAGAGACCCTGACCAACAACAAACAGCAGCAGCAACAAAAACAACAACAACCTGAACAAAGAACCTGAACAATAGCAACAGCAACAACAACAGCAGCAGGAACAACCCGAAAAACAACAACAACGACCTGAACAAATAACCAGAACAACAGCAACAACTGCGTAATCATTATCATCATCATCAGTATCAACAGCAGTAATAGCAGCAGCTACAGCAACAACATGAAAAAACAACAACAACAACCTGAACAAAGAACCTGAACAACAGCAACATTAACAGTAGCAGCACCAACAACAACAGCATAAACACCATCGTCATCAGTAGCAGTAGTAGAAGCAGCAGCAATAACGACCTAAAAAACAACCACAGCGACCTAAACAAAGAACCTGAACAGCAGCAGTAGGAGCAGCAGCAGCACAACAGCAACAACAGTAGCAGCAGCAACAACGTCAGCAACCTGTAAAACAACAACGACCTGAAAACAACAACAACAACGACGACCTGACCAAAGAACATCAACAACGGCAACAACAACAACATAATCAGCAGCATCATCAGTAGCAGCAGAGCAGCAACAATAAACACCTGACAATCAACAACAATGACCTAAACAAAGAACCTGAACAACATCATCAGCAGCAATAACAACAACAACAACTGCAAAATGTTCATCATCAGTAGCAGCAGTAACGACAATAACCTGAAAAACACCAACAAAAACGACCTGAACAGAGAACCTAAAAAATAGCAGAAGCAGCAGCAAAATCACCAACCTGAAAAACAACAACCTGAAAAACGACAACAACAACAACAACAACAACGGCCTGAAAAAAAAACTCAACAACAACCACAACATAATCATCATCATCATCATCAGTAGCAGCAGAGCAGCATTAACAAACATCTGAAAATCAACAACAATGACCTGAACAAAGAACTTGAACAACAGACAGCATTAACAGCAACAGCAGCAGCAGCAGCAACAACAATAGCAACCTGAACAACAACAACAACAACCTGAAAAACAACAACAACCTGAAAAACAACAACGACCCTAAAAAAGAACCTCAACAACGACAGCAACAACAACCACATAATCATCATCAGTAGCAGCAGAGCAGCAACAACAAACACCTGAAAATCAATAACAATGACCTGAACAAAGAACCATAATAACAGACAGCATCAACAGCAACAGCAAGCAGCAGCAGCAACAACATCAGCAACCTGAAAGACAACAACAACCTGAAAAACAGCAACTACAACGACCTGAAGAAAGAACCTCAACAACGACAGCAACAACAACAACATAATAATCATCATCATCAGTAGCAGCAGTGCAGCAACAACAATGACCTGAACAAAGAACCTGAACAACAGAACAGCATCAACAGCAATAACAACAACAACTGCATAATTTTCATCATCAGTAGCAGCAGTAACAACATCAAGTTGAACCTGAAAAACAACAACAACAAAAACGACCTGAACAAAGAACCTGAAAAATAGCAGCAGCAGCAGCAGCAGCAACATCAGCAACCTGAAAAACAATAACAACAACCTGAAAAACAACAACAACAACCTGAAAAAGAAAAACAACAACGACCTGAAAAAATAACCTCAGCAACAACAACAACAACATAATCATCATCATCATCATCATCATCATCAGTAGCAACAGAGCAGCAACAACAAACACCTGAAAATCAACAACAATGACCTGAACAAAGAACCTGAACAACAACAATAGCATCAACAGCAACAGCAGCAGGAGCAGCAACAACTGCATAATTGTCATCATCGTCATCAGTAGCAGCATCAATAGCAACAACAACAACCTGATAAAAAAAAAACGACCCGAACAAAGAACCTGAACAATAGCAGCAGCAGCAGCAACAGCAGCAACAACTGCATAATTTTCATTATCATCATCAGTAGCAGCAGCAACAGCAACAACAACAACCTGAAAGACAAAAACAACGACCTGAAAAATGAACCAGAACAACAGCCACAACAGCAACAGCAACAAAACCATAATCATTATCATAATCAGTATCAGCAGCAGCAGCAACAGCAACAAGTTGAGAAACAATAACAACGACCTGAACAACAGACCTGAACAACAACAACAGCAACAACCACAGCAGCAACAACAACAACAGTCACAACAGCATAATTATCACCATCAGTAGCAGTAGCAGCAGTAGAAGCAACAACAACTACCTGGAAAACAACAACAACGACGTGAAGAAAATACCTGAACAGAAGCAGCAGCAACAACAAACAGCAACAGCATCAGCAGCTGCAGCTGCACCAGCAGTAACCTGAAAAACAACTACAACAACAACGACCTGAACAAAGAACTAGAACAACAGCAACAGCAAAAACAACACCATAATAATCATCACCAGTATCAGTAGCAGCAGCAGCAGCAGCAGCAGCAGCAGCAGCAGCAACAGCAGCAGCAGCAGCAGAAACAACCTGAAAAATAGCAACAAGGACATGAACAAAGAACCTGAACAACAACAACAACAACAACCTGAAAAACTACAGCAACAACCTAAAAAACAATAACAGCAATGACCTGAACAGAGAATCTGAACAACAGCAACAGCAACAACGATAGCAACAACAACAACCACCACAGCATAATCATCATCAGTAGCAGCAGCAGCAGCAACTTGAAAAAAATAACAACAACAACAGTAGCAGCAACATAAAAAATAACAACAACAACAAGGGCCTGAACAAAGAACCATAACAACAGAAACAGCAACACCAACTACATAATAATCATCATCATCAGTAATAGCAGCAGCAACAGCAACAACTTGAAACAACAACAACAACAACGACCTGAACAAAGAACCTGTACAACAGCAACAGCAACAATAAAATCAGTAGCAGTAGCAGCAGCTGCAGCAACTACAACCTGAACAACAACAACAACAACAACGACCTGAACAAAGAACCTGAACAGCAGTAACAGCAGCATCAGCAGCATAATAACAACATCAACAACAACACGAAAGCCGCTACAACCTGAAAAACAAAAACAGCAACCCAAAAAACAACAACAACGACCTGAACAAAGTACCTGAACAACAGCAACAACAAGAACAACGCTGCAGCGAACAACAACAACAGCATACTAATCATCACCAGTATCAGTAGGAGCAGCAGCAATCTGAAAAATAACAAGGACCTGAACAAATAACCTGAACAATAGCAACAGTAGCAGCAGCAACATCAACAAACAACAACAACAGCAACAGTAGCAGAAACAACAACGATGTGAGCAACAACAACAACAAATACAGCCATAGCAGCAGCAACATCAACGATGTGAACACCAATAACAACAACAATACAGACATGAACAGCAACAACAACAACAGCAACAACAACATCGATGTGAACAACAATAAAGACAACAACAACAACAGCAACAGCAACAATGAGGTGAATAACACCATAACAAAGACATGAACAACAACAACAAAAGCAACAATAACGACCCGAAAAACAACAACAACGACCTGAACAAAGAACTTGAACAACAGCAAAAGCAACAACAACAGCAGCAGCAGCAACAACAACAGCAACAATAGCCTAATCATCATCAGTAGCAGCAGCAAAAACAACAACAACCTGAAAAACAAAAAGAACAACAACAATAAAGACATGAACAATAACAACAACGATGTAAACAACAAGAACAATAAAAACATGTCAGTAAAGAATGTAAACATAAGCAACAGCAGTAACAGCAACAGCAAAAAAAGCATAATCGTCATCACCATCATCAGTAACACCAGCAGCAAAAGCAACAACCTGAAAAACAACTACAAACTGAACAATAGCAGCAGCAGCAACAACAACAACGCTAGCAGCAGCAACAACGATGTGAACAACAAAAACAACAACAACAATAAAGACATAAACAATAACAATAACGACTTGAACAACAACAACAACGATGTAAACAACAAGAACAATTAAAACATGAACAACAACAACAACAATAATTACCTGAACAACAGCAACAGTAGCAGCAACACAAACGATTTGAACAACAGCTACAGCAACAGCATAATCAACATCATCATAATCATCATCAGTAAACAACAATGACCTGAACAAAGAACCTGAACAGCAGCAACATCAACAACAATAGCAGCAACAACAACAACAGCATATTCATCATCATCATCATCATAATTAGTAGCATCAGCAGCAGTAGCAGCAACAACAACCTGATATACAACAACAACAACCTGAACAAAAAGCCTGAACAATAGCAGCAGCAGCAGCAGCAGCAGCAGCAGCAGCAGCAGCAGCAACAATTACAACCTAAAAAACAACAACAACAACCTGAACAAAGAACCTAAACAATAGCAACAGCAGCAGCAACAACAACAGCAGCAACCTGAAAACAACAACAACCTGAAAAACAACAACAACCTGAAAAACAACAGCGAGCTAAGCAAAAATCCTGAACAACAGCGTCAGCAACAACAACCGCAGCCGCAGCATAATCATCATCATCATCATCAGTAGCAGCGGAAGCAGCAGCAGCAGCAACAACGACATACTGAAAAACAACAACAGCCACAACAACAATCACAACAAACCACAACAACCACCACAGCAACTAAAACTATATGGGTGTTCCGCGGAACACGTGAGTCGCCTGTCCGCACTTTGTCAGTATAACAATGTTTTTTGGACACAGATAAATGACCTTGAAAAACTGGCCTGACAAAATTTTTGTGAAGAAAAAAATGAGTATTTAACCCATATAAATGACCTTCAATGCGCCGTTGACCTTTATATTTTAGTATGGCCATGTCGATGTTGTCATGACTGTATATTGAAAGATTGAAGAAATAAAAATAATTGAGAAAGTTATAACCAACGTTAAGTTTTTTGTAAAGAAAATGAGTACTTAACCCATATAATGACTTTCAGTGTGACCTTGACCATTATATTTTAGTATGGTCATATCAAAATAAATTGGATTATGATCTTCAGGCTCTTTGCTATCATTTGAGCACAAAAGAGGGGGCCAGGCCCTTTGCTAGAAAAGTACCCTTTCCTTCTTGACAGGCAACTAAAATGGCCCTCTGCTCCATTTTAGATGTACGGACGGACTGACGGACGAACGACAAAATAATCCCTATGTATTGCACTTTTCTTCAAAAAGGCGAAACAACAACAACCACCTGAAAAACAACGTCTTGAACAAAGAACCTGAACAACAACAACAACAACAACCGCAGCCGCAACAACAACAACAACAACAACAACAACAGCCGCAGCAACAACAACAACAACAGCATAATCATCATCCTTATCATTATCACTAGCAGCAGCAACAAATACAACCTGACTAGAAATCCGCGGATTCACATGTCTCGCCTAACGGCAGGGCTTAAAAATAAAAGACATCCAATCAAAATGAACTTTGATTAGGACCAACTACATGTCATGCCAGTCATTTTGGTAAAGGTTCCAAATCAGTATCTCTTATGGTTTTTCAGACTTAGTCGCCACAAAATCGCATTTTTAAAATCTATTTAACCGTGGCGGTCATCTTGAATTTTCGGCCGACCTGAATGTTTGCTAGGATCAACTAGATATCAAGCGCAACATTCCTGTGAAGTTTCATGAAAATCGGTCAAGTAGTTTCAGAGGAGTAGTCGCCACAGGTTTTTCCTACATAACTCTATTTAAACAAAGATGGCTGGCGGCCATGTTTGACATCCCATCAAAATGAACTTTGGTTAGGAACAACTACATGTCGTGGCAGTCTTTTTGGTAAAGATTTTAAATCAGTATCACTTATGTTTTTAGAGACGTAGTCCCCACAAAATCGCATTTTTAAGATTTTTTTAGCCGTGGCGGCCATCTTGAATTTCCGGTCGACCTGAATTTTTGCTAGGATCAACTAGACATCAAGAGCAATTTTCCTGTGAAGTTTCATGAAAATCCAGCATGTAGTTTCAGAGAAGGAGTCGCCACAAAAAAGGTTAACGGACAGACGGACGGACGGACGGACCAGCAGAGCTAGCAAAACAACAACAACAACCTGAAAAACAACAACAACCTGAAAAACAACAACAACGACCTGAACAAAGGACCTGAACAACAGCAACAACAACAACAACAACTGCATCAGCAACAACAACAACAACATCATAATCATCATCATCATCAGTACAAGCAACATCAATAGAAGTAACAACAACAACCTGAAAACAATAAAGACATGAACAACAACATCAACAGCGACCTGAACAATAACAACAAAAATAGCAGCAACAACAACAACGATGTGGACAACAAAAACAATAATGACGACCTGAACAATAGCAACAGCAACAACAACGCTGTGAACAACAACACAGACATGAACAACAATAACAGCATAATCATCTTCAGTAGAAGAAACAACAACAACCTGAACAACAAGAACAACGACCGCCTGAACAAAGAACTTGAACAACAGCAGCAGACGGAATAACGGGGGTCCCAAAGGGGTTTTGCGTGAAAACGTGATCGGGGTGTTTTTAAAAACGTGACACGTGAAACAAACAATATTTTTGCGTGATTGCGTGAAAATTATATCAGTGTGATCCGTGATTTTGGTCTTGGTAAAACGTGATTGCGTGATATAGTGACGTGAAACGTGAATTTTTAGTCCTTTTCAGTCTTTTTAGTGTCCCTCCTCCTCCCCCGAGCCTCCCCTGAAAGCCTCAGAATACATCTGACGGCTCAAGTTTGTGTGTGATTGTGTGTGGTTTTGTTTTTTTGTTTTTTTGTTGTTGCAACCCACACAATGTACTAGAGAAGCTCGAGCCTATAGCGCTTCACGTCTGCTCATCCACATTTAACGTGAAATGTGAAAGTTCTGCTATTTTCACGTGAATACGTGATCCTTTGTTTTTATTTTACGTGATCACGTGAACACACACCCCCTTTGGGACCCTCATAACGCGCTGGGAAAAACTGGACATAGCTGGGAAACGACTGGATATTGCCGGGAAATAAATGGACCATATATTGTAGTTGAACAATATGTCAACATATCTCATATTTCATGTTTTCTCGCTCATAATATCCATAACAATACTCTATTATACCGGGGAAGTGATATGGTGGACGAAATAACGTGCTGGGAAATAACTGGACATTGCTTGGGAAATAACTGGACATCACCGGGAAACAAACTGGACTATATATTGTATTTGAAATTATATATCATCATATCTTATTTTTTCATGTTTTCTCGCTGATAATATCCGTAACAATACGTTATTATATTAGGGCATCGATATGGTAGACGGAATAACGTGCTGGAAAATAATTGGACATAGCTGGGAAATAACTGGACATTGCTGGGAAATATCTGGACCATATATTATATTTGAACAATAAGTCATCATATCTCATCTATCATGTTTTCTCGCCCATAATTCATATTAATCCCACTACTTAGATAATAGTACAACCAACAACACCCTATTGTATCAAAACAGTGGCAAAACTAGAGAGAACGACGGCCTGAGAAATAACTAGACACAGCTGGGGAAAAAACTGGACAAATTTTGGTATGTTAAAAGATGATATCATATTCTATGTAAGACGTTTTCCCGACCATTTTCATGTCAAACTCACTAATGAAAAATAGTATCCGTAACAATACCCTATTATATCACGGTAGTGATATGGTAGACAGAAAAACGGGAAATAGCTGGGAAAATACTGGACATTGTCGGGAAATAAATGCACCATATATCGTATTTGAACAATATGCCATCATATATGATCTTTAAGTTTTCTCGCTGATAATATCCGTAACAATACTGTATTATATAAAGCCAGTAATATAAGAGACTGAAAAAACGTGCTAGAAAATAACTGGACATAGCTGGGAAAATACTGGTCCTTGCCGGAAAATGAATGGGCCATTTAGTGTGTTTGAACAATATGTCATCATATATCATCCTTCATATTTTCTCGCTGATAAGTATCTGTAAAATACTATATTCTATCCGGGCAGTGATATAGTAGACGGAATAACGTGCTGGGATATAACTGGACATAGCTGGGAAATAACTGGACATTGCCGGGAAATAACTGGACCATATGTTGTATTTGAACAATATGTCATCATATCTCATATTTCATGTTTTCTTGCTTCTTTATCTTTCTTCAGTTTTTGCGCACAATATAACCTATTTATGTGTCGACGTGCCGTAAAACACCATTCATTCATTCATTCATTTCATATTAACCCCACTACTTAGATAACAGTATTACCAACAACACTCTGTGATATCATAGCATTGGCAAAACTAGAAGGAACGACGGCCTGGGAAATAACTAGATATGGCTGGGAAACGACTGAACAAAAGTGTGTATGTTAATAAATGATATCATATCTTTTCTAACACGTTTTCCAGATCGCTTTTACGTCAAACTCACTAATGAGGAAATACTATCTGTAACAATACTTATTATATCACGGCAGTGATATAGTAGACGGAAAAAATGTGCTGGGAAATAACTGGACATAGCTGGAAAATAACTGAACATTGCCTGGAAATAAATGGACCATATATTATGGAAGCTTTAATGTACCCCTCAGATGATGTGTTGTTTATGACCATCAATAGAACGACATGTTACGATATATAATCCTATGTTGACATAATCTATGTTGATATACTACAATATTTCTAGCCAGAACGACTTAATAAAAAGCGGCATAAGTTGAATATATTGTTTGCACAACATCCACATAGCGACTTGATGACATAAAATGTCGCATGACGACTTAAATTATGTTGAGATCACGTTAATAAATACTAAAAAGGTGATCCCTTGGAAGCAACAAACACAAACAAGAGAGAAAAGTAGCAGACTCGGTTTTATTGAGTATGTTCAATGATTATGCTGCTGCTGCGCGTGTCTGAGAGGTAATTATAAGATGCAACACCTCTCACACCTCCTAGCACCGGCTTAAACGATATTCTACTTTAAAGCAACACAGAATGGGCTTGATGATCCCAAAGGACCAGTAAATAATAACACTACTGATTTGTAGTCGGGGAGACTTTTTACGGCCGCCACACAGCACTAAACAAACGCTAGTGTGAATATCAATAAATACTGAAAAGGTGATCCCTTGGAAGCAACAAACACAAACAAGAGAGAAAAGTAGCAGACTCGGTTTTATTGAGTATGTTCATGAGAGGTAATTATCCGATGCAACACCTCTCACGCCTCCTAGCACCGACTTAAGCGATATTCTACTTTAAAGTAACACAGAATGGGCTTAATGTTGACTGAAATATTGCGTCACACATTCTTATCTGGACAAGATACATATGCCGACATATTCACTTCTGTAGCAACAAAAGATGCAAGCACCGACATAGTTGGATTCACGTCCCATCTACAAGCATTTGGAATATTTAACATGAGGACCAAAATGGCACTGAAAAGCTCACCTGATTATCGCAAAGATGAAAACTGTTTTAAAAAAGCTTATAATTCATAACATAATGAGATCACGCAGTCGATGGTGCAATATCAAAAATTCCTGCACCCGCGTTAAGGTGTATATGGTGGGGATCTCAATGGTTTCCACGTTATGACACAGGTACTATGACCCAATGGTTGTGTACTATGCCCGAAGGGGAGGGGACGGACCACGGGGACAATGGTTGTATCCGTCTGTTCATGCCCAGTGAGTGTATATGTTGGTCAGATACCACTATTGATTTGGGGCTTCTGATTGGTTGAAAAAAGTATAGGTCTATTAGGGCATATAGTCAGATTGTAAGGTAGATCCTGATTGGATTAAATTACCCAAATCATAACAAATCCCCATAAAACATCAAAATATTATGTTTCCATCATAAAACATGTTGATTTAGGATATTTTGACTGAAATTTGCATTTTTATGAATACAATTTTACTGAGAGTATATTTACAAAAAGTAAAATTTCATTACTGCCATTCTTGGGGTGGCCACCTTCAGTGAACTATTAGAGGCTGAAAGCATCAGATTATCCCCCAATTTGCTGGTCATTTTTGAGTGTCTCTAAGATAGTTCTTTAAAAAAAGTTAGGTTTTATCATCCATTCCGATATAGGAATAGGGGTTGTAGGCCAAAAGGCTATAATGGAGGCCTATGGGAAATGCAATAGTGGTATATGACCTGATATTATATAACCTATAAATAGACGCGTTTTCATTGGCTAAAAAGTAATTTTTTAGAAAAAATATCTAGCGATATTGACCTGTTTTTTTGATATTGACCTGTTTTTTTGATATTGACCTGTTTTATATAAAAAAAAAATTGATATTGACCTGTTTTATATAATTGTAAATTGAGGGTTATATAATAAAACAGTTATGGACTTTTCAGCTGTTATACATGATGTTGATATGTACCAAAAAATCATTATTGACCTCGGCTATCGCCTCGGTCAATAATGATTTTTTTGGTGCATATCACATCATGTATAACAGCTGAAAAGTCCATAATTGTATATTATGCGCAAAATGAGAATATGGTCAATGGCATTATCGGAATTCTCAAAATGCGCGGTTCAATTCCGGAATCTTCCGTGCGCACAGTAGTAATTAGCACACGGTAGGGAAGTTTTGTTTTTGTGGTTAATTGTAGTACTGACGGCAAAGGCCTTCGTTACTAATGCTTGAAGAGCAAACATTTTGCTTTATATATACTCGTATAATATAAAAGCAATAACGTGTGTTTAAATTGCAAGTAGACGCCTGATGCAAGGTGTGTTTATCTCCTCATTGTCTATAAAATGTATATTAATATCCACTATTTATTAAGTATCATTCAAATATTCAAATGTCATTAATAGCAATATCATAAACTGGTAATTTGTTCTCAAATGTGTAAATGATTGTTTTTAGTACAGGTGGCAGATGACAGATGTTCTGAACAATAAGACAGTTTGACATTTAATATATTTGTATACCTTATCAGTATAATGCTTTAATAAATATGATTAAAACATGCAAATGCAATTACTAGTAGTAGTTGTAGCTTGAACACCTGGCGCATTTATTGAGCAATTGACGTGTTTGTTATTTGACTTGACTTCTTTTGTATATGCAAGTATATACGAAGGTATATGGCACCAAACCAGGGTCTCATGTTTGTATATAGAGATCATAGTGAAATCTCTAAAATATATACGGAATGCCCAATTTGACCTGTTATTAGAAATATTATTGTCTGTGTCGCGTTTTGCTTTTTATTTTTATCCGGATTGCGTAGCAAATCCAGGCTTATGGTTTGGCGATTTCCGTCTCTCTTCTGTCCGTCCGTCCGTATGTCCGTCTAGGCATTTTGACGTTTTGGTAAACGTTTTTGGTTAAAGTTTTTGTTTTTCCTCATTTCTCAAAAACGAATTGCTTGAAAGCTTTGAAACTTCAGTTCATTTCAGTTAAAATGGTGAATTGCACCACTGTGCTTCACTTGTTTATATTTTCTTAGCCAGAATGTATCTCCTTATTTCAGTAATATAAATCCGCGCTTTATTGTTTGAGGGATTCATCTTGTTTCTCAATAAGTAAGTTCATGTTAATTATTTACCAAACCAAACTATAATTTTTTTATACATTTTATCTTTTATAACAGACGGATGACCAAGTATCAAAGACGTAAAGTGAGGCAATCACATAAAGTTAACTGAGGATAAGTTACCTAACCAAGGTTAAGTTTGGGGACAATAAGCAAAATATGACCTTGACCTTGGTAATTTGTGTCGTTCAGTGATGTCCACCAATGCCAACAACATATGACCAAGTACAAATAAAATAAATATGAGGCAATCACTTGTATACAGCTAACTGAGGTCAAGTTACCTAATCAAGGTTAAGTTACCTAACCAAGGCTAAGGTTTGGGAAAATAACGCAAAATATGACCTAGACTTTGGTAATTTTGGCGTGATGATGTACCCAACAAAGCATTTGACAAAGTTTCATAAAAGATCGAGTGACTGCTATGTCTCGCTACCCACTATCGTGGGCGAGACAAAAACGGTTATGGTCATTCAATTTATTACATCTTCCGTAAAACAAAGATATATGTCGACGTGTACATGTCAACAACTACCTTTTCGAGGGTGCTTCAAAAAGTTCTGTCACTAGGCATATATCCTTTGAACTGGATATTACACTGAGATAAAGTAGTGTATTTATAGTACTACTGGGTTCGCTCTCCTAAATTCTACAACAGAAATGAAAAAATTCCGTTTATTTATACCCCTGAATTACCTCCCCCTACCACACCTTTTGGATACTGGCATCTCTGAAAATGTCCTTGTTACAAAACGTTGTAAAAATTATTTGAATAATTCTATGCTTTTAAATTTTCTTGTACGCCATCTGTTGTTATTTGGCCCATAATCCATGAAAATGATTTTCGAGAATTCGGAAAGGTCTTGCTGCAAACCAGATATGAGTCAATGCATATCCTTCAATTTTAGCAGAAAAAACACTGATTTTCTTCATTTTGTTTACGGAAATGTTAAAATATCTTTTAAATGTCGTAATTATTCTCATAGTATTAATATGTTTTCATATTTTTTTTACAAATCCTAGTCCTTTAGAGTTTAAATTTCATATTCAACACATTATTGTAGAATTTTGTACAATGTTAAGTGAAAATATTGATCATCCAAAAACGCTATTTCAGAAGACTGCCCTTCCATTTAATGTCCATTTATCATTAAAATAATGTTACACGTTAGCTTAAAATGTTAAATTCTAAGACAATGCCTTTTCATCTACCATGCTTAAATTCTAAATCTTGTAATGCACAGATATAACTGGTAATGTGTCAGAAATGTCAAAGGTTTTCGGCAGGTACTTAAAGAGAAACAGGCATTTAAAAAAGTAACAATAAACATACCTGAAAAAACTCAGGACGAAAATGCCTCAGTATGTATAAGTGAGGTGTATTAGATGTTCCATAACTTTCGTCACACAAAAGATACAGCATTTATTTTACCATGAATGGAATGGTATGGAAGCTCTCTTTCATTTGGTACCAAATATCAACGCTCACAATGAGCACATAATTGTTAAAACGCGTTAGTGACAGAACTTATTGAATGACCCTCGTATATATGGTCATCCCGTTTTAATCTATATCCATAAATTCTTATGTTATTACACCTTAATTATCATTGACAAGGAATATTGTTTTCATTATCTAAACATACATAAGACAACAGAAGCATATATACAGCGACCAAGTCGTTATCTTAAGATGTCTTAACACTATATATTACGTTAAAACGACATATATTATAGAATGATCACATCACCTATCTGGTATATTAAAGCTTCCATAATATATTGTAGATAAACATTATGTCAACATATCACATATTTCATGTTTTCCCGCTCATAATATCCGCAACAATACTCTATTATATCAAGGAAGTGATATGGTAGACGGAATAACGTGCTGGGAAATAACTGGACATAGCTGGGAAATAACTGGACCATATATTGTATTTGAACAATATGTCATTATATCTTATTTTTTCATGTTTTCTTGCTGATAATATCCGTAGCAATACTTTATTATATCAGGGCAGCGATATGATAGACGGCTGTGTACGTACCTGACTTTATACAGCTGCGTGAAGTTGGCTCAGCATACGACTTACGACATTCATTTAAATCTTCTTCAGTAAAACATACAACATTCGACATACAACATTCGACATATGACATTGGAAACACATCCTATAACGTGAATGTCGTTTCACGCGACATACAACATTTGACATACGTCATTCAAAAAACAAGATTCAAGGTGAATGTCGTTTCATGCGACATACAACATTCTACATACAACATTCGACATACAACATTCGACATTCAACATTCGACAAACATCAGTTTTAAAGTGAATGTTGTTCAGTAAGACATACAACATTCGACATTCAGCGTTCGACATACAACATTCGACATACAACGTTCGCCATACGACATTCGAAACACATTATTTAAAGTGAATGTCGTTTCAAGCGACATACAACATTCGACATACGACATTCGACATTCAACATTCGACAAACATCAGTTTTAAAGTGACATTCACACGACATACAACATTCGACATACAACAATCGACATATGACATTCAAAAACAGCATTCAAGGCGAGTGTCGTTTCACGCGACGACATTCGTATGTTATTTGTGGTCATCAAAAATGTCTGACTGATTTTAATTTTGTATAACCAGTTTTGGAAAAAAAATAAAAAAATGAAATATGTTGGTATTGTTGAAAATGGCTAGTTAAAACAATATTACAGCCAATTTTCAGCCTTATATTATGAAAATTAACAGAATTATAGTCTAATAGTGCCTATCTATGCATACTTATACCAGTATATAAGCACGTTTTACATGCCTTTTGCAATATTCAACCAGACATAACTTTGTTAGCTTTTAAGATATTGAGCTAAAGTTTTCATTACAGGCATTATCTCCGAGGCCTTTCGACTAGTACTAATGATTCTCATTGTTATTTTTCAACTCCAACCTCGATGAATCTGGAGATACAACCTTAACGTTCTCCGGCCATGTTTTGTTTCATGAACATGTTTATGTTTATTTAAATCGAAATCAATACGCAACAAAAGATATTTACAATTCATACATTGCAGTATCTGTGAAAAGCGTGAGTACGATTTTATTTGATAACTTCGAACAGTTAAATTAATCCACAGGTAAATGTTATTTATCAATTATCTGGTAAAAGGTGTGCAGCTATACAATTCAGATTTACCTCATTTCCCCGTGCAGTCGCGCTGTGGTAAAAGTAGTATCTACGTCATGCAAATAATACTTATGTTTACATACAGCTTTAATAGTAGCGGTTTTAAATATATGTTTCTCTACGGGATTATCAAGAAAAGTTCATATGATGTTTAAGAGTTAAATGTGTTAATTGATAATACTAAAAAAAGGGTTTCCATTCACCTTTAAGTTCAACATCTCTAAAACATGATTATGCCCGATCAATTTCCTGAAACTATCATATAATTTCCTGGCATAATTCAGTTATTTCCCAGTAGGCCCATAGTTTTGTCTCCGATGCAAGGGATTACTCCGTTTAAATGTAGTGTTGATTGATTAAATTAAATGGAATTAAAGGGGTGAGAAAACATCACAAAATAAAAACACATTAAGAACATAGTTCACTTATTTTCCGGCGAGATCCAGTTAGTGAAAAATATAACAAATTGTAAGAAAAACTATATATGGTCCAGTTATTTCTCGGTGATGGAAATTAGTTATAAGTATCATATCTCAATGCTGAGAAGGATGTAGAATGCATCGGAAGTGAAATCTAATAGAAAATTGTAAGAAAAAATATATATGGACCAGCTTTTAACCGGTGATGTCCAGTTATTTACCAGCTATGTCCAGTTATTTCCAAGCACGTTTTTTCCGTCTACCATATCACTGCCTTGATATGATAGAGTATTGTTACGCATATTGTGATCGACAAAAAAATAAAAATGAGATATGAAAACATATTCCTCCAATACAATATATGGTCCATTTATTTTCCGGAAATTCTCCGAGCTGGGTTCGAATATCGAAATTCGAACTGGGAATGTTGAACTCCGAGTTGTGTTTGAATATCGAACTCCAAGTTGGGAATGTAGAACACCGAGTTAGATTCGAATGTCGAACTCCGAGCCGGGAATGTTGAACTCCGAGTTGTGTTTGAATGTTGAACTCCGAGCTGGGAATGTTGAAATCGGCGTTGGGATTGAATGTCGAAATCCGAGCTGGAAATATGTTGAACTCAGAGCTTGGAATGTCGAACTCGGGGTTGGGTTTGAATGTCGATCTCCGATCGAACTAGTAATGATGAACTCCAAGTTGGAGTCGAATGTTGAACTCCGAGCTGGCAATGTCGAACTCCGCGTTGGGTTTGAATGTCGAACTCTGAGCTGGGAATGTCGAACTCCGAGCTGGGAATATTGAACTCCGAGCTGGGTTCGAATATCGAACTCCGAGCTGGGAATATCGAACTCCCAGTTGTATTCGAATGTCGAACTCCGAGCTGGGAATTTCGAACTCGGAGTTGCGTTTGAATGTCGAAGTCCGAGCTGGGAATGTTGAACTCCGAATTGGATTCGAATGTCGAACTCCGAGCTGGGAATGTTGAACTCCAAGTTGTGTTTGAATGTTGAACTCCGAGCTGGCAATGTCTAAATCCGAGTTAGGTTTGATTGTAGAACTCCGAGCTGTGAATGTTGAACTCCGAGTTGTGTTTGAATGTTGAACTCCGAGCTGGGAATGTTGAACTCCGAGCTGGGTTCGAATGTCGAACTCCGAACTGGGAATATTGAACTTCGAAATTTGTTTGAGTGTTGAACTCCGAGCTGGGAATGTCGAAATCCGAAAAGGGTTTGAATGACAAAATCCTAGCTGGGAATGTCGAATTCCGAGTAGAGTTTGAATGTCTAACTCCGAGCTGGGAAATGAAATTCAATATTGAACTCCGAGTTTTGTTTGAATGTTGAACTCCGATCTAGGAATGTTGAACTCCGAGATGGGTTCGAATATCGATCTCCTCGGTGGGAATGTCGAACTCCGATTTGGATTTGAATGAATGTCGAACTCTAAGTTGGGTTTGAATGTCGAACTCCGAGCTGGGAATGTTGAACTCCGAGTTGTGTTTAAATGTTGAACTCCGAGCTGGGTTCGAATATCGAACTCCGAGTTGGGAATATCGAACTCCGAGTTAGATTCGAATGTCTAACTCCGAGATGGGATTGTTGAACTCCGAGTTGTGTTTGAATTTTGAACTCCGAGCTGGGAATGTCGAACTTCGAGTAGGGTTTGAATGTCGAACTCCGAGTTGGGAATATTGAACTCCGAGTTTTGTTTGAATGTTGAACTCCGAGCTAGGAATGTTGAACTCCGAGATGGGTTCAACTATCGATCTCCGTGCTGGGAATGTCGAACTCCGAGTTGGATTCGAATGTCGAACTCTGAGCTGGGAATGTCGAACTCTGAGTTGGGTTTGAATGTCGAACTCCGGGCTGGGTATGTTGAACTCCGAGTTGCGTTTGAATGTTTGAACTGATAGCTGGCAATGTCGAACTCCGAGTTGGGTTTCAATGTCGAACTCCGAGCTAGGAATGTCGAACTCCGAGTTGGATTCGAATGTCGAACTCCTAGCTAGGAATGTTGAACTCCGAGCTGGTAATATTGAACTCCTAGCTGGTTACAAATGTCGAACTCCGAGCTGGGAATGTCGAACTTCGAGTTAAATTTGAATGTCGAACGCCGAGCTGGGAATTTCGAACTCGCTGCTGACAAATGAATGTTGAACTCCGTACTGACAAATCTGTAACAAATCCATAACAGAACGAATGGCGAACGCCGAACTACGAGCTAACTTCCCACACCTCCCCAATACTACATACTGGGTGATAGATACCTTTCAGTTCTACATGCGCGTTTGCGAAACAATTGCAGTAATTTAAACGCTGATCTCTATCTTAATTATTTGAGGGATACTCTCAATTGTATATGTGGTGATGGTGTTGAAGATGTTGAGCATTATTTGCTTAGATGTGTAATTTTCAGAAATGAAAGACGGCCATTATTTTAGACACTCGCATATTTCATCCTTTAAGTACTCCCAAACTTGTATACAGAATCGACCAAATAACGGCCGAGGAAAATCCTATTCTATACTCAGTTGCAAAAGAAACTGGACACTTTGAACATTTTACTTTATATCCTATCCTCTTTATCAAGCGACAGTCCCTTAATGATTCGACCTCTTGAAAAACAAATGACAACATGATATTGGCGATGGAATGATAACAACTTTGGTACCAAGCATGGCATATTCATTTTGAAATTTGTCAATTTAATTCTAAAAAACTGTATACAATTAAATCTAAACAAACCTCAGTGACCACTTTCTTTTGCAACTGCATGAGTATATTTACTCAAGTTCAAAACTATATTAAAAAACACTAAACGATTTGTCTATTATCAACTGTCGCTATGTTTATATCAGCCTGAAGGGGATATGGGGTGTTATTTCAATGGAGTGTACTATTGCCTCATTAACGAGGCAGACATGAGAGATTAGCGGGAAAATATTGGAGATGAGATATGATAACATATTACTGCGGTACACGATATGGTCCAGTTTTTTCCCGGCTGTGTCCAGTTATTTCCCAGCGGTTATTTTCCTCTAACAATGGTGCCGCTCTTATTTAATAGAGTGTTATTGATTGTACTATTGCCTCATTAATGAGGCAGACATGAGAGATGAGCGGGAAAATATTGGAGATGAGATATGATAACATATTATTGAGATACACAATGTGGTCCAGTTTTTCCCCGGCTGTGTCCAATTATTTCCCAGCGGTTATTTCCTCTAACAATGGTGCCGCTCTGATTTAATAGAATTTTATTGGTTATACTATTGCCTCATTAATGAGGCTGACATGAGAGATGAGCGGGAAAACATTGGAGATGAGATATGATAACATATTACTGCGGTACACAATATGGTCCAGTTTTTTCCCGGCTGTGTCCAGTTATTTACCAGCGGTTATTTTCCTCTAACAATGGTGCCGCTCTTATTTAATAGTGTGTTATTGATTGTACTATTGCCTCATTAATGAGGCAGACATGAGAGATGAGCGGGAAAATATTGGAGATGAGATATGATAACATATTACTGCGGTACACGATATGGTCCAGTTTTTTCCCGGCTGTGTCCAGTTATTTCCCAGCGGTTATTTTCCTCTAACAATGGTGCCGCTCTTATTTAATAGAGTGTTATTGATTGTACTATTGCCTCATTAATGAGGCAGACATGAGAGATGAGCGGGAAAATATTGGAGATGAGATATGATAACATATTATTGAGATACACAATGTGGTCCAGTTTTGCCCCGGCTGTGTCCAGTTATTTCCCAGCGGTTATTTCCTCTAACAATGGTGCCGCTCTGATTTAATAGAATTTTATTGATTGTACTATTGCCTCATTAATGAGGCAGACATGAGAGATGAGCGGGAAAATATTGGAGATGAGATATGATAACATATTATTGCGGTACACAATATGGTCCAGTTTTTTCCCAGCTGTGTCCAGTTATTTCCCAGCTGTTTTTTCCTCTAACAATGGTGCCGCTCTTATTTAATAGAGTGTTATTGATTGTACTATTGCCTCATTAATGAGGCAGACATGAGAGATGAGCGGGAAAATATTGGAGATGAGATATGATAACATATTACTGCGGTACACGATATGGTCCAGTTTTTTCCCGGCTGTGTCCAGTTATTTCCCAGCGGTTATTTTCCTCTAACAATGGTGCCGCTCTTATTTAATAGAGTGTTATTGATTGTACTATTGTCTCAATAATGAGGCAGCCATGAGAGATGAGCGGGAAAATATTGGAGATGAGATATGATAACATATTATTGAGATACACAATGTGGTCCAGTTTTTCCCCGGCTGTGTCCAGTTATTTCCCAGCGGTTATTTCCTCTAACAATAGTGCCGCTCTGATTTAATAGAATTTTATTGG
Organism: Cyrtodaria siliqua; assembly: GCA_037043455.1. Classification (NCBI taxonomy): domain Eukaryota; kingdom Metazoa; phylum Mollusca; class Bivalvia; order Adapedonta; family Hiatellidae; genus Cyrtodaria; species Cyrtodaria siliqua. The sequence continues at coordinate 132,190 of JAWPHD010003233.1, forward strand.
TTATACTATTGCCTTATTAATGAGGCTGACATGAGGGATGAGCGGGAAAACATTGGAGATGAGATATGATATCATATCATTGCAATGCACAATATGGTCCAGTTTTTTCCCGGCTGTGTCCAGTTATTTCCTAGCGGCACTGGCGGCCATGTTTGACATCCAATCAAAATGAATCTTGGTTAGGACCAAGTACATGTCGCACCAGTCATTTTGGTAAAGGTTCCAATTCATTATCACTTAAGGTTTTTGAGAAGTAGTCGCCACAAAATCACATTTTTAAAATCTATTTTTAGTCCTGACGGCCATCTTGAATTTCTGGCCGACCTGAATTTTTTCTAGAATCAACTAGACATTAAGAGCAACATTCCTGTGAAGTTTCATGTAAATCCATTATGTAGTTTCAGAGGAATAGTCGTCACAAAAAAAAGTTTACGAACGGACGGTCAGACAGACAGATGGACGCCGCACCACGGCATAAGCTCTGCTGAACTTTTGATCAGTAGAGCTAAAAATCATCAAACTGGAACATAAATGTGATATGCACAACTAGGCATTATACCAATGCTTCCTGCAAAATTTTGCTGAAATCCAGCAAGCGGTTTAGGAGGAGTAGCGGCGACAACAAAGTTAAAGTTAAAATGTTAAAGGGCCATAACTCTGTCAAAAGTCATTGAACCGAAACACAAATGTGACATGCACAACTAGACATCATAACAATGCTTCCTGCCAAGTTTCGTCGATTCCAACAAACGGCCTAGGAGGAGTAGCGCCGACAACAAATTTGAAGTTGGAATGTCAAAGCGCCATAACTCCATCAAGTCATCGAACCGGACCATAAAGGCGATATGCACAACAAGATATTGTACAATGCTTCCTGTCAGTTTTCGTCAAAATCCAACAAGCAGTTGAGTAGCGGTGACAACATTTGTGACAGACGGGCAGACAGACGGATGGATATAGCAAAAACAGTCTCCTCCACTTCGTGGGGGAGACAATTAAACATGGCCAAGTTATGAAATTTTCGTTAATTCAACGGCCATAACTCAGCTATAAGCAACTGAATCTGGCTGGTTCAAGAACTCAGCCGGAGAAAAAGGTAAGAAATAAAGACAATAAAAATGTTTTGGCAACTTACACATAAATATCGGAAACCAAGGCAACAACATAGCAGAATAGGATCCAACTCACATAAAGACAATAATAAAAAGAACATGGTACAGAAATTTATTTTTTTTATTTAAAAAAATAAATGATAATCATATATTATAATATAAACAATTAATGCATATACATGTAAATGTAAGCCTGGTTTAATAAAATGACCTTTTTTTATTTAAGAAGTGTATTTTTTTTAAACGAATATAACAAGAGGCCCAAGAGGGCTTGTAGACACTCTACTGTGTAAAGATGTCATATTTAGTATTTTCCTATATAAACTTTGGGTCGCCACGGCGGCCATTTTGATTATTGCAAGAAAATAAAAAAACACAAACATAACAGATGCCAACCATTGTGATAAAGTTTCAACAAAATCCTTCAAAAGGTTTCAGAGAAGATTTCATATTTAACCTTTTCCTATATAACTCTATGTAAACCTTGGGTCACCATGGCAACCATTTTGATTATTCGATGATAACGAAAAACACAAATTTGATAGAGGGCAACCCAAGGACCATGTATATGATATTTCACTGGAATGGATTAAGTGGTTTCGGAGGAGATGTCGTTTGAAATGTCCTTAAATTTTACTTAGTTTTAGCTTAGTTTTAGACTGGCGGCTGCGAAAAACATAAATCTGAGGCGCACTATCCCAAAGATCATTGTGATAAAGCTTCAACAAAATCCTTCAAGAGGTTTCAGAGAAGATGTCAATTTTAGCCTTTTCCTATATAACTCCATGTAAACTTTGAGTCGCCGTGGTGGCCATTTTGATTATTCGACGATAACGAAAAACACTTGATAGAGGTCAACCCAAGGAAGATGTTTATGATATTTCACAATAATGGAATAAGTGGTTTCGGAGATGTCGTTTGAAATTTCCTTAAATTTGACCTAGTTATAATCATTGGATGCCTAGCGGCCATGAAAAAACGCAAATCTGAGAGGGGCCCTCCCAAGTAACATTGTGATGAAGTTTCATCAAAATCCTTCAAGCGGTTTCAGAGGAGATGTCGATTTTATAAAATTGCTAACAGACAGGTGGACAGACAGACAAGACAGACGATGGACGAAAAGCGATCGCATAAGCCTTTGGCCAGTAGAGCTAAAAATAGTAAGACAATATGTTAAATCAGCACCTCCATTTATTATTCAAATATCATTTCAAATCTGCTTGTATATAATTAAATATAATTTAGAGTTTTCAATTTGTGTTTCGTTACTCTACCTTAACTTTAAATATATTATTGATGCAATATAATCAACAATTAAACAATCTGACTTCAACTATTCAAATGAGTGTTATTAACAATTTCAAATATTTCTATAATAATTAAAAGTTCAATCAATTCACCACTTTCGGACATGTCCAAATTCTTTTTCTTTTCTTTTTTAAAAATAACTCAAACACAGTTTTATAAAATAAATAATATTGTATATACATTTATAAAATGTTTTCACCAGGGTTTGGTTAGGCAATTGGTTCCCAAATCTACCAAATGCTCCATACATGAGTCATTTTTGGGAGTAATACAAAAAATTTAACTCATGATTTTAATGTGATTGCAAGACTAGTCATTCCTCCTCTGGGTTAGTAAAAAAAACATCCAACATAAATCAGTAGGTCTTATAAATTCTGTGTAGTATTTGTAGTAATTTATTCCCGCCCTAGGAATCTTTATGTGAGGAAGCTATCCAGCTGGCTTGCGGAACGTCGGTGGTTCTACCCAGGTGCCCGCCCGTGCACGAAAATCGCCCGGAGGGGCACGTGGGGTCTTCCTGCACCAATGGAAGCTGGAAAGTCGCCATATGACCTTAGCTGTTGGTGCGACTATAAAATCCAATTCAATCAATCAATTATTCCCGCCATATGTCAATGAATTGGAATGTGCTTTGGCTTATCTCTAGGAGCTGTGCTGCTGTTGGCTGATACCTAGGTCATGAACATTTGTTAGCTGTCAATCACTATTGGATGAAAATTTGAATTTTACAACAGTTTTCAAAAAAAAAAAAAATATATAACACTTGCAAGTCTCAGAGTGCTTTCATATTCACACGGTATAAACATCATACATTCAAGAATGTACATGACAATTTTCAACAAAATGTGTAAGGCAGGTCCATTTAAATGTTCCACTGATGTTATGCTTGCAGACAGCTTAGAGTGTTCAGTGATAATCATATTCTTTAGAGGCATAATGATAATCTTATTCTTTAGTGACATAATGATAATCATATTCTTTAGTGACATAATGATAATCATATTCTTTAGTGACATAATGATAATCTTATTCTTTAGTGACATAATGATAATCTTATTCTTTAGTGACATAATGATAATCTTATTCTTTAGTGACATAATGATAATCATATTCTTTAGTGACATAATGATAATCTTATTCTTTAGTGACATAATGATAATCATATTCTTTAGTGACATAATGATAATCTTATTCTTTAGTGACATAATGATAATCATATTCTTTAGTGACATAATGATAATCATATTCTTTAGTGACATAATGATAATCATATTCTTTAGTGACATAATGATAATCTTATTCTTTAGTGACATAATGATAATCATATTCTTTAGTGACATAATGATAATCATATTCTTTAGTGACATAATGATAATCTTATTCTTTAGTGACATAATGATAATCATATTCTTTAGTGACATAATGATAATCTTATTCTTTAGTGACATAATGATAATCTTATTCTTTAGTGACATAATGATAATCTTATTCTTTAGTGACATAATGATAATCATATTCTTTAGTGACATAATGATAATCTTATTCTTTAGTGACATAATGATAATCATATTCTTTAGTGACATAATGATAATCATATTCTTTAGTGACATAATGATAATCATATTCTTTAGTGACATAATGATAATCATATTCTTTAGTGACATAATGATAATCTTATTCTTTAGTGACATAATGATAATCTTATTCTTTAGTGACATAATGATAATCTTATTCTTTAGTGACATAATGATAATCATATTCTTTAGTGACATAATGATAATCTTATTCTTTAGTGACATAATGATAATCATATTCTTTAGTGACATAATGATAATCTTATTCTTTAGTGACATAATGATAATCATATTCTTTAGTGACATAATGATAATCTTATTTTAACAAAATAAAAAAGTTTGTAAAGTCAAATTTGTTTTCAAGTTTGAAAAAAAAAGGACATTTCCAATTTACGTTGTAAAATGTTATAAACCACAATCTGTGAATATTTTTTCTTTTAAGGGATACATGGCAATCTTGATTTTTTAAAAACTAGCGGCGTCCCGTTAGTTTTTCTACAGAAATTACATTTGTTCAATCATTAATGTTAAATTACAAGAATTGTATTAAGCCATTTGTTTTGCATATTATCAATTTTTGATATTATTGCACCAATAATATATTAAAATTTATAGTACAAATATTTCAAGATTGCCGTGTGTCCCTTTAAAGGCAGAATATGTTCATTGAAACGAAACTGAGTTGACGAAGCACTCGGAAGCATTACAACTTAGAGAATTATGCTATCATATCAATGGAATAGAATTAAACTTTACGCACTCTGCCGAATAAATATCAGTGTACTAATTACATTGTATCCCCTATATAAGCATACTTCAGGTAGCATGCAGATCCAAAAGGTTTATTTATAGCACAGGTATTGTTTATGTAAACACAAGAGTTAAAAAGAGACAGCATACTTTTCTAACGAAGCGTATGTTTCTTATCAGTTGTTTCTATTAACGACTGGGTACATCGGGTGATTTAATGCAAATTTGACTGTAATAGTATACACTAATACCTGACACAAAGTCTATCGCACCTCCGCCAAGGTTAAAATGAACATATTTTGACTTTAATTGAAGAAGATAAAGATAACAACAATTAAATAATAATCAGTGTTTTTTTATGCCTAATTTGGGAATTCACAATTCTAAAAAGTATCCTTTTTTCACAATTATATACAAAAAAATCACAATCTGAAGAAGAAAAAATTTACTAAAAACAAAACTTAAAACCAAGGGATATTAAACTGTGAAAATAAAAGTGAAAAAAGTTTATTTCTCTTTTGTTATAATATTTCACAATTTTCAGAAAAATGCCGCTATTTTTCACAATGGCATGGGCACAGGCTGCATTCACAAAACACTGAATATGTCACATGGCCAGTATAATCAAGATAAGATAAGATAAGATAAGCGACTTTATTTAAAGAGGGTAACATATTTAGTTTAAAACTAATCTTCCACATGGCCCTCTATTATTTACAACATTTTCAACAACAATACATGTTTAATATAAAATGACATATCTGATGTACATTTCCAATTAAATCAAGTTCATCATCATCATTTTAGAATATATGGTGACTTATGACTTACACACACAATCACATTCACACATGAATTTCTCATTGACAGTGACATTTAGCAAAAAACAATATATACAGATTAACAATATATGCTAAAACAAAATAAAAATAAAGTTTAAAAAAAACAAAAAAAAACAGTTGCAATAATCCAATAATTAAAGAAAAACAATTTAAACATTTTTCATTAATTTAATTGAATTGCTTTGAAATGCCATTATTGACGATCTGTCTTTAATGTTGGTAGGTAAATTATTCCAAATTATTGGTCCTGAGTATGTTAAACTTTGTTTAAATATTTCTTTATTAGGTTTTGGTATTATGAAATTGTTTGAAGAACATGATCGTGTTATTGTTGTATTTTCATTAACTTGTCTTAATGTGAACATTTCATTGACATAAGATGGAGTTTTACATTTTGATATTTTATACATAAACTTTGCTTTTCTAAGATAGACTCTGTCAAACACTGTTAATATTTTCAAATCATGCATGCTTTCTAATGAGTTTTCAACTTCATAATCAAGAATAACTTTGCAAGCTCTTTTTTGTAGTCATAGAAGTAACACAGAAGTAACAGCAGAAGTAACACATTACAGCCAGTTACATTACAGCCAGTTATCTAACTCCAGCGGAATATTATATTAAAACTTCACATTTTGTCAGGAAAAAAGGTACAGCTTTTCAGAACCACTGCTAAGGATATTTTAAAGGGACACATGGCAATCTGGAAGTTTTTACTGAGCTGTAAAAATACCATCTTGATTTAATGATAAAGTATTATTTTAACTTTAAATGGAATTGAATTGGGTTTTAAGGCGCAACAACACATGAAAGGTTATATGATGGAATGAACATGCCAGGCTCATCCTCCATGAACATCGAGATAAAATATGGCGAATGGGTCTGGAACCTTCTCACCTGCAGAAGTGCAGAGTTGCTGCAAATTCTATTGTAGACACTCCATTTATGCTGGAGCCACGTTTATTGTTTTTCTGCCACTGCTCTAGTGATTTGAGCGAGATGGCACCTGAAACAATGCAGGGGTCATGATGAAGACCTTTAATGAGCATGAACAAAAAATGATAAAATGAACATGAATTTGGGGGTTCTACCCCTCTGCCTACCCATCCAACGGGATCAGCAGTGGCCCTATTCTTTGCCCCGGAACCAGATGGCAATATAAAATAAATTTAAAAAAAATGTATATAAAAAAGATTTCTTCAAAATTTGGATTTCTTTGTCCCAGACATAAATGTGTCTATACCTGGTGCTCATATAACAAGTGGTGAAAAAAATGTGCCTCAACCGGGACTAGAACCCAGGATCTCTCAATCATTACCAGCACTCTACCAACTGAGCTATCGAGGACATACGGTTAGGAATAAAATACTATTTACCTGTAGCTGGTTGACTCATATTTTCAGGTATAATTACATTGCTCAATGTCTTACTCAAAGCTAGTGCACTTTTAAAGAAACTAACCCTCCAAATAATGGCAAAATTGCACTACAAAACCGTTTATCAAAACTCTAGCCAGGTATTCAGGTAATTTAATAATGTATAAATGCCGATTAAAAGTATAGGTATATTCAACATTTTTTAAAATACCCATGATTGAATATGCGTAAAATGAATTACGAGTTAGTAACTCTTATCTGATATGATAGAATTTGGATTCTCAAAATGGTAAATTATATATATACCTCGTCATCAGTAGGTTAAGAAATGGTGTACATATGTAAAATGTGGTTGTTGTTGGCAGAATAGCTACTTTAAGGAATGATTTTTTGTTTGTTTTGTATGGTGTTTTATGTCCTTTTCAACATATATAAGGTTATATATGACGGTCGATTTTTTGTGGTGGAGGCAGACCACCCATTTTTCCTGGGTAGAACTGTGGAATGTATTTTACATGCTAGGTCATACTGAGACAGGACAGGGAGGTGAGGTTAAAGCTGAACAGTTCCATCAGATAATTTGCCAAAGTCCACATTCGACCCCACAATATCTGAATCAATGTTTCAAATGAATTCCAGCTATTATTAATATTGCTAACAATCAAAAGAAACAATCACCTATCAATCATATGTTTAACAATCACCTATCAATCATATGTTTAACAATCACCTATCAATAATATGTTTAACAATCACCTACCAATCATATGTTTAACAATCACATATAAATCATATGTTTAACAATCACATATTGATCACATGTTTAACAATCACCTATTTAACAATCACCTATTTAACAATCACCTACTGATCACATGTTTATCAATCACCTATTTAACAATCACCTATCAATCATATGTTTTGCAATCACCTATCAATCATATGTTTAACAATCACCTATTTAACAATCACCTATTTAACAATCACCTATTGATCACATGTTTATCAATCACGGTACACCTATTTAACAATCACCTATCAATCATATGTTTTGCAATCACCTATCAATCATATGTTTAACAATCACCTATTTAACAATCACCTATTGAGCACATGTTTATCAATCACCTATTTAACAATCACCTATCAATCATATGTTTTGCAATCACCTATCAATCATATGTTTTACAATCACCTATCAATCATATGTTTAACAATCACCTATTGATCACATGTTTTACAGTCACCTATCAATCATATGTTTTACAATCACCTAACAATCATATGTTTAACAATCACCTATCAACTGCAGGTTTAACAATCACCTATCAACTGCATGTTTAACAATCACCTATCAATCAGAATGAGATGTTGTTTTCTTTTTAATTCTCCCATTCAAGTTTTGGTATTGGCGTATTACAATTGCCATGGTATATATTTATGTGACCTTCACATGTGAAGTACTGGTCGAAAACCTCTTCATAACCATGTCCCCTCCACCATTGACAGAGTTGTCTGTTCCATGTACACGGCAACACAAAAAACAGATTCTCATAATCTAAAGAAATAAGCGAGAAAAAATCCTGATCTCCCAGGTGTCCTTTAAATAAATACTTCTCGGTCAAAGCCTTGACAGATTCTGGTGTTAATAAAGAATTATAAACAGTTGATTCTCGCATCTTGTCTAAGTCCAGTAACATTACACCGCTGTTGAAGCCTGTCAGGCCGTCCGGTGGTGGCGCACCCACCCTGGTGTCCTTGAGTGCATTTCTGTACATGTGGAACATATGCCTATATACTGGCTGGGTGTCCCTCCCGAGGCCGATTATATTCTCACTTGTAAACTGATCAAACATCGCAAACAGATCTTTAATATCGGCGTTGAATTTTAAGTCAGCGTCCAGCATTATCACTCGGTGAAGAGATGGAAGAACCTTGTGAATGGCTAGCGACAAGAAAAATAGAGAATCACTGTAGTAAGCTCCTGGTTTGTAACTAAAATATTTTTGCATTTCAGAGATGATTGCATGCACTTGCTTGGCCAGTTCATCTATGTTTAGCTGGATGACCTGAAATATAAAGATGAAACATTGAGTACTCTCACTGTGGTCGCAGTTCTGTTAATCTACGTCGTTGACTGATATTTGACCCCTGACAAAAATAATGCCACATTTTCAATTCCCAAAATAAAATTCCAGGTAAAAATTACTGTCTGCTAAGCCTTTAATAAGAACTTAAAACTTATATTTAGTACTGAACAAGGGTTAGGAATAATACCCTATAATACTATTGTACATTTATAATTGGTTGCAGATATAAACAAGAGGCCCAAGAGGGCCTGAGGACGCTCTACTGGCTAATATGGCTCTTATGACATTGACATCAATGAAGCGAGTGACTATCGTCTTAAAGAGGCAAAATATAGCATTTTTAACTATATCAAGAGCAGTAACTCTGTCATTACTGGTCCGATCTGGCTGGTTTTCCAAGTTGGCCAGTAGTGATAATAAAAAAAAAATTCGAAAAAAAAAAAATTAAAAAAAAAAAAAAAAAAAAAATTAAAAAAAAAAAAAAAATATTCGCAAAAAAAAATTTAAAAAAAAAAATCGAAAAAAAAAATATGAAAAAAATAATAATAATCAAAAAAAAAAAAAAAAAAAAAATAAAGAAATTAAAAAATTTAAAACAAGCATTGATGTGAAACTGTGACCCCCGGGGCGGGGCCAAATGTGACCCCAGGGTCAGCATTTGAACAAAATTGGTAAAGGACCATCAGCTTATAGCAACAGCAAAATATTAAACTTGGCTCTTGCAGTTTCAGAGAAGAAGATTTTTTAAGTTTTTCCCTATACATGTCTATGTAAAACATGTGACCCTTGGGGCGTGACCAAATGTGACCCCAGGGTCACCATTTGAACAAACTTGGTAAAGGACCATAAGCTTATAATAATTGTAAAATATCAAACCTCTGGCTCTTGTAGTTTCCGAGAAGAAGATTTTTAAAAAAAAAATCCTATATAAGTCTATGTAAAACTGTGACCCTCGGGGCGGGGACAAATTTGACCCCAGGGTCACCATTTGAACAAACTTAGTAGAGGACCATAAGCTGATGCTACATGTAATACATGAGAGCTCTGTGCCTTGTGGTTTCAGAGAAGAAGATTTTTTAAACTTTTTTCCTATATGTCTGTATGAAAAACATGCAAAACCTCAATATACAAACTTTGGACCCCCGAGGCACGGCCATTTTTGACCCCGGGAACTTTAGTTGAACAAACTTGATATTCTAGGCGTTGACGATCATTTTAAAAGAAAAACTGTTGAAATCTGTCAAGCGGTTCTGGAGAAGAAGATTTTTTAAGGTTTCGACCATATATGGTAATGGCAGCCATCTTGGATGTAGCGCTGACCTTATTTTAACAAATCTAAAAAGCATTCATCTAAGGATCATCCATTTGAAGTTTGGTCAAAATTAGCCATGCGGTTTCTGACTAGAAGTCGTTTGAAGAATTCCCTATACATGTCTATGTAAAACATGTGACCCTTGGGGCGGGGCCAAATTTGACCCTAAGGTCACCATTTGAACAAACTTGGTAAAGGACCATAAGCTTATAGTAAATGCAAAATATCAAACCTCTGGCTGTTGTAGTTTCTGAGAAGAAGATTTTTAAAAAAAAAATCCTATATAAGTCTATGTTATACTGTGACCCCCGGGGCGGGGACAAATTTGACCCCAGGGTCACCATTTGAATAAACTTAGTAGAGGACCATAAGCTGATGCTACATGTAATACATGAGAGCTCTGTGCCTTGTGGTTTCAGAGAAGAAGATTTTTTAAAGTTGTTTCCTACATGTCTATATGAAAAACATGCAAAACCTCAATATACAAATTTTGGACCCCCGGGGCACGGCCATTTTTGACCCCGGGGACTTTATTTGAACAATCTTGATAGTCTAGGCGTTGGCGATCATTTTAAAAGAAAAACTGTTGAAATCTGTCCAGCGGTTCTGGAGAAGAAGATTTTTTAAGGTTTCGACCATATATGGTAATGGCAGCCATCTTGGATGTAGCGCTGACCTAATTTTAACAAATCTAAAAAGCATTCATCTAAGGATCATCCATGTGAAGTTTGGTCAAAATTAGCCAAGCAGTTTCTGAGGAGAAGTCGTTTGAAGAAAAGTTAACGGACGACGGACGGACGACGGACGACGGAAGACGGACAACACACCATCCCATAAGCTCTGCTGGCCCTTGGCCAGTAGAGCTAAAAACAAAGGCAGGATCATAAAACAAACACTCTAACATGTGTTTATATATATAGTGTCTTTAGCTGCCTGAAATGTTCTTATTATAGAGTTCTATTCTTTTCTAAATTAACAGATGGTCCATTTCAGATATTCAAAATAAAAAATATTTGTGTCTTTCAATTATAAAATAACATTGGCACTGTGATGGCAAGAGCATCCGACCAACCCTAAATTTGAGCCATTAGGCCAAACAAAAAAATATGTGTGGTTCAGGTAACACTGGCAAAAAAAATAGGGTAGGTAGGTTCTTTTTTTTTTCTCAATAATGAATTCAATTCTGGTAATGAATTTAATATGTTAATTACTATACCTTGAGTTTGATTTTTTTGCATTTAATATCAACAAAAAATTATTATTATTATTTCTTTTTTTTTAATTTTTTTTAATTTTTGCATAAAAAGTTTTAGGGTCAGCCCCTTAAAATACGGTTGGTTGGGTTACCTGAACGAATTATGCTCATTTCGTAACCTTACCTTTTCGTAACCGCACTATCTTGGTCGAATCGTAACCATTCTGTTAGTCATATCGTAACCGTTCAAAAATCCATTAGTCAAATATTAACCTTTGAATTTATGATTTATAAATGTGAATAAATATCTTTGTACAATTCAAATGTTTTAATTATTATTTTAGTATGTAGTTAAAACAATGGTGTTAATAGTATGGTAGAGTTGATTCCCCTGTCCGTTGTCCCTTCAAAAGATCGTATAAAACTAATATTTATTTCATACGAAGTATACTGCACTATATGATGCATATTTACTTTTTTGAGGTTAGTTTTGTGAATAATTAAATTCTAACAACTGATTCACTGTCTAGCCTAACCAGGTAACGATTACGTCTCGGACACTTATACTTAAAATTAATAATATTATTTATTATGCGACTGATGGTTACAATTTGAATTAATGATTTTGAATGGTTACGATATGACTAACGCAATGGTTACGATTCAACCAAGATTGTACGGTTACGAAAAGGTAAGGTTACGAAATGACTAGATACCACCTGAACCACACATATTTTTTTGTTTGGCCTTACCTTAAATTTTTCAATTGATGTATCATCGATTCCTTTCAGATGATCGAGATATCATATTTTTCAGAAATCAATTCAAACAGAAAAATGCACACTGAAAATAAATGCTGTTTTTGTTATGTATGAGGTTTCCTTGCAAAAAACTTTCATTTAAACCGGACACAGGGGCGCTGTGAAGTGGCTTGGGCTAAAACATGTCTGACAGGTGTGTAGGCACTGATGTATCCGTTGTCTTGTAAGTTTATTTTCTGTTTCATTGTACTTATCTTGAAACGATGGTTTACAAATTTTGAAAAAGACTCCTAACTTGAAACAGTAATTGCTTTGCTGACACATGTATGCAAATAAATTTGTAAAAAATGGTTATTTATTTTATTTGACCAATTACTAATTATAAATGCCTAGAGTTAGGTAGGAAATATCAAGCAAACTACTATATATATATGCGTCAATGAGTATATTTGAATGTAACAATACCCATTATAAAGCAATATGTCACGGACTTCTTACAATCATTGATAATTAGATAGCTCCTCCTCTCTACCTGTCAATCATACATTGCAGACTAATGCCTCTATAATACCATTTTTTTTTAATGGAAATGGCCTAATGAAAAATTCGAAAACGTTACGTTCTTATCTGCCGCCTAAGACAGATCTTTGACACTGCCAATTGAAAAATTCAAATACCTTATACTTGTTCTTATCTGCGACTTCTGATAGTATCTTAGATGCCGTCTGATAGCTAACTGGGTCCCCCAATATGTGCAGATTCACAGGAATAGTTGACCATTTTAGCAGTGAGCTGACAGTTGTTTTAAACTTCTCCTGGAGAGCGTAATTATTTTCTGCTTTGGTAAATGTTATCAATACATCAATATATGTATCTTTATGTATCTTTTTATCTGTCTGTAGAGAGTTTGTAACTTTTCCTGAAACATTTTCCTCAACAACAACGTCCTTTTTTTGGTTAACACTTATTTCAGACTGATGATATCGTTGGCTAATTTCAGAAAAACTTGATTTACTATTAAAGTTATAAAAGCAGTAAATAGAAACTAAAAGGCAAGTTGCTACACTAATTTGAATCCATTTCGATCGTGCAAACAGTCGAAAAATATGTTTGGCAATCTCCATGTTGGATTAAAACGAAACTAACGCGAGAAGCGAAAATTATCCGAGATTTGACGGTGGGTCTAAAATACGAAAAGAGCAAAAGGATGCGAAAAGATGCGAAAAAAGGCAAAAAGATGCGGAAAGAGGAATAAAATATCAATTATAATTGTAATAGAGTCATAACTGACCATTGTTTAACCATTTTCGTATTTTTTTGAGGGGATTACACATTTACTATAATTTCTTGAGATTAACATGGGAATTTGGCGAAACTCTCTCCCTGTAGAAAATGGTATAGGGACAACCCGAACCATGGGACAACCCGGACCAGACAACCCGGACCACGTTTAAGGACGACCCGGACCACGTTTTAGGACGACCCGGACCACACTTTAAAACAACTTTTATAACATAAGAGTTGTCTAATAAATAAGTTTTTTTTTGGTTTGTGATACTAATAGTCATACATTTATACTCATAAACTACGTTCATTTGGAATGAGTTGTCAGATAGGTCTGTGTTTGTGTCTCAATTTTAGCAAGAAATCTGCTGTATTCGCATGTTAATATCAATAGTATTAAACTCATCATGGAATAATTATCTTGGCATGCTAGTCATGTTTACTTAAAAATCTAATATTAAGAGGCATTTGAAACAGCCATGTGAGTTATGTCTTAAAAAACATCTTAAACTGCCATTGTTTAAAAATGCAACAAACTTACATTAACTTACAAGACCCTTTCAAGAAGAATAGTGTAAATCCTTTATTTTAAATAACTTCTCTATAATATACTGTACATAATACATGTATTTAACTTTATATTCCGTTTGGTGTTGCACTGAATACTGGCCTGTTTCTGTATATTTACTCATGAAATTCTGTCTAAATTCCTTTGAAATTCCTGTGAAAATAACTGAAATTCCTCAGTCTAATTGCTAATTGAATTCACGCAATTTATTAAATTTATTTTAAAGATATAAGAATAACAAAAACCCGCATATATTCAACATAATTTAACAACATAATAACACAAATTATACATATATATATATATAATGTACACATGCAAAATATCAATATATTTATAAATATTTATAAGAAACTCATCAAAGGTCAGATAAAGTTTTATTTTAATATAATTATATAATTTTAATTTCTGTTTCATTGTAAAACATACATATAAAGCACTACAATTGTCAGTCACATACTATTGTTTTTAAAGCATTTATTTTTACTAAATTGATATATAGTAGTATGATGGAAACCATATGATGTTTATGAAACTTGAAATAAAGCAAAATAAAACCATGTATACACTCTTGTCAAAACCGAAGTACAAGAGTACAAATGGTTTTCACCCAATAAATTAAATCTAAACAGAAACACAATTAATTACGAAATTACAAGAGTGCGAACTGAATGGAATTTTTAGATAGTTCTGGGTCTGAGACTTAACAGTACATTTTTAACTGGACCATAACGTTTAGCACACGCGTCTAGGAGGCTGCTTGAAGGTTTGGCGGAATGGTCGGATGTGTCCATGGAGGTTTCTTCTGGTGCACGTGCATCATTGCATGCTGTACAGGTGAACACAAGCTCTGTATCGTTCTATCAATTTTATAGAAATGTTAGGCTTGGGTTAAACCAAACTGATATAAATAAAATAATAAAAATACTAATAATAAATTATTAAAGGTCATCAATTATTCAATCAGTGTTAAAGCTGATTGCAATTGCGATTGCATTCTGATTGCCAATTATTTTTGAGTGAACCCTTTTCAGTGCCATACTTTAATTTGTGTGGGTAATTATCTGTGTATCTGAGTGCAAACTGATACCTTTTATATCATAACACTATCTACTTTTATGGGAGCTGGACTAAGATTATGTTTTATTATTATTTTCAAATCGGAAAAATGGATATTATTTATATGCTTGAGGTAATGCAAAACATACATTAATTATTATCATATAGCTATTGTTGACTCAATTTACGTTTATTTTCTCAAAATATCAATTAATATGCATTCTAAATAACTCACATACATGTTTATACTCATTTATATTCATTAAAGACTTGTTTTAAAATGTGGTCCGGGTCGTCCTAAAACGTGGTCCGGGTTGTCCTAAATATGGTCCGGGTTGTCTGGTCCGGGTTGTCCCATGGTCCGGGTTGTCCCAGAAAATGTGCTCCGGCTTCCATTATGTTCCTTACTTTACCCCGTGCATAAAAAATCATTCAATTTAATAAATCATGAGTTTAAACTGATACAGAGGTCTAAGCACAATATACAACAAACACTATATAGTTAAATAACAAAAACTGCAGTGACTACATTTTTGTGGAGTGGAGTGGTCCAGTGGTAGAGCGCCGAACTCAGAATCGAGAGGTCGTGTGTTCGATCCTCGCCGCGGCCACGTTATTTATCCTTGAGCAAGATAATTAATCCACATTGCTTAGTACTGGTTCTACCCAGGAAGCCATCGAGAGTGATTAATCTAAGTTGCAATAACTTGTTTCGCAATCGATGTAAAATAAATATGTTTAAACTAACTAAACTACATGGAAGGAAGACCCTTTTTTGCATTTCAGTCATATAAAAAAAAGGTGGTATCTTATGATAAATATCCACGTTTAGATTTAAATGTATAAACTTGTCGACTAATGAATAATCAGTTTGTCGAAATTGACATACAACAGCAAACATTATACGTGGGCAGATAAACATTTAACTAGTTGCCCATGTATTAAACTACAGCTCAGAAGTTTGGGGATAATGCACGCGGCTAAAGATATTGAAATTATCCTTACGAAATTTCGTAGAAGAGTTTTAGGGGTCAAGAAGTCTACCAATATCAAATGTTCATTCGGTGAATTAGGTCGAGTACTACTCATTATAAAGAGACAAGGTAATATGCTCAGATAGTGGTTAAAAATAGTACACTTAATGAAAATATATTGGCAAAAAGAATATATATAATGTTCAATATATTAACGGTTCCAATTAGGCATATCAAATTAAAGATATCATTGACAACCTTGGATTTTCTGATGTTTGGTTATATCAATTTGAATCAGATATTCCATTCGAATTAATAAAAGTAATGATAATACATTCCGAATAGCACTGGGTAGATTTCGACTCTCATCTCACAATTTAGCTATTGAAAATGATAGATATCAATATCCCACGACAAAATAGGAAATGCATATAATGTATGCAAAATATACTTGATGGTACTTATTATTAATCCCACCAATTAATGGTGGTATAATTAGCACACGGGATGCCACTTGTGTTACTGAACAGAAGAACAGAACAAATCTTTTATTATATACAATCTCAGGTAACATGGGTTACAACAAGAGAGAAAGGTACATTACATACATACAAATGGTACAACTAAACTGTATACAAGGATCAGTACATATGTTAAATATGAAGGGGGAAAGCATTATCAATGAAATACGTCTCATGTACGACGTTACTTGGCATTTTGTAAAAGAATTCTGACGAAGACACTTAGTTTTTTTTGGACTTTGACTGCGGGATGGGTTAAAAGCTCCTTGTATTTAATGACATTCGTGTGCTGATAGAAATAACGCGGTATGTAATGTTTGCGCATTTGATCAAAATGTGGACATTTTAATAAGTAGTGGAATTCGTCACCTATGTCGGAATCGCATAGTGTACAACGTCTGAGGTTATACGCAGTGTTAGTAAATCTGCCAGTTTCAACGGGGAACCTATGGTTAGTCGTACGGAATTTAAATAAATAAATATAATTGCTTCTTGGTAATTTAAGATATTTTTCGAATGCTAGGTCATCTTTAAAAAGGTTGTAGTTTTTCCCTTTCGACGAATATTGTAAGTCTGATCTCCAAGATTGTGTAAACTGGTCAACTAGCGTTTGTTTAATTGAAAGGTGAATGCTACTATGTTGTAAATTATTGCGGTTTGTCCATATATCTGAATTGCCGGTTTTATTGAGAATGGATTTGATGTGTTTTAACCACTTATATTCGTAATTTTCAGTGTTATCCATTGATTTGTAGCAGAGGAAACTTAGCTTTGATTGGTTTCCAATGATAAGTTTGTTCCAGAATTTTATCATACGGGTTTGTATAGTTATAGCAATTGGATGTCTACCTAGTTCTGCATACAACATATACGAGGGAGTGCTTTTTTTGCTATTTGTAATTCTTTTCAAAAAATCTGTATGAATACGTTCTATGATGTCTAAATTTTCGAATCCCCAGACTTCGCAAGCATATGTTAAGATCGGTAATATTGTATGGTCAAATAATTTTAGTTGGAGATCTAAGGGGAGGTCTAAATTATTAATTCGTCTGTAAAGTAAAAACATTGCTTTTTTGGCTTGTTCAACAAGATGTTTTCGTGTATTAAGGAAGCTTCCAGAGCTAGAGAATATGACGCCTAGATATTTATACTTGTTTGTGAGTTCTATTTCATCTGGTCCGAGTTTAAATGAGAATCGCGCCGTATTGCGAGCACCGAATACAATAATCTTTGTTTTGCTCGTATTTATATTCAATTTCCATGTTTCGCAATATTCATAAAAAAGGTGGAGGCATGATTGGAAACTAGTAGGGTTGTCAGAGAGGATAATAGTATCGTCTGCATATAACAGTAACATTATTTTTATATAAACATCGGCCTGAGTGTTAACAGAAATTCCCTCTTGATCAGCATTTAACAAATATTCTTCTAAGTCGTTTAAAAAAATAGAAAATAAAATCGGCGATAAATTTTCGCCTTGACGGACGCCGCATTGACTTACAAAAAAGGCTGACGATTCATTATTAATGGACACACATGATTTAATATTTTGATACATGTTAAATATAACTTGAAACAGCTTTCCCTTAATTTCTGTATTTAATAATTTGCGCCACAGGCCTATTCGCCATATGGAATCGAACGCCTGTGCAAAATCAACAAAGCAACAGAACAATTTCTTTTTCTGTGAACGTAGCATTTCGACTAACTTATGTAAAGTAAATATATGGTCAGTAGTAGCATACTTGGCTCTAAACCCTGCCTGATTTTCAGATAAAACCCCATTTTCATGTAAGAAAGCGTTGATTCGTCCGTTAAGGACAGACGTGAATAATTTGCCAAAACAGCTGAGTATAGTGATCGGGCGGTAATTTTCAGGACTGAGTGGATCGCCTTTGTTTTTGAAAATAGGTTTGATAATGCCTTCCAGCCAACTTGTTGGGAGATAACCTGAATCGAATATGATATTGAATAATTAAGTGTATATGGGTAACATCACTTCTTGCGTATTTTTTATATATTCATTTATTATTTGGTCGTTGGCAGACGCTTTAGAATTTTTTAGATTAGAAATATTTTTTAAAATTTCATCAGGTGTAATTGGAGCGTTTAAAATTGGGTTGTCGTCCGCTATATTGAAATCCGGTATATAGTTGCCTTCATCATTATCAGGGAGTTTTGTATTTATATTTTTGAAATAATCGAATAAATCATTTAACGGTGGCGTTTTATTGGAAGATCTCGGCTTCATTCTATTGAGGTAACGCCAATATTCTTTCGGTTGTTTGGAATTAAGGTTTCTTAGTGTATGCTGTTGGTCGTATTTGTATTTGTTTATGAAGGTATTCATTATTTTCTTGTAATATTTACTGGACAGTTTGAATGTTGCTTTATTATTTTCATTGTTATGTTTATGGTATTGTTTACGTGCCAAGTTGTACTTAATACGTGCATTGCGACATTTATGGCCGAACCAAGGCTTATCGGATGAGTTGTTTTTAACGACACTAGTTTTTCGAATTTTTCTAAGACCAAACGTTTTTTTTGCCGTTTCATAAAATAATTGACCAATGGATTCGGTGATATTGTCTACTACATGTTGGTCTATAATAGTATCATTTGAGGACAGTAGGTTGTGGAGATGCTGTACTTTGGTTCGGTCTAGGTTGTCTGAAAATGACTGCTTTTTCCCATCATCCCATTTCGGTTTTATTGTTTTCTCATGTATAGGCAGTTCATTGCTTATGTTTCCAGAGTACATATCGGTTTTTAAGGACATAGATAAAAGTGCATGGCCGTCTGAGAAAAGCGGGTCAGTATCGATTACTTCAAAATCGTTTAACAAGTTTATGCTATTAATAGAACACAAGGTGTAGTCGATTAAGGATACATTTCGGAAAGTGCATTTTCCCACGTCTCTGTCTTTACCAAAACGTCCATTCAGAATTATTAAATTATTATTTTTACATACGTCAATTAGCAGATACCCATGATTATTCGTTCTGGGGTCAGTAGATTTTCTGTTAATTGACAAGCTAAAGTTATTTAGGTTCAAAATAGCGTTATAAAAATCTAATGTGTCCTTGTCAAATTCAAAATGCTCAGCTAAAAATGGGTCCACTGAAACATAGTCTGCATTACTGGGTTTGTTTACAAGGCGTGGTGTCTGTTAGTTGTCACCACACGAGTGGCACAGCATGTAATAAGAGTTAATAGATATAAAGCATAATTTAAATTTTAAAATGTATAATTTGGCTATAGTTTTTCGTTTTTATCATTTATATCAGTCAAGTATATATTTAGTAAGTATCAGCTAAAGAAAATATTTAACATTTTTAAAGATTATCATACAGATATTAATACTTAACACTGTGTTCTTATGCTAGTATATATAATACTCCTGGCTCTAGGTTACTTCAATACAATATTGGCGGTTAATACCCTGCATCAGCATATACTGTTTCTAGTTACATTTCAGTGTTTGCGACTTTGCAACAATATTTTACAATGCATACATTATAATCTTAATAATGACAATACCGTATTTTACCTTGTATATTACGCACCCGTGTATATTACGCACCCCCTTCTCGGAGGTCAAAACTGGGGTAAAAAAGTTGTTTCCGTGTATAATACGCATCAAAATATTAGTTTTCCTAGATGAACCATTCGACGAAAATAAAAGGTTAAAAAAAAATCACGATCGCGAAAATTAGCGTACAAAAAACAACAACACCGGAACAATATAATTACTTCAATCATTAATTGCCAATCTTCAGGGGTGTACCTATCTTGTATCATCTCATCAAAGAGCCGATTATAATGCCGCAGATAATTGTCCGTAATCCGATAATTACATCTAGTAAAACCACAGACCTAAAACAAACAAAGTCGTTGGTTACCGCGATCCATTACGCCGATTATACTAACATTGTGTATTCATGGGAACCAGTGCTTATCATACGTGTAACGCGTGATCAGTTACCTGTACCCCGTGGCTAAATCTGGTAAAGGTCACACGACGTGTCAAAGTGCATCCTCAGAAATAGTCGCCACTTGCGGCAACTTCAAAGGATTATAGAAATAGAATAACCCATTTTACCCGTGTTTAAAGTGTGTCTATACTGCAGCCGAGGCGCGATGTTGTTTGGCCCATTTATCAATCATCAAATGTGTACCGGTAAGCCTGTTTTCACAAGCATTATTGAATAATTGACATTTCAAAGTAGGGTGATTCTGCCTTTCTACGCCGTCTAAAATATATGTCTTTCAAAATAACTACATTAATTTTTTTATAAAATATTAAATAAATCCTATAAATATTAGAATAGAATAGAACTGTAACAATACTACATGTACCAGTCTAAACAGCTGGAAGTCACGTGATATTACGTCACGCGATATAAACAACAAACCGAGGGACGATTTTTCAACCGAAGCATTGTGGTGTAGTGGTTAGAGTGTCTGCCTTGCATTCGGAAGGTCGTGGGTTCGAGTCCCCTGACCGCGTCATACCAAAGACTTTAAAAATGGAGTAGTTACTTGTAACCCATGCCTGACAAGCAATTAATTAACTACGTCTGGTCAAAACCGTCTGGTCAACCCGGTGTCAGAATAATGTGGCTGGGTGGGGTATCACGTACTACGACGTGGTATTCCAGTGTGGCAGCACTATATCCGCTTCAAGTAGACTGTAGATAGATACATATCACTACACACAATCACTCACGCAATAGTCCAGACATAATGCCGAGCCAACGGTGGATTCTTCCCGGGGGCTCATATGGTAGAGGGACTTTAAACCTTAGAAATCATCATCATCACGATTTTTCACACAATTTATTGAAGTTTTACAACAAACATGCAAACATTTATACAAAAACAAGCATCATAATACACTTTATTCATTCGAATTAAGTCACTATATTACTTATATGAAGCGAGTAAATTACGAAAAAAGTGTATTATCAGATTCACAATTTTCTGTCTCGATGTCTGTTCGTCATCAAGGGGATTTTCTTCCCAGACATCGATTTTCTGCAAGAAAAAAAAAGTTCTTTTTATTGTTTCCTTATATTGTACGCAACCCCCCTCCCACCTTTCGGAAACCGTAAAAGTGGTAAAAAAACTGCGTAATATACAAGGTAAAATACGGTAGATGCAATATGTCAAACTATTGTTTATAATTAATTGATACAATTATCATACACCACATGCGGAGTTTCCTGTAATTGCCATATTAGCTGAACAGCGCATATACTTACTTTCAACAAATGTGTAAACTGTTTTATGTATATTCCTTTCAACAAAAATATGATCTCATGTAACATTATATATTTCTTTTTGGCGAAAGAAAAAGATACGTTGTAAATAAAACAATTATACGTTAATTTTTGGTTATTGTGCTTTAAGAAGAACCCTGCATTTGTGTAATAGGGATATACATGTACATAGCTTGTCAGAAGAACAGCTAGATACAATAAAATCACATTAACTATTACACACATAAATACTTATGTTGGCGATTGATAAAAGAAATCATCTGCTTCAATTGGGTGGGGAAAATAGGCATATTTGATATATATCGCGTATATGCTCTTCATGGAAAATACAAGATCAATCAGTTATTAATTTATTTTAAATTATATTAAATAGTTTAACGGTAAATACGAACAAAGGTATTGCATGCGAACATATTGCTTTTCGTATGCGCACATACATAATTAAAAAAGTGTAGGTCATAGTTCATTTCATTTCCACCTCTACTGTATTCGTACTCACTGAAAGTGACTCGTAAGTATTTAGTGATGCTAGATTATGTTGTTGAAACGATCAAGTCACGAACAACTATAGACAATTAATACTTTTTAGCAATAATGATGTACAACTCTCATCTTTTCTAATCTTTTCGCTCTTTCCGCATCTTTTCGTATGTGGAGGCTCTTTTCGCACTTTAGACCAACCCGAGATTTGATATTCGACCAATCAGCGACCCGTCACGTGAACAAACACTGTCAATGGCGGTAGCGAGAAATCAAAAGTAACTTGCAAACTGAAATTTCGATGCTTATGCGCTTATCTCAGCGTAAGCATGTTCTAGACCCTTAAAAAGTATATGCCTCCTATAGTAAGCTCATGTTAATATGAAATAGGTTAAACCTATAGGGCGAGCACAGTTCATGTTTGATTGTGCCGCTGCGTATGTATGCACCGGTATGTGCATGTCTAGCTGCGAGAATCGTAGCTCTTATGGCGTGTACCTATACCTATGTTATCGCCTCCTCCATTACAAAACATTTCACTAATATTGGAATCTTCTATGATCTCCAACATGGCTTTAGAGAAAAAAGGTCTTGCGAAACGCAGCTAACAATGCTTGTGGATGAACTGTACAAATCAGTGACCTCCAAGAAGCAAGTAGACCTTATACTACTTGACTTCAGCAAAGCATTTGATAAAGTCAACCATGAGAAACTGCTTCTCAAACTGTCCCAATATGGAATAAGAGGGACCACCCTAACGTGGATCAGGTCATTTCTCAACAACCGCACACAGTGTGTAGTTGTTAACGGATCCCAGTCATCAAGCATATCAGTCTCATCTGGAGTGCCCCAAGGATCCGTACTAGGCCCCCTACTGTTTCTTGCATACATAAATGATCTTCCCTCTCAGATAAACTCTCGGGTCCGGTTATTTGCAGATGACACTGCCATATACCTTGCAATCACTCAAGAAAAACAATCACAAACACTACAGACAGACTTATGCACTCTTGAACATTGGGAAAAACAGTGGGACATGGAGTTTAACCCGTCAAAATGTCAAGTTATACACATCACAAGGTTAAAGAAACACATCGACACAACCTATTACTTACATAACACTAAACTTGAGTCTACCTCCTCTGCAAAATACTTAGGCCTCACTATTGCAGAGGACTTACAATGGAACACACACATCAACAACATCACCAAAAAAGCAAATCAAACATTAGGGTTCTTAAGGAGAAACATCAAGGTTCATTCTGAAGATCTAAAGTCCATGGCCTATAAAACTCTTGTCCGCCCTCAGCTGGAGTACTGCTCAAGTATCTGGTCACCTCATACTGAGACTGCCATAAACCAGATCGAGGCCGTACAGCGCCGGGCAGCACGCTGGGCAAAACACGACTACAGACGGACCAGTAGTGTCACTGAGATGCTCCAGTCCCTTCAGTGGAGAAGACTAGACCAAAGACGTATCGACAGTCGACTCTCACTTTGTTACAAGATCACAAATGACCTGGTAGCTATCCCTCTAGAAGACTACATGACACTGACGAACAGACAATCCCGACATTCACACTCGCTTGCTTTCAAATTAATTGACGCAACCGCTGACTACTACAAATTCTCCTTTTTCCCCAGAACAGTCTTCCACTGGAATTCATTAGCTCCTGACATCCCTATATTACCCAATATAGAACAGTTCAATTCTGCAGTCAGCAGAATTGAACATATCTCACCATAAATTCAATGTTTGTTTTTATTTTTAAACCTAACATCCAAAAACTTCAATGTTTTTCTTAAATTTCTTTTATATATATTTTTAAAATACTAACAGTCTTTGTCGGTATGACGACGCATGCCTAGGTCCCCAGCAGGGGTTTGGCATTAAAGGAAGATAGATAGATATACCATGGTAGGTACATACCACCATAAGAGCCATGATTTTCACGTCTAGTGCAAGTCTACCTGTACGTGTCTTATGAATCGTGACATCCCACCCCAACAAATTTCAATTCGTGTGTGTGTGTGTGTGTGTATTTCTAAGGATTATAATCCGTCCGCCTACGACAGGCGTTGTACCCGACGATTATAGGCACAATGGAGTCTGGACTTTTATCTGTGTGTTTGTGTGTGATGTGATGATATGTCTACTTGAAGCAGCGAACTCAATGGTTTCTGTATAGTGCTGCCACACTGGAATACCATACCGTAGTAGACATGATACCCCCAGTCACATTATTCTGACACTGGTCAATCAGTTGTAGCACTACCCATTATTTGCTCGTCAGGCAAGGGTTCCATTTTTAAAGTATCTGGTATGACGCGGTCAGGGGACTCGAACCCACGAGCTCCCGAATGCAAGGCAGACGCTCTAACCAGTACACCACAATGCTTCGGTCAAATTTCAATTCGTTCCCAGACAGGACAGATATGGCATGGAACGAACTTCGAACGGCTATCTAGTCATGATCCAGTCTGGATCAACATTGGCTGAATCACCAACCGTCATAAAAGCTGCTACTACATCAGTGTATGTAAGCTATATACAAACCGTGATGCACGCGTATACTTTTTTGCCGAACAACATGTAATTACGGTTTCAACGTTATGTCATTGTGAAAAAAAGGTATATATATGATTTAAGCTTTTTTTTATTTGAATATACGTCTAATATACGTCTTGTCTTCAACGTGTGTTAAATTGATTCATACGTATTGTCTAATCATTATGATGATGTATGTTTGAGAAAAGTACAATGATTTTAAAACATAGGAATTTGTTGTTTCCTACTTGACATTTAATAAATGGTGGTCCATTTTCAGAATATTAGTTCAATATTTAGTGGAGTATGTCTAGGGGTGGAGGACACCGGGTCCGACGTTTTTCATCAATATATTCTGAAAATGCACCAAATTCATCAAATGCTATGTAGAAAAGACGTTGGTTTGTTTCACTGTTCTTGACGTTTAGCACTAGCTGTGCTCAAGATACTTATTAGTTTCTACATCTACATTTTAAGAAACTGAGTGTACTATTTGACCCTAATGTTTCTGTCGGTGGTAGAAAAACAAAAATAGTGAAATGATAGGACAGAGAAAAGCATAGATCGATTGAAGCAGAAGACAGGTAAAGTTTCCAAACCGTGTTTTCATCACCTTCAAATTTGAACTACTCCGTAGCATCAGACCAAACCGGATGACCGGTTACAGGTACACTAGCATAGGAACGTTTCATTTATATGGGGGTCCAGTGGAAACTTCAAACTTTGTTAAAAGTAACAAAAAAAAAAAGAAGTGAAGCACCAATAGTGGCGCGAAAGCCGGATTGCGAATTTAACATTTTAAGTGAAAAATCTGTGAAAAGTGGGGTAGTCCAGGTAAAATACATGACATAGTTAGGGTTATTTTCATATAACATTTGTAATGATGTTAAACAAGTGTCAAGTTTCAAAGCTTTTCGACAATTCATTTTTGAGAAATGAGGGAAAAAAACAGAACTTTTACGAAAACTTCAAAACTCGTAGACGGACGAACGGATAGACGGACAGACACATGGAAATCGCCAAACTGTAAGCCTGGATTTGCTACTCAATCCAGCCAAAAATAAAAAATACAAATTCTGTACATTATTATGGTGGAGTCTTAACCCGACAAATTTGCTATTATTTCGGGCGTTTGTTTAAGCTAAAGGTTTTGCAGCTATGTGAATGAGTAATTTTAACAAAATGTAAATATATTATATATAATTGGAACTGGCAATTTTAGTGGTTAATAAAAACACCTTAGTTTGGAAATTCGGTTAAAAAATAAATATTTTACAGCCATCAGTTCAGATGAGGCTTTTTGTATGTAAATTCCTATCTATATGTCTACATCCTGCATTAGCCTCTTTCGGGTGTACATCTGCCGTGTTGCTGGGACAGCAAAAAAATAAGAAATCTCAAATATAACTTCAGTTAGCCTCAATAGTTTCAGAATGTCTTAATTTCGGTTTGCCCAACTCATTAAAACCATTTTTGGATAAAAGGTCGAAGCGCCCCAAAATATGCAACATAGGGTAAAAATACCATTTGAACTTCCCCTACCCAAACACGCCAGTAAAATTATTGGGATCTCGGGAAGGAGGCTGTTCCTACCCCTGTCAGTTTGAGTAACATCTTGGGCCTAACCATCGTTTAGTCACTCTAGACCTGGTGTTGTTCTAAATACTAGTAGTTATATTTTTTCATAATGGACCATAATGTTACTGTGCGGTAAAAAAAGATGCGATGACAGAGTGGTTAGCTTACTTGCCTCTGGATATAGAAGTCTGGGGTTCGACTCCCGGAGGTTCACGTCTCGAGAATTGATAACGCACTCCCTTAGATCTAGAACTATTCGTGTAAGATAGTTAAAGTTACTGTGAAAGTATGCCATTCTTCCCTACTGATGTAAAGCCGTTGGTCTCCTTTGCAGGGAGAGACATACCCTATTCAGGTTAAAAAATCTCGCTGAACTTCTGTGGTTATCATAA
This sequence comes from Cyrtodaria siliqua, assembly GCA_037043455.1. Classification (NCBI taxonomy): domain Eukaryota; kingdom Metazoa; phylum Mollusca; class Bivalvia; order Adapedonta; family Hiatellidae; genus Cyrtodaria; species Cyrtodaria siliqua. The sequence continues at coordinate 159,196 of JAWPHD010003233.1, forward strand.
AAAAGCCTGCAGGTAAACTCATCCACATAAACGAAACTGTGATAATCATAAGTATGTGTATAATACGTCAATAGTATTGGAAGAAAGAAAGAAAGAAAAAAAAAAGAAACAAAGAAAGATGGATCGGTAATAAGCGCCTTGCTCACTAATTGTTTACTAACAGACCATACGTCATAATGTGACGACATACGATGATGTCGTAAATGAAATTTGTTGGGGTGGGATGTCACGATTCATAAGACACGTACAGGTAGACTTGCACTAGACGTGAGAATCATGGCTCTTATGGTGGTATGTACCTACCATGATATAGGTACACGCCATAAGAGCTACGATTCTCGCAGCTAGACTTGCACATACATACGCAGCGGCACAATCAAAGATGAACTGTGCTCGCCATATAGGTTTAACCTATTTCATATTAATTTCCGTAACATTTCCGGAAATTGCCAGATTGTTCGGGTTTGACACGAATGAACACGGAATAACCTCGTCGATTTCCGTCAATGGCTTACAATAGTAGACGACTGAATACGGAAATCTGCGCAGAATTCCGATTGCATTTATGGTTTTACGGGAAAATAAACAAATGAAAGATGATTTTTAACCAAATCATTTGTTTATCCTAATCGGTTAGCAAGACATATACATTTCTGCGAAACGAAATCTACTTTTATTAAATTGTGAAATGTGTTGACGAATTTTCGCCAATGAACAACGCGCAAGGTAACACTTTGGGCTATGCTTCCGGTTAATGGCCGTTTTGGCGACATTGGTAAAAATGCAATTTCATTGTCATTTTTGGATGGGTTCGAGAAAGGTTTTTAATGTTTTTTTCACCTCATTCTGCTTGGAAACCATCATTTTTAATGATTTCTACGAATGCTTATCTTGTTAATTTCGTAACGAAATATGCTACTTTACGGTTGAAGTCGCCCATAAACTGCCGTAAATGACCCTAGACTTTTCAAACGATGGATGGGTATGTTTACTTTTCGCCTGCATGATACCATAGGAGCTCGCTTGCGCTCGCGTCGCTTCGCGAAGCGACGCGAGCTGTGCTCGCTATTAATTTGTATTTGTTTCAATATGGACGCTTTTAATTGTCTCAACGAATTATAAAAATCAAAAACTTGTCGCAGCTTGTCCTGCATAATAGATAGTGGGTGGGGAATGGTTTTTGCATAATAACACAGGCGCACCATATACCGCTATGTCTAACTATCCTTTGAACAAAAAGTAATTTTCAAATTCCCACCACAGCGTTTTTTATTTGCACAATTTTGATGCACATTATTTACGTAGAAATATGTTCATGCGGTTGCAAGACACGTCAAATCATAAAAATTTCCCAGGTCAGGTCAACTTCAAGGCCTAATAAATTGGACTTCTATGCATATTTTTTTTATAAATATTCTGACATTTAATTATCTGCTTTTATGCCTAAATTCCAGAGTCTGACTCAAAATATTGGCTGGAACATCAATTAAGATTTTTGATCACTAGCCCAAATTATTACATAAATCATTTGGACCACAGTTTTCATAAGCTTGCCCGAATATATAAAAATACTAGATTTTTACTAGCACGAATTAATATTTACTAGTTTTTCACCTTTGGTCTAATGCTTATTTCGACCACTGCTGGAATATACCATTTCCACACCCAAGTGACTCGTACGATATTGAGTGCCGTATTCATAACTTTCACATGACATCATCAAAATAATTTTACAATCGGTGATCAATAAAATAAAAGACCTCCACATTCTGGTAAGGGGTAAACTCGGTGTTTATCGTTGGTGCTCAACTGACTTTAGCCCTTTATAAAACTAGTTTGTAGTGATAATTATAATATGAAATAGGCACTACCTATGTAACGGGCAAAGCAATTTGATAGCATGTACACTTTTTTACCCATCTCAATTTTAAGGGTTAGTAACTATAAATTTGATCAGATCTAAAAGTCAGGAAACAGTTATAGATAGATCTTTACATAAATATGTAAATAAATATATTTGTAAGGCCTAATAAAATAATACCCGTGTTTACTGCAACAATAAGTAGTGGGTAGGAAGGTCAGCTTTTTGTTTTATTTTGTATCTGTAATAAGACTTTGAACTCGAAAACAATTAGATACGGATAGATTTGAGTGCAGACTTTATTTGATCTTTTTCTTTAAACAGAAGATATGAACAAGCATTTTTGGTGCAGTTTTTGTGTGAGTCCTTGTATTTCAATTTTCGGGGGCTAACAAACTGAACAGTTTTCGGAAAAAATAGATTCGTTTTATTCTCATAAAATATGTCGGCAGCGTTTTAAAGGAGATGGTCCGGTCACGGTGAACACATGTTTATTTGTAATCCGAGCCTTCCCTGACCGAACCACTGTAGATAATCTCAAAGAATCTAACAACATGTATATTATTTATTCTAGCATGTCCAACGGAATGTAAGTGTATACATACAATTGAAATATCAAGGTTCTATTTGTTGGCATAAATACCCATCAAAATACATAGGATGTTTTTTCTATGTTTAATGAATGAGACTCATAGGTAGTAGTATTTAGGTAGTTGAGGCCGTTTAACCCTTTGTTCGCAGCTGTCCGTATAAGGCCAGTTCCCCACCCAAATTACTTTGAAAATCATGCAATTTTCCCCATTTTTGGTAATTATGTGACATACTTTACATAGTTTGTATGTTAAAATAACTCAGTTATAAAACCTAATCAATATTTTACCTAAAAGTACATTTTAATGAAATTTCCCTTAAAAAAATCTCCCAAAAATCACGCTATTTTTTTTCCCAATTTGGACAGTTACGCGCTTCTTTTTCCCAAATTCAGCAGGCCTAGGCCATTTCCCAGTTTCCTTGAAAAAAAGCCCTGAACCTAGTCAAAGGCTCTGGTGGTGATGAGGGGGGAAGGGTCAATGTTTTGAACCTGTCCTTTTTAAACAGTCAAGAGATTAGTCTCCCTTTATAAGTACATTTGTTCATTTTAGAAACGCTAACAACAAATATGCAACAGAGCTGCGTTAATTTGTTTGTTTATTTTTAAACGAAAACATTGCACAGCAAGGTCACTTAACTCGTATTTTCCGTAAAAATAGCGGAGAATAAGGCCTGTGACATGTAACAGTCGCACGACGTAGAGAACGCAAACGCGCCGTGGAAACTTTCTTTACGACGTGTGAAACGTACGATCTATACCGATTACGACGTGCGAAACGTACATCTACACCGATCACAGACGCTTCAAAATTGAAGCGCTTCAGAGTCCTAGAAATACTCAAAAACATATAGAAAACTCCTGGGTACACGCAATCCTTCATAAAAATGTAAGCATCCTTCAAAATTAATTATTTCTGTTAACAATGGAACGCCGGTAAGTTACTTTTGGCTTTCAACTGTTAATCACGTCTGCGTGACTTCACCGTGAGACAGGAAGCTGGTCAAAAATTAGACCGGAAGTTTCAAAATGGCGCCGTCCGCAATCTTGGAGACAAAATTCAAGTTTGACGTACTACGAAAATGAAAATTAGTATTGTCAGTTAGTGAGTATTTAACATATTCATTCCCATGCATACATGTACATACGTGTAACCTATAGTCGGGCTTCGCCCGACCTGCCTTTGGCAGGTCGAGCTTTGCCCGTATTAAAAGCTTTATTTTTTTATGTACATCTATGTGTCTTCTTTTGGTGTTGTCTAATTTTAAAACACCAATATGGATACATTTAATTTAAATCATGGTCTAATACTTTCATTTTTCATATAGAGATTGATAAAGTCCGAGTAAACCCCTTTATTTTCACCCACTGAATATCTCAACCTACCAGAAGTTGACCGGATGTGAAAGTTATGAATTTCAATACAACAAAATTAAATACAACACGTGCATGCATACACTCACCGACGAGAAGAATGACATGCCAATATGTTCATTTTTCATAAGCCACTGTTAATTTCAGAATTTTTCGTTGTTTACATTCAGAATAATCTCATTCTCGTGTGGCGTCTTGTTCCGTATTTGGAAAATTAAGCCCACCCTCAGGGGTGTCATTAACTTTATAAGTAAGCACACAGAGCAGAATAGCAGGGTATTTTCATCGATACTTGTATAAAATACTAGTAAAAGTATTCATAGTAGCTGGGTAGACCAGTCAAAGTAGCAGGGGTAAATCCCTGCCTCCCACCTCTTAATGACACCCCTGACCCTACTCACATACTTGACACTTTCCGGTTAACAATGTTTTTTTGTGTCAGTTGTGGGCGGGTTAAATTTTCCAAATACACAACAAGACAGCGCGAGATATTTTGAAACATAAACATTCCAGAAAAAAATGTCAACATTCATACAAAAAATGCCTCGATTGACGAGCTGTATGCATGCACACGTGGTATTTAAGGTTTACTTTAATGAAATAAGGCTGTTGTTTATGCTGGCATTGCTTGATGTCTTCAGAAACCAGTGTTGATGGGGTCGACCCTGATACCTAACTTTTCTATAAATGATTGCATCGTAGCTCTATGGTAAGTACACACCAAACAGCTATAATTCTCGAAGCTACATCAGATGTGTCACTTTCAGTGAGTGTCACTGTTGGATACAGCTATTGTTTAGTTTGCTGAAAACATGTAAGTGGTGGCATTATACTTATGAACAAACCCTGTACACAGTAAAATAATTGACCAAGACATTTTTGCGCAGGCGGGGAAGTTGGTGTTTCGTTGTCAAATTATCAAAAATGAATTTATAGGTTTGATAGACTCAATTAATAAAAGGTTTGAAAAAGTAATAAGATATGAAGAATACCTACCGAAAAGTTTTTATAATTAACACATTGTTTTTTTACTATCTTTAGTGTATTTTTCTGTTATTTCTTAAAGGGACACTGTCCGTAACTTTTAGCTTATAAAACACAATAATTATGTTTGCAAACAATACACACCAAACATTATTCAATATTAACTAACTAAAAGCAAGATTGTATTCCTACATACTTCTTAGGGTCTATCCTCATGTTTTCATGTATACATTTCACTGAATAAAAGTCAGACAGTTATTTGGTTATGTTAAATATCTGCTTACTTACGGACAGGTCCCTTTAAGGTTTTTACTGCCTTCAGCCAAAAATTCAAAAAAAAAATCACCGACATACCCACTTATAAAATCCTGGGTTGGGAAACAGCAAATAATTGTATTTTTAAGGATGGCCTTGCATTGCAATAACCTAAGAAAAACAATCAGAAACACTACAAGCTTGAACAATTGGGAAGGCAACAAAATACGGAATTCAGTCCTTCAAAGTGCCGAGTCATCCACATCACAAAATCTAAAATATCCATTAACAATTTATACTACATGCATAGAAAGAAGATTTATAAGCAAAATACCTTCTTCTTCCAAGTTAAGGTAGCTGGCGGGGTTACTCGGGAATAATCAAAATCGCGTATATTGTGACAATGTTTTCCCTGTATGTAGGTTATTGTTTCTGCTTTCCATCAGTACTAATTTTAAATTGCTTAAAATAAACATCGGATTCCTAAATAGCGCCCTCTGGTGGTGCCTATTTTTACGACGAATTTTACCGTTTTCGTACGGGAAATGTACTAGAATTTAGTCAAAAGTTAAAAAAAATCACATCATTTGGAAGCACAATAATTTATAAACATAATGCACGTAATATATTTAAAAACCAGCTATATCTCTTTATCGTGTGTGCATTTCTTTACGTAAAGGGTACCACGCGGCGACTACAAAATTGAGAGGATTTTTACATGTTATCGCTTTTTTACTTAAAAGTAAGCGTGGTGACATATATATTTTTCTATGCCATCACATTCGTTGAAATTCCCTGCTTTGATAAATGTAAAAATAAAGAGGGGTCGTCGAGTCAGATTTTTATCAAATAAACTTTTAAAGTTTATAGAAAGTTTTAAAATTACGGCGTCGTTTTATAGTTTTCTTTAAATTGACGTTGACGTCACGAGTTTTGACGCGCGACGTTTACTTTGTATTATTATTGTTAACTAATTCAATATCGTGTGTTCATGTTATTGAACTGTTTAATTCATTAAATATGTTGTAAGAAGTAAAGTTGTTTAAGTTGCAAATTTTACTCGTGTTATTTTATCTGTTTGTTATCTGTTTGCGACCCGTCTTAAACAGCATGTGTTGTCAAAGTTACTCTTTGGGTAAGCATGATCATTCAAATATCAAATCAACTATTCTTTTTATTCGCTCAATTCGTATACATGCCATCATGTGGTCCTGGAAATAATACATACAAACATATATATTAATAGGCACCGCATAGCAAAACACAAAATATTGATTGGAAAATGGTTATGAATATACATGTATTAAATTCAGAAATAGACGGGATATGCAACACATAACTATAAACACACAAACACTTCATTTTCATAACTAATGGTATTATGTCCAGATATATAATTTATAGACTGGGATAAACAATCGACGTCTCTAGAAAGTATCCGTAAAATAGGAAGCGTCCGATTCATTAAATAGTTGTTATTGTTCATATACTGAAAGGAAAAAGAAACGCATACTCACAAAATTGCCTATACTACATTATTATACACATCTAATTTCACGTAATATCCCAGATATATCTCAACGTGTTTTGTACAAATAGGGGCTACAGCTAATTACAGAAAGAACAACCCTGCCATGTAGTAGACCTTTTAATCAACGTATTCTTTGTTACAAGAAATGCATTCATGTTGAAATTTCGCTTGAAAAGGTTTCAGAATTATGTTTAATGTTAATAGATTGCAACATTTAAAGCCTAAGTTTGCTTTCCTGCTTGAGCCAAATGCGCATTCTGTCGATAATGAAACTTTAAAGGGGTAACCATTGTTGTGTTCGGTGCTGTTTAAATTTCTTTCCGAAAGGACAAGCCTAATGTCGCCCTGTACCATTCTATTAGCAGTAGCGTATTAAACATACACTATATAGCGGAAATACCCATTATGCGTTTCTTTTTCCTTTCAGTATATAATATAAGTGCTGATTCAGTTTTCAGTGTATGTGTCTATGTCATGCAGGAAAGCTGTCTATTACTATTTGCAATGTGTTTCTCTTTGCAAAGATAGGAAATAAAGAGATATAAAAAACGAGACAAAAAAGTATTTAACAAAGAACACGGGACCGAAAATATATCGAGATAATAGGTAAAACTATATCGATATGAGTTTCAACTGTACATATACTGAAAGGGAAAAAAATGCAGTGTTTTTGTTATGTGTTTTGTGAATGCAGCCTGTGCCTGTGCCATTGTGAAAAATAGCGGCATTTTTCTAGAAATTGTGAAAATTGTGAAATATTATAACAAAAGAAAAAGAAACTTTTTCCACTTTTAATTTCACAGTTTAATATCCCTTGGTTTTAAGTTGTGTTTTTGGTAAATACAGACTAGTTTTAACACCAGCGTATATTAAGACTAGTATCCTTACTGGTCTGTATTTACTCTAAAAAAAAAAATATATATTTTTTTTTTTTTTCAGATTGTGATTTTTTTGGGATATATAATTGTGAAAAAAGTATATTTTTTGGCATTGTGAATGGGGCTGAATAATGGCCCCAAATTAGGCGTAAAAAAAACACTGAAATGCGACGGGAATTTCCGCTGTATATTGTATATACTGCACACTTAATTCCATATATATATTCCAAGGAAAAAAAAGTTGCAGTTAGTTAGAGAAAGAACACAACTGTGATGTTGTAGACGTTTTAATCACAGTACACGTTGTAACAAGAAATTCATAAATGTAGAAGTTCCTCTTTGAAAATTTGAGCCAGTTCAGTACTGTATTTAACGTAAAATGTTTGCAAAATGTTAAATCCTAAGTTTGCTCACATGCTTGAGCCAAACGCGTACACTGTCAATAATGAAACTTTGCAGGAATACTATTTGCTGTGTTACGTGTTGTTTTAGTTTTTTTTCCGAAAGGAAAGATCTTACGTGGCCATGTACCATTCGATTAACAGCAGAATATTGTATAGGAAATGCCCGTGTCGCGTTTCTTTTTTCTTTCAGTATATATCATCGAATTAATCTAGTATTCTTAAAACTAATCAATTCCGTTAACGTAAAAATAACACGTGTTTTAATTCTTTTAAGCATACTTTTAAACTAGTAACCGCCTGCGAATATACACGTTTTTTATTACGATTGATGAACCACTCAAAACAACTACAGCATAACAGCGTGTCTTAATATCAGAATGAAGTAATAAATACAAAAATACTTATTCACGAACATAGTATATATAATATATAGGCATTACCGATATAGACTTACACAATTATAACAATTAACGTTGTATCCCGCATTCTGCGTGGAAACAATAGGAAAGTACATGTATCTCAATTTGCGAGTGACTGACGTCAACGTCATTTTAAAGAAAACTATAAAACGACGCCGTAATTTTAATACTTTCTATAAACTTTAAAAGTTTATTTGATAAAAATCTGACTCGACGACCCCTCTTTATTTTTACATTTATCAAAGCAGGGAATTTCAACGAATGTGATGGCATAGAAAAATATATATGTCACCACGCTTACTTTTAAGTAAAAACGCGATAACATATAAAAATCCTCCCAATTTTGTAGTCGCCGCGTGGTATCCCTAACGTAAAGAAATGCACACACGTTAAAGAGATATAGCTGGTTTTTAAATATATTACGTGCATTACGTTTATAAATCATTGTGCTTCCAAATGATGTGATTTTTTTTAACTTTTGACTAAATTCTAGTACATTTTCCGTACGAAAACGGTAAAATTCGTCGTAAAAATAGGCACCACCAGAGGGCGCTATTTAGGAATCCGATGTTTATTTTAAACAATTTAAAATTAGTACTGATGGAAAGCAGAAACAATAACCTACATACAGATAAAACATTGTCACAATACACGCAATTTTGCTTATTCCCGAGCAGTGTATTAGGCAGAAATTCAAGAACTGGGTGTGCAAATATGCAAACAGGGTGTGCAAAATAAGTTGCTAACACACGTTACGCGCCAATTCGCGACAAGCGGGTGTCTCTGGGGTAATTTATTTTTACAGATAAAGGCGAAAAAAGTACATTTTAGGTCATATTTCTTCTATAAATGTATACAAAACATAACAGTATTGAGAAAGTAAGAGTTTGGAAGTGTTGTTGAGCAAAACCCCACCCACTTCCTCAAATATTGGCCGCGATTTTTCAAAAACGGCCGTTCTAAAGACGGCTGCACGGTTGGCTGGCTAATACACTGTTCCTGAGTAACCCCGCCAGCTACCTTAAGAGTTGTTATAGATATAATGTACATTCAAACCTGTATTAAGAGACCATGAAATGAAAGGGTGAAATTGTTCTCTTAACCATTAACCCTTACTAGCAGGCTGTTCTGGGTTTACAATGGACGCAAAGGCTACTACAGTCGTGCTTAATGGGCTAAGGGTTAAAACGGAGCATTTTAATTGAAGATAATGTAATAGAGGATTGAAATGGTTAGTGAAGGAATTATTTTTACTATTATTTGGTCTGTTAAAAGGGTGGTCTCTCGATGTTGCCAGTAATGTCACTATGCATTTCAGCAAATGATTAATTTTTCCTCAACAGTTGATGTGCCATAAAAAAAAACTTTTTATTATTTTTGCAGGAAATTTATCAACACCATGACATCTGTTGACATAGACGAGAGTCTGCGAGAACAGAGCAAACTGCTGTTGAGAAAGTTGAAGGAAAAACAGAGCCGATTACAAAACATCGTGAACACTTCTACAGCTGAGCAACCTGATAATGTTAAAGAACGGTTTGATACATCGTTGAAGAAGTCTGTGACTATCCATTCAGCTAAAGATGGTAGAGCAAGGTAGGTCCCTGTAATAAGTTTCATTGTGAAAACGACAAGAAAATGGACATTTATAACACCCCGTTAGAGGTTCCAAGTACATTTTAATAAAAGGAGAGAGATGGTTTTGTTTACAGAACTAAGGGTACAAATTCAAAAGCCACTCATTGACCGTGAGTGCTTGCATCATATAGGTTATGCTCAGCCTGTATTTATGGTCTTGTCTTTTTCGCTTTTTATACCCTGAAGTAATCGCACCGTTCGTCCAAAACTATTTTTTTTATCTGTAATGTTAAAATTACTGAAGGGAAATTCACAAAAATGTTAATCGCAATAAGGTTTGTTGCGCTCAAGTCTCATTAAGGTCCGTACTTTTAAAGGTCGAGGTCAACATTGGAGGTCAGAGGTCAAAAAACCTTTTCAGGGCATAAATTTGCCACTTACTGTGACATTTCTTGTTTAAATATAAACTTTGTCTCAATTTAAGCTGGCACACAATACCTGATACTAACTAAACACATTGTTTACTTAAAGTAACATGCATGATGCCAGTGCATGGTCGGTTTTGATTTAAGATCATGTGTTCACAAATAACAGCCGCCTAAATAGGCACAGAATCACTTAAGATTATCCATCTGGGACTACGTGTGTGGTTTTACGGTCTAAGAATTTCCCATAATTTCAGACCATAAAACTAACACATACACCAACCCAGATAGAAAATTAACATATCTGTCCAGAAATACAAATTTAAAATGAAATCATACATACACACTTTTTTCTATGAAAACTCTTTCATCGCTGCCGACATTTTGTTTATGTCATTCATTGGATGACGCTGTTTGTTGCAACATAGTGTGATCCATAGCAACATAGTGTGACGCCATAGCAACATAGTGTGATCCATAGCAACATAGTGTGACGCCATAGCAACATAGTGTGACGCCATATACCAACATAGTGTGACGCCATATACCAACATAGTGTGACGCCATATACTAACTTTTCAGAGGGTAAATCTGGCGTTTTACGGTCGTGATTTGAGACCTCAGCCATTGGAGCAAAATTAGACTAAATATGACTAAACTTTGCTAGCATATTTAATTTATAGAACTGTTACGGTTGAAATACATATAGTGCCCAGATTACTATTTTATGTTAACTTTTTAACACTGCATATATACATTTATAACAGGACCAGTAATTACCAAGTCTCTTAAAGAAACCAACACGCCAAATAACAGCAAAATTACACTAAAAAAATGTTTATCAAAACTCTATCCTGGTGTTCAGGTCATATAAAATGTGTATGTGCCGATTAAACATCCAGGTTAATTCTGTGGTTCTTAAAATACCCATGATTGAATGTGCGTGAAATGAATTATGAGTTGGTAACTCTTAATTTGTCATTCCTGTTTTGGGGTATGGTCTGGCTGGTTAAAGCTGTTTATATTTTCTCTATAAAGTTTGGATTCTCGAGAAATGTAAGTTATATGAATACCTCAGCATCAGTCTGTTTACAAACAATGTACATTTGTTGTAAAATTTGCCTGTTGGTGGTGAGATAGCTACTGTAAAGAATGAATCAGTGTTGTGTTAAAGCACGTTCAAAATGCAAGTCATTCAAAATAAGGTTAAACAAATGTATGATATGTTTTGTTACAGACTTCAGCGTAGAAAGACAAAGTCAAAGGAAGATAAAGAGAAGGTAAACCTGCTGAGGAGTCCTGGGAAGAAGGACAAAGAAAATAAGGAAAACCTCGAAGAAGCATACTCAACAAAAACATTCAAAAGTAAAGATATTAATTCAGAAAAAGACAGACCAGGTGAATATTTTAGCAGGGATACAAATGCTGACACACTGTCAAACATTCAAGAAAAAGTGGCTGGTGAAATAGCACTGGAATATTTGAAGGAAACTGGATCTTTTGATAGCCAAGAAACTTGTACAAAAAGAGCTGAAACTGCTACACCAAATACCGTCCGTCGGAGAAAGATTATCGACAGAAATGTAAAAGTAAATGGGGTGGCCGATATGAACACCAGCGAGCTTCTGCGGGAGTGTGAGGATGACTTCCCCAGGTTGAATTACAGCTACTCCAATGTGGAGGACTCTGATTTAAAGTTTCTACAGGAGCGGCTCGGCACAAACAAGGATCCAGAGGCTGTCGGAGATGAGGTGCCAACACGGGATACTGCCGCTGGTGCCAGAGGGGAAAGGCAGTATTCTGATAAATTAGAAAATCCTGGAAATAGCCGCACTTTCGCTAAGTTTATTCGAGAGACAAACAAACCAAAATCAATTCTGTTGTCTTCAAGCCATCGGCCAAACAAGGTATCAATAACATAACATTTTTGTTTAAAAGTACATATGGTAACCTTGGAGATTTAATCAAGCAGTAAAATTAGCACCTCAATTTGTTAATCCAGTATCTTTTAAAATTTTCACTTTAAACTTTCTTGCATATATTTATGTAACCAGTTATAAGTTTTCTTTACTATAATGATGGTTCTAGCGAAGGTTTAAATATATTATTGGTTGAATATAATCAACAATTAGTAATATGTGACGGAACAAATAAAAGTAAAAATTAACGGGACACTGCGAGTTCAAAAGAAAGAGAAAAGATTGCTGTGTTTCCTTCCACACATTATTTGTGTTGTGAATTTGCTTGTTTACCAAGAGTTGCACATTTATTGATTATGGAGAATGGGCCAGAACTACACAGAAATACAAACATAAGAAAAATAATTCTGTGTACATGTATTGTGAATTTTCTTATTAAGCAATTAAAGAGGCTCTGCCAGTAACATATATCTTAAGTGTTCACGCCGTGATCCATTGTATGAGGGCATTGTTGAGATATTGAGATATATATATTTATCAATTCTGCAAAAAAATGAATTTATATCTCTATTTCTGTCTCGTCTCTAGTCTGCGTCTGGAAACAGCAGCAGAGTAAGCTTCCTGAGTCCGACCTCCGGAAACATCCGGGACACTTCCGGAAACACCTCATACCAGATGGATACAACGTCGCGCCAGAACCAGAGAATGCTGGGATACGACTGGATAGCTGCGCTCATCGAGAACGACCCGAACGGTGTCAACCAGTCTGAGACGTTTTTTGAGGAGCTGAAGGAATTCCGGAAGGTCAACTTGGAGGAGTGTGTTAACGATATGTACATGGAGTATGTTTACAACCTTCATTCTCGCCTCTCACCACTGGAGGTTCAGATCCTACTGGGACCTTGATTTGTCGATTTTTGTGAATGGCGGGAGGTATACAGTACTGGTTCTACCCAGAAAAAAAAAGATGGTCTGCCGCTAGCACAAAAAATTACCGTCATATATGGCCTAACATGTGCTAAAAATGTGCTAAAAATGACGTAAAACACCAAACAAATCATTTTGTTTATGCTGTCATTTCATATATTACACATGTGTTACGCAGGTGTGTGGTACATACCCCAGTACATTTGTCTTGTTACAATAGTACCAATATGTACATAGTGTATGTATACAACCTTCATTTTGTTTATCTCACCACTGTAGGTTAGAATCCTACTTGGAGCTCGACTTGTCAAGTGAGAAAATGTTGATTCTTGCGAATTGGTGGGAGTTTTATAGTACTGGTTTTACCCAGGAAAAATTCTACCACAAAAAAAACGACCGTCATATATAGCCTAACATGTGCTAAAAATGACGTAAAACCCCATTCAAACAAATCATTTTGTTTATGCTTTACCTGTTAAACGGTGTGATAAAGTCATTTCATATATTACGCATGTGTTATGCAGGAGTGTGGTATATACACCAGTATATCTAGTGTAATACAGAAGTAAGATTCGTGTAACATACCAGATAATTAGAATGGTATAACACTACTGTAATAGCGCATTTTAAAAATAATATTTTTGCTAATTAATAAAATTGTTCATAGGTTCCTGATTCATAGATCCATAAATATCCTTAACCCTGCCCTAAATTGTCTAAGCTCAATTCGGCTACAAACAGTTACCATGTGATCCATTGTATGCTAGATTTGTTAGTGGAACAACATGAGCTACAGGGCTTTTTTTCTAAGAATTGTGAAGACTCCTTAGTCTGGTCATTTTGTGAAAAAAAGCGCGATAACTGTCTGATTTGTGAAAAAAGTATAGAAAGATTAATTGTTATTTAAAGCAATATTACTTAATACATGCATACATTGTTTTTGTGGGAGGATTACACTATAAAACAAATGTACAATTATTCAGCACAATATGTTAATGTTAGATAAACTTTCTAATGTAAATGTATCCAAAACAAAACAATATTGAGAAAGATAGATGTGGAAATGTTGTTTACCAAAAAAAAACTTTTTTTTTTTTGATTTGTGAAAAAAAATTGGCCACAATTGTGGAAAAAGTTACCAATTTTGAATTGTGAAGTAGCCGAATTTCGGCCCCTGTTTTAGAAGGAAAAAAGCCCTCAGTGTTTTTTTTATGTGTTTTGTGAATGCAGCCTGTGCCCATACCATTGTGAAAAATAGCGGCATTTTTCTAGAAATTGTGAAAATTGTGAAATATTATAACACAAGAGAAAGAAGTATATAATTCTTCTAGGTAGAGGTAGAACGTAGTTTCAGAGGTTGGAATTGAGAGATGTATCAAACCAAACATAATATAAGACTAGTATCCTTACAGGTCTCTATTTACCAAAAAAAAAAAAAAAATGTTTCAGATTGTGAATTTTTTGGATAGAATTGTGAAAAAAAGGATACTTTTTGGAATTGTGAATGGGGCCGAATTTCGGCCCCAAATTAGGCATAAAAAAACCACTAGCCCTGGAGCTACATCTACGTGTTATATTGCTGATGCAATTTTAATTGGTCATTTGACATAGTCATATATACTTATTTGATGGATAAGGAGGATCTATGAATTTGTTAGAATTGTTCTCGATACATGTATGATGGCAGTGTTTACACATGCATCAATTCCAGAAAATATTCATTTATTTCTATAAATTATACAATGGTAGGTCACATATTTTACCCTATTAATTCAATCGACAAGATTTGTGTAGGAAATGTGTTTTTGACTTATGTTTAATAATTGTTTATCTTTCAAATAAGTGGACCACAAGAACTCTGGGAACATCCCGAGCGTGAACCCTTACCTGTCCAAAAGGCATTAGAGGAAACGAGTAAGTAGAAAGTGTGATTAACTGAGGTGCCCCTTGCATTTACTGCTTATATCAAGGTTTAATAAGTTTGTCTGTGGTTTACTAAGGTGCAGGTATAGTGGACTGTGATTTAAGCTGATACTGTCCATATTAAACTCATTATTTGGATACTTTGTAAACTCTGGACATAGATTTATCATTTTTATCAAGACTGTAAGGCAGATTATTTTATTATTACAGCTTGCCGTCTGGGTGTATGTGCGTGCGTCCGTTTATCTGGCCTTTAATTCACCAACCATTCTTCAAACTATTCTTAGACTTGAGCTCAATTACTGAAGATTTGTTCACAAATATTTCCATGCCCTTCAAAGATAAGAAGTTGCTATTAGTATGCATCATATACTCGCCGTCATAAGAAAGTATCCACTTCTAAATATTGATATACAAATACCATGAGAACCAATAATCACAATTTTTCCTATTATTATATTAGATACAACATTTACAAACATGTTTTAATATGAAATATGAACATTCAATAAAGAATAAAATGTTTAAATCGATTCTAAAGCGCAACAGGCGAAAAACGAAAGTTACAGACCTAATAACGTTACACCTGGTCCCATAAGTGCTCTATCGGACTAAGGTCCGGTGAAAAAGCAGGCCAGGGTAGCACATTGACGTTATTGGCCACCAAGAAGTCGGTGGTCAATCTTGCTGAGTGACCTGGCGTTATCCTGTTGGTACAGTGTAACGTTAGGGTGGTTAGCAAGGAACGGCAAAACAACTGGTTGGAGTATCTCGTCCACGTAACCTTATTAGGTCTGTGACTTTTGTTTTCCGCCTGTTGCGCTTAAGAATCAATTTAAACATTTTATTCTTTATTGAATGTTCATATTTCATATTAAAACATGTTTGTAAATGTTGTATCTAATATAATAATAGGAAAAATTGTGATTATTGGTTCTCATGGTATTTGTATATCAATATTTAGAAGTGGATACTTTCTTATGACGGCGAGTATATTTCTACATAGCAGCTAGTTATGAACGTTTAGTCTGAAAACTTATAGAAATATTTTTGATTAAAATTTGCATACTTGAGCTTAAGTCTAAGAATATTCTCAAGAACGGTTGGTGAATTCAAGGTCTGGACTTCCTTTCACACAATATGGACCAAACTTTATCAGGGTGTTCCTTTTATGAACCAAAATTCTGTGTTACAAACCTGTTTTATCTGAAACATTTACTAAGATTCTCGCAGTGTATTGTGACTGTGTTTACTGTGTTTCCATGCTTTAAAATAGTCATTATTTGCGATTTCTTAAATAAATCGCGAATTCCTTCAAAAAGGAACGTTTTGCAATCTTTTTTAGCTCAAATCAGCAGAGCTTATGGCGTGGTGCGGCACCGTCTGTCTGTCCGTCCGTAAACTTTTTTGTAGCGACTACTCCTGAAACTACTGGATGGATTTTCATGAAACTTTACAGGACTCTCGCCCATAATGTCTAGTTGATCTAAGCAAAAACTCATGTTGATGTGAAATCCAAGATGGCTGCCAAAGCTATAAATAGTTTTTTAAACAAGTTTGTAACAACTACTTCAAAACTATAAATGTTATTGATATGGGAATCTTTTTAAAATGATCAGCATGACATGATGTTGATCCTTGTCAAAAAACATTGTTTATATAGAGTTGTGTAGGAAAAAATTGTGGTGACCAATTCTCTGAAATTACTTGACAGATTTTCATGAAACTTCACAGGAATGTTTCTCTTGAAGTCTAGTTGATCCTAGCAAAACTTCGGGTCGGCTGGAAATTCAATATGGCCGCCACGGCTAAAAATGGACTTTAAAAATACAATTTTGTGGTGACAACGTCTCAAAAATCATAAATTATTGATTTGGAACTTTTAACAAAATGACTGGCACAGCATGTAGTTGAACTTGATCTACCCAAAATTCATTTCGATTTGACTTCAAACATGGCCGCCAGTGGCCATCTTTGTTTACATAGAGTTATAAAGGAACAAATTGTGGTGACCACTCTGAAATTACTTAAAGGATTTTCATGAAACTTCACTGGAATGTTGCTCTTGGTCTCTAGTTGATCCTAGCTTAAATTCAGGTCGGCCGGAAATACAAGATGGCTGCCAAGGCTTAAAATAGATTATTATGGCAAGTACTTCTCAAAAATGTAAGTGATATTGATATATGGAACCTTTACCAACATGACTGGCACGACATGTAGTTGGTCCTAACCAAAAGTAATTTCAATTTGATGTCAAATCTTTGTTTACATAGAGTTATACAGGAAAAACTTGTGGCGACTACCCCTCTGAAACTACCAGCTGGATTTTCATGAAACTTTACAGGAATGTTGCTCTTCATGTCTGGTTGGTCCTAAGTAAACTTCAGGTCGACCTGAACTGATCTAGCTGTTGAGTTCTTCAGGAGAGCGTTTCAAGGTCATGGACCTCTTGTTATCCAAATCATTAAATTTATAAATGAATTGGGGTTGGCCCTGGTGATTGTTCATTAACTGAATTAAATCCAGTAAATTAGTACAGCATTTGTTGAAAGGCTTGTTTTAGCTTTAGCTTTTTTATCTAGTTGCAAATTACGCATGAATTATACATCAGTTTTCTTGTTTAATTTTTTTTTTTTCGTTTACTATTGTGCCATTGTTTTATATGTTTTAAGCATTTGTATTAATTTTAAGTCATACAATGAGAAATCGTTCCGGTAAGATATAAATACAAGGCAAGTTTTTAAGAGGGACTGGAGGGGATTTAGAAGAGGTGTGATCCAGTTTGGGAATCTGGGGAACATGACCGATATGTTTAGGGCTATGAAGAACATTCTCATTTATGTTTAGGGATCCAGGAGTCAAAGGTTTAATTTGAGGGATCTAGGAACTTTCAGGGATCTGGAGAACAATGGTCATTACTTCAAGGGATCCAGACATCAAGGACACACCCACAGTTGGGAGGGCCTCAGTTGTTCATACCTTGGACCTGAAGATATTATTATTTGTTTAAAGTTGCTTAAACTGTCTTCAGCATTTCAAATCATGGACT
The DNA here is from genome assembly GCA_037043455.1 of Cyrtodaria siliqua. Lineage (NCBI taxonomy): Eukaryota > Metazoa > Mollusca > Bivalvia > Adapedonta > Hiatellidae > Cyrtodaria > Cyrtodaria siliqua. The sequence continues at coordinate 177,312 of JAWPHD010003233.1, forward strand.
TTTAAACACATTCCCATGGGCTTTAATACATATTGTAGAAATCTATTCATTGGAAAAAGTAGTGCAGGTTCTCGGATTCCTATGTAACCTTCCTCTTCTTTGGGGTGGCTAGAAATAACCTGTATAACGTGTTGGTGAGCTGTTTAACACCAATTCAATAACGTGTTGGTGAGCCGTTTAACTCAATTCATAAAGCCTTCTGTATATGATTTGTAACAGTATACATATAAAACAGGCACTCATCATCATGTAAGATCCTCTATGCATATCATACACATGGAATTCTATCACTACTCATTGCGTGTAACATTTCACTTGAACTCCAGGGCAGACGAGGTCAATCCAATCAGGTAGTGTGCGGTTTAACAGTTAACATTGTGGTTATGTTTAATCATTATGTTTTATATTTGCCTTTATTAATAATTTATGTTATGTTTTATGTTTGGCTATAGTTCTAACTGGTGGTTTATAACTACTATTATTTTATTCATGCCCCACCATGATAGTGGAGCAGACATATGGTGATACCCTTGTCCGTCCTTACATACAAACATCGCAAAATCGTGTTACTACAACAAGTGTTGCATTTCTCATTCTCAACAAAGTTGAGAACAATTTTCAGACTTGTTGTATATATGAAGATGTGTGTAATTGACATTGCCTGACTTTTATGTTATATAGGGAGACAAATAAACCTTGAAAATTAATACAGAATAATATTTACGTTTATGCTAGAAGTTGACCATCATGACTGAGGTTGACTTGTCCATTAAATTTAAAAGTCTTCGTCATCATCCCTGTATTATTTCATCTGCCAGTTGAGTGGTGGCAGAAAACAGTTATTTACAGTTCTGCAGGTGAGAAGGTTCTCCGCCCATTGTACATATTGTATCTTGATGTCAATGGAGACTGGAATGGTCATGCCTGTTGGCGCCATACAATATTTTTGTGTTGGTGCACCATAAAACCTCAATTCAATTGAACGGATGCTGTATTCAGTGTGTTGCTGAGGCTGTATTCAGTGTGTTGTTGAGGCATCAGATGAACCATAACAAATAGTTGTTTTCTGTTTCCTTATGTACCCACAAGAAAGAGCTATATTTCCAAAACTTGTTACAATTTTTTATCATTAATGTTTATATTAGCTATTGTAAGATTATTTATCTTTAATTTCACATTATACTGCCATCAAATAAAAAACCAGTTCACTTGTGAAATACCGGGTTGGAAAAAACAAAAACAAATTTAAGATGGCCTTGATGTCAAATGTGATTGATGCTTTTGTATAGGTCGTACAAGGTATTAGTAACTAAATTAGGATGGAAGCATATTCAGTTTTATCAAATATTTATTTATATTATTGAATATTGGCTGAAAGTGCATTAAAAAAAAGTTTCTACAAAGTGGTTTTTAGTTGATTACAAACCTAGATAACAAAATCAATTAGGCCTTTTTAACTGGATCAAGATAACATAAGCAATAGGACCTTATTAACTGGTTTTATATATAACATAAGCAGTTAGAACCTTATTAACTGAAACTTGACGGAATTTGGTTGAACTTCTAAACTTGATTTTGATATAGTTAGTACATGTAGTTAGTATATCATTAATCCTGACCTAACAATCGTATAACATACCAAATACCAACAACTATTATTTTAACTTTATTAAACCAATAAGTTTTGGCTAACACCAGTGCTCCAGATAAGCTTTCAGCACAATGCGTGTTGTATGCATGAAAAAATGTGCGTAATTACGCAGATAAGATGCGCATCTTTTCTGAAACACTAATACATAACCTTCAAATTCATCAGGGTTATAAAATTCCTGTAAAATACAATTTTGTGTTGTTTTTTCCCCAATTTGATATCAATATTAAACCTGTCTAAATAAGTAATGATATTTTACATCATAATAATTACTAGGTGATTTATAATTAACATTAATCATTACATGCATCAACAGAGGTTAAGCCATACACGGTGAATGATCGTCTATTCACGGAGCCCCTACAGAGGAGTCTGTTTGCCAGATATGATTATCAGGAACCCGGTCAGGATAACAAGGAGAAGGAAGGGACGTACGAGGAGCCCAGATTTGTGAGGTAGGGAGACAGAAAATATCACTTTTATTATAAGATTAAATTTATTATTAAATTTATTACATCCCTGCTTTCACAGAGTGAGGTGGGGTCTATATAGGAATCATGTGTAACTTGATGTGCAACTTCCCGTCACATAACATGTTTGTCCCATTCAGTCGTGTCCCGTCACATAACATGTTTGTCCCATCCAGTCGTGTCCCGTCACATAACATGTTTGTCCCATCCAGTCGTGTCCCGTCACGTAACACATTTCATTCCTACAGTTTTTAATTGGTTGTTCTCAGACTTATGTAAACGTAACAACTGATGGCCTTATGTCCCTCTAGATCACCCATGTTGATTGGCTAATTTATTACAGAGTTGCGGCCATTTGTTTGACTTCAAATTTAAGCGGGGGTATTTAACACCTTGAGTGATAGTTTTATTTTTTTACTGACGCACATGTTAACTTTGCCGAATCACGCACGAATAAAGTCTGGACTTCTTTTTTAAAAAATATTTTGTAGTTATGAAGTCATTTATTGTCTCGCCCACATAGCATCCGCATTTTAAATCAACTATATCTCAACAACTGAATTTTTCTGAAACTTTGTCAGATGCTTTGTTAGGTCAAAATTATGAAGGTCAAGGTCATATTTTGCATTATTTTCCCAAACTTAACCTTGGTTAGGTAACATCCTCATTTAACTGTATGCGATTGCTGCATTTTCTTTGTTTGATACTTGGTCATATGTAGTCACTATTGTTGGCATTGGTGGACATCCCGATAAAGCAAATATTTTTGCTTTCAAATTACTTTTGTGGAGCGCTGTGGTCTAGTGGTAGAGCATCAGATAGCGCTCTGGTCTAGTGGTAGAGCGTCAGACAGCGCTGTGGTCTAGTGGTAGAGCATCAGACAGCGCTGTGGTCTAGTGGTAGAGCGTCAGACAGCGCTGTGGTCTAGTGGTAGAGCGTCAGACAGCGCTGTGGTCTAGTGGTAGAGCGTCAGACAGCGCTGTAGTCTAGTGGTAGAGCGTCAGACAGCGCTGTGGTCTAGTGGTAGAGCGTTAGACAGCGCTGTGGTCTAGTGGTAGAGCGACAGACAGCGCTGTGGTCTAGTGGTAGAGCGTCAGATCTGGGATTAAAGGATCATGTGCCCAATCCCCACCATAACCACGTGTTGCGTCACTGAGCAAGACATATCATCAGCATTTCCTTATTGCTGGTTCTACCCAGGAAGACATTGAGAGTGATTAAAATAAGTTCAGGGAGCTTTCGTTAAAATCGATGTAAAATACAGTAACTAAGTTACTTTATAGTGAAAATAAAGCAAGACTGTCCCTTTAAGTCTCAATGCTTGCAGTGTTTTTTTCTATATTTTAGGAACATAACCCATACCATCACAATTGGCAATTTAGCGTGATCTTTTATGAAGTTGGGAAAAGTACAGTAAAACACTCAATTCATAATTATATCTTTAATACTGTAACAGAGGCATTTAAAAGTGTTTCATACTCAGTATTGGTCACAATTATGCTACTTTTTTTTTCTTTTTTCATAGGGAATTTTTCTGTCAAAATTGGGATAAAAATATATGTTTTGGGATTGGGAATATGACGCAATAACGTCTATGAAAAAGCTAAAAAAAACACTGGCTTGGTCTGTTGGATGAGAACTGGGCAGTCCCAGATACTATCCCATGTCCAGAGGAATCTTTTTGATAGTATGAATAGAGTACCAGACTGGAAAACACAATACTTGCATTAGCGATAATCAAAATATGGACTCAATATATCCTACTTGCAAACTGATAAGGCCATAATAAATTAATTGCTATATTCTCATTCCCACCCGCCCCCGTTTTTTTATTCCGCCCCGGTAATTTTTATTTCTTCAAAAAAAACACAAAAAAATAAAATAAAAATAATTGCTGAAAGTATGAAACACTATTAAAAATGTGTTTTCAATCTTGGAAGTACTCAGTCATATCTTTTTGCTATTTTTGCTTTCTGCCGAGGCCATTTTCCATTTGTCGTATAAAATAAAAAAATAAAAATTCACCTCCACCCACCCACTATTTTGAAATAAATTTGGATGAGAAACTAGCAATTAATTTATTATGGCCTAAGGTTTCTATTTTCAATCAAACATGAATTTAATATTTGAGAATTTTGTTATTAAATCATGTTGTTAATTTGTCATCTCCTTTGTAGTGATGAACTATTGTAAATCATATACATTTTGTGTCCTTCTTTCAGAGTGAGTATCCCACGGTCGACATTGATGTCCCCACATCGGGTGAAACCTCACCGTAGGAACAGTTTTGACCCCACAGATACCATGGCTCTGTCAGAGGTTTGTTGTAATTAAGTTATACATGTAAAATTGTATTCCAAACTTTGCACCACAAAGTAGCAATTTTTGTCAATTCATTAAATCAGCCGTATGTGTACCTTTCTAGAAACTATCTACAAACTAACGTACATGTCAGCACCATTTTTCTAACAAAAGAATGATGGCACAAAAATGGAGTATTCATGTCCCATGAATACATTTTCTTGTTCTAAACCTATGTTGATCAATAAGAGGCTTTCGCTAGTTTAACTTACCCACTGCTTGTGTCTTTATTTAAACTACAACCCTCTGTGTAGAACAAGATCTTTACTGTCACTAGATGACCTTCTACATCCATTTTAAATTATTTTCGGCAGTAAGTGAAACATAATCTAATCATAATCTAATCAAATGACCTTTCAGTGAACTAAAACATGCTGGTAGTTGAAATTGCTATTAGGAATCGGGAATTAAGTTTCGTTTTATTCGTAATTATGCCCTGCCAGGATTATTTTTTTTCGTGAAATTCATTATTATGTGACCGACAGCACTAAAATGAGGCATCCATGTCTGATAAGACACATTTTCTAGTGTTTCAGTACTTGTTACTTTGTGAGACTAGGCAGGAAAAAAGGCTTAAAGCGACAATCTTGATTTTCGAAAAACTCACGGCGTCCCATTAGTTTTTAACTACTGATCAAAGATCAGCATGGTGTGGTGTCCATCGTCCGTCCATAAACATGTTTTTGTAGCGACTACTCCTCTAAAACTACTGGATGGATTTTCATGAAGCTTTACAGAAATGTTACCCATGATGTCTAGTTGATCCTAGCAAAAATTCACGTTGATGTCCCCAAAGCTAAAAATAGATTTTTAAAAAACAAGTTTGAGCGACTACTTCTTGAAAATGATATAGGACTTTTTCTAAAATGATCATCATGACATGATGTTGGTCCTTGTCGAAAATCATTTTGATTTGTCATTGAACATGGCTGCCAGCGGCCATCTTTGTTTACATAGAGATATATAGTAAATACTTGTAGTGACTACTCCTCTGAAACTACTTGAAGGATTTTCATGAAACTTCACAGAAATTCAAGATGGCCACCATGGCTAAAAATAGATTTTTAAAAAACAAATTTGTAGTTACTACTTCTTGAAAACTGTAAGTGATATTGATATTAGACTTTTTCTCAAATGATCAGCATGACATGATGTTGGTCCTTGTTGAAAATTATTTTGATTCAACATTAAACATGGCTGCCAGCATCTATCTTTGTTTACATAGCGTTATATAGTAAAAACTTGTAGCGACTACTCCTCTGTAACTATTGGACGGATTTTCATGGAACTTCATAGGAATGCTGCTCTAGCTATTAAAACATATCAGTAGAGCTTCATGGTCATTGACTTCTTGTTTCTTCATAACATGCATTGTTCAATCATTAATATTAATTACAAGAATATTTTAAAGCCAATTGTTTTTACATATTATTACTGTTGATTATATATTGTATTGCACCCATAGTATGTTTAAACCTATGAAAGAAATGAAAACAAGAAAACTCAAAATTATATGCAAGCAGGTTTAACGTCAAAAATGATACTGGATAAATAAATCGAGATGCTGATTTCAATGCGTGATAAATACTTCAAGATTGTCATGTGTCCCTTTAGTAATAACACTGCGAATGTAGAACTTTTGATTAAACTATCATCAGAACTAATCAGAACTAATAGGAGCACAGTACTGGATGACAAGTAAAAGCACCATTTCGACTGACCGACCATTTGATTTTATTGATTTTCAGCACTGTCTGAAGGGATGGAACAACTCGCAGCCATCCATGATGCCAGCTGCTTCCAACATTGGACTGAGAGACGCCACAATGGGAATCAAGTCCTCCTTGAAAACGGTAAGTTGTGTCTTGTTTGAATGGTGTTTTACATCATTTTTAGCACGTTAGGCCATATATGACAGTAGGATGGCGAGTTGTCCTTCGTCCGTCATCTGTCCATCCATTAACTTTTACCAAACTTTACCAGATTGTTAATATCGATAAAAGTTCGGACAAATTCGTAAACCACCCAGATCGGACCAGTAACAGCCAAGTTATGGCCCTTGATTTAAAAATGCTATATTTTGTCTCAAGACGATAGAGCCTTCATTTCTTATACGATCTTTACCAAACTTTATCAGATTGTTAATATAAATGAAAGCATGGACAATTTCGAAAACCAGCCAGATCGGACCAGTAGTAGCGGAGTTATGGCCCTTGATTTAGTTGAAAATGCTATATTTTGCCTAGTTAAGACGGTAGGGCCTTCATTTTTCATCCGATCTTTACTAAACTGTATGAGACTGTTAATATCAACGAAAGCTCGGACAAATTTGAAAACCAACTGTATGGGACTAGTAGTAGCGGGGTTATGGCCCTTGATTTAGTTAGAAATGTTAAATTTCGCCTCATTAAGACGATCTTTACCAGACTATACTAGATTGTTACTATTGATGAAGGCTTGGGAAAGTTTGAAAACCTTAATAAAATTATGGCCCTTGATTTAGATAAAAAATGCTGTATTTTGCCTCGTTAAGACGAAAGGGCCTTCATTTGGCCTGATTTAAATGAAACTTTGCAGGGATGGTCAGTACCAAGCCTAGTTTTGCATATCATCACCGTGTTCCGGTTGAAATATTTTGGCGGAGTTATGGCCCTTTAAAGGTTTTAATACACAAACACTTTTCCAGATAATCTCTTCTGAACTCCAGGCCGTGTTTCAACGAATCTTGGCAGGGATGATGAGTACAAAGCTTAGTTGCAACTGTCATTGCCGTGTTGTGGTTGAATGATTTTTGACATACCTTCACTGGCTTTTTAAGAAGTCATTCCAAATTGATGAGCTCGGGAGGCAAAATCAGTTTTTGATAGTTTCACATTTTTCTATTTGCTATTATAGGCTCCAAAAAACCCAAAGAAAGCATATTCCACCGTATTAAAATAAACTTATATTAACCACTCATAGGATATGTTATCTGCTTTTTAATTTAGTCTGTTAACTGTTACTTGTTACGCAGGATTCATGGCCGCTGCTCCAAACTTAATTCCTTTTTTTTTTTTTCGCTCATCGGGGCAAAATATTTTGTTAGATACTGGGACCATACGCCGCTAGACATGGGGAAGAAAAGATCTCTATGTCCACCGCCATATGCATGCCATCTTCGGGATGGTTAAAATTATGTTCTATTGATTTTACGAATATTGAGTTCTGCTCAACCCGGGGCTAGAGGGCGTGAGATGCAGCTAGCATATTTCACTACCGTTCATGAACAGTTTCAATTAAACCATCGTCCGTCCGGTGTATCGTTCTATCCTCCGAGCAAGTTAAAGAACCATAGGAATCTATTCGATAATAAGAGTAGGGCAGGTTCCCGGATTCCTGTGTATCCTTCCCCTCTCTCTGGGGCAGCTCTAAATAACCTATACTGTGTTGATGAGCCATTAAACAACATTCAATCAATCAAACCAAGACTGCAATGTGTTGTATTCGGCCGTTTCCAAAGGTCCACTCTCGTATTCTTTTTTTATAGGTACTCAAAACTGAAAAAAACAGGGCAAACATGTACTTCGTAATTATTATTAATATCCATGGACCTAAAAGATGCTTAGTTGTTTTCTTTATCATTTACAAAAAGATAGTATAAACATATTAAGTTGAGAGAGATTGGCTGATAGCTAGTGTTCACTGGTGTGGTATCAGAAAGGGAGGCAAATTAATTATGTATAAATACTGTGTTTAGATTATGCTTACCTCCCTTTAACCACTAAATAATTAAATATACTATTGATCATATAATTATCAGGTTCTCTTATCCTATCTTTTTATCCAGCAAGTTTATTAAAGTCAATAATACACAGTTACGAATATAAAATTCTATTCATCACATAACACACCTACGACATGATAGTTTCGCTTTAATGTTGCCAATTTATCATGTATACGGCAGCCATTTGTAAGAGAAATCATGACGTCGTTTTGTTGTTTTCATGACATTAGCTACGTAACTAACATGCATTTTATAAAGTAATATTTCAAATAAGAATAAATATTTAAGGTGTCTGGACGTATGATATGATATACCATGCAAACAACTGGGATTACATGTTTTACTGTACACAAACACAGTGATTGGTCCTCATTTGCACTTGTGTATTACGAGAAATAAGTCATGGCTTTTTATTACACTCCTAGAAGCCATGTTATGTGATAAATATATATATGGATAATATGTGAATGTATAGAGGATAATTTTTGGTTGGAATACTAGCCTAGGATTTATTTTCATCGAGAAGTGAGTAAATATTAGAGTTTCTCACTTCGAGGTGAAAAAATATTCCTATATTCACAACAAACCAACAAATATTTCTTTTATTATATACTCACAACCCTGAAACCCCTAAAAGAAAATATTTTCAGCGACGACAAATGACTCACTATGGTGTAATTTCTGTTTTTAATTTGTCATAACTTTAAATATACATGACCGATTGCATTAAACTACGACTCAGTATCTATAGGTATTATCTAAACTACGACTCCTCATCTATAGGTATTATCTAAACTACGACTCATTATCTATTGGTATTATCTAAACTACGACTCCTCATCTATAGGTATTATCTAAACTACGACTCATCATCTATAGGTATTATCTAAACTATGACTCATCATCTATAGGTATTATCTACATCTATAGGTATTATCTAAACTACGACTCCTCATCTATAGGTATTATCTAAACTACGACTCATCATCTATAGGTATTATCTAAACTACGACTCCTCATCTATAGGTATTATCTACATCTATAGGTATTATCTAAACTATGACTCATCATCTATAGGTATTATCTAAACTATGACTCCTCATCTATAGGTATTATCTAAACTACGGCTCAGCTATTTTAGGTATTTTCTAATGATAAAACTTTCATATTAATTTTCTGAAAAAAGTTGAACTGACAAACTGAAATCTCTCAACAATTCCTAAAGTTCTTGACAGATTACGACTCATTTTCTTAATTGAACCATTTCCAAGCTAATGATGTATATTTAATTTATTTCCAAAGATCAGCAGTGAAACTATTTATAAGCTGATATGGCTCATATGTGAAATATAAACAATGAAAATATAAGGTTTCATTGTGTCACCTGCGTAGCATGGCAGACACTTAGGGATCACTTTGTCTGTCATAGTCTGTCGTCCATCCGTCCTTCACACTTTAATCTGCAACCTAACCTTGGCCATAACTTGAAAAGTATTTGACCTATGTTCGTGAAACTTCACACACATTCATCTTAACCCAAGAAATGTTGTTGCACATGTCCAATAACTCCTGACTTTTTATTTTGACAGAGTTATGCTCTCTTTCATAAAACTTAAACCTGCAACCTAGCCAAGCTCATTACTGGCCATGCCATACCTTAATTTTGACCTGTGTTGAAATAAGCACATGGCAGGCGACACAAGTATTCCTTGGAACACCCGTCTAATTTTAATCATAAAATCCACTTTTTCACCTAAAGTAAATAATAATAAAAAAGCATCAAGCTTAAAACTACAAGGGGCCAGCTATTAAACACACTCTGTGGCGCAGGGTAAGGTTTGAAACTGGGTGCTCCGGATTTAAAGTCCACTGTGCTAACCACTGGGCCATGCCAGCACCCCCTTTTTACAGAAGCAAATTAATGTCAGTGCCATTTATTTGACTACTCCTGTGTTTTTCAGACATTACACGACGCAGAAACTCTTGCTGCCAATTACCCATACGAATGGAATCCTGCCGAGCAGTCAATCAATAGAAAGTTACCAAAGTTTACGCCTCGCCCGGAAGAAGCATACCCTGACAATACATGGTCGGCGTCTATCGGAGATACCCAGACATCGTTCCATCAATCTTCTGATACACTCAAGCGGGCAACGGATGATTTGTTAAATTCCACTTATTCGCTCATGTTTGAAATGCAGAGACTGAAAAAAGAGAGAAGTGATGACCCCCTCAGAGTTTAGTTAGTTTTATAATCTTTAAATAATGTGTATTTTTGTCTTGCCTGCGTAGCATGTCAGACAATTAGGGATCACTTTGCCCATCGTCTGTTGTTGTCCGTACGTCTGTCACACTTTAACCTGCAACCTGTTCTTGGCCATAACTTTAAAAGTATTTGACCTTTATTCATGAAACTTTATAAACATTTTCATATCCGTTAAACATATCCAATAACTCTGACTTTAATTGCAGAGTTATGTCCCTTTTCATTTAATCTGCTCTAGCTCATAACTTTAAATAAGCACATGGCAGCCGACACATGTGTTCCGTGGAACACCCTTAAAGTGTATGAAGACTAATAGCCTATAAAAAGGTAAATGCTAGTATTATAGTCAAAACAAATACACAATTATTTCATTTATTTAAAGGGCTACTGTTAAATTAATAGGCAATTCTAATAAATAATTATTATTTTTATGCCGCGCCATGAAAGTGGATCTAGCATTTAGTCCGGTACTTCCCTACATACGCAAAAGCTTTCGTTAAGTCCATTTCTTAGACACCAGAATCCGTAGAGCTTTCAAACTTCACATACGTTACCTTAAAGTTACGCCGCAAAATTACTTTTAGGGCCATAAAGCATACATGCAGTAAAATAAATAATTTGTTCTATGCCTGTGAAATGTCCTATTAGTGTTAGAACAAATGATCAGAATTAGTTCTCATTAGAATTGTAGAAATCAAACTTGTAATTAAACAAACTATAATTATTTTTTGTTTTACATTCAACTGTTTGAATAATATCCGTCCTTGTTATGCTCATGTTAAAGGGAGTGCATCATGGTTTTTGTGGGTCTAAGGAATCGACAAAGATATTTTCTAGTCCACAGGGTGTAAATATAATGAATAAGCCCAAACTACCCTTATTTACATGGAAATTCTTTTTGTTTAGTATTATGTGCTATCCTAGGTTACTCACCAGGGTTAATTTGGCATTTTACTCCAGATTCCATTCAAATTCTGTGGTAATTCCAATTTTAGTCTTTAAAAAAACCGCTGCTTTAAATACAGCATATTTTGATAGATATGACATTTTTAAAATCAATTGGAACTTTTTTTTTTAAACTGGAAAAAGCATGCATGACGTACCTCCTTTTAGAGGGACATGTGCCTTTGTATTTATTTTACCAAGGAGGTTTTGAAGGCAATCATCCGTGTTGTTGTTTTAGTGAAAGTCAAACTGATGAGTGTCTTCTTAATATGAAATCTGTGGTCAACAGGACAAACACAGGAAAATGCTTTTCATTGGTCAGTAAGGTATTGCTTTATTATGGTACTGCAGTTTTATAACACATAGTATATATTATGGTACTGCAGTTTTATAACACATAGTATATATTATGGTACTGCAGTTTTATAACACATAGTATATATTATGGTACTGCAGTTTTATAACACATAGTATATATTATGGTACTGCAGTTTTATAACACATTACAGTATATATTTCATTATGGTAATTGTATTCGGTACAGTTACTTTATGTGCAGGCAAATGTTTCATACAATTGCATGTTTTAAAGGGACACACGACAATCTTGAAGTTTTTATCAAGCATTAAATTAGCCTCTCGATTTATTAATCTAGTATCGTTTTGACTTTAAACATGCTTGCATATATTTGAATACGGTTTTGAGTTTTGAAATTGTTTTCGTTATTCTACCATAGGTTGGAATATATTATTGGTGAAATATAATCAACAGTTAGTAACATGCAAAAACAATTTGCTTCATACTATTCTTATAATTAATATTAATGTTCGAACAAATGCAATTTATATAGAAAAACTGAAGGACGCTGCGAGTTTTACAAAAATCAAGATTGCCGTGTGTCCCTTTAAAATCTCCATGGAAGATCCTGCTTGTCATTCACATGATATAAGTAAAACAGGCATATGTACTGGTACTTCCACATTGATTTTAAACAGTTTAAATTCCTGAAATGGGCATGACTTTAATATGTGTTATAGCCGTAATTAGTATCAACCTGAAACACGGTCGTGATACTGTCCCTTCTATAGCTGTGATATGCATTTTATTTATATTATTTTTTATCATATTAAAATTGTGTAGTTTTATGTATTTAAAAGAAATAAGAAATATCAGTCTGCGTTTTTGTTTTTCTTCTTAATCCCGAGATAAATAATTATTTATTGTCGTTATTGTCTGTTAAAACACAGCCTGTGGCTATTAAAATGATGCCAGTTGTCAGTCATTTAGCCATTAAACCAATCAAACCAATAAGACCCTCTGACAAACAACAGCATGTGCAACTAGCTGTCACAGGGATAGAAAATTGTACAGCCAGGCCAGGGCTTGAACCCAGGACCTTTAGACTACCGTTCCGATAGAATTTGCAGCAACTCTGCAGTTCAGGATGAGAAGGTTCTAGGCCCATTTTCCATATTTTATCTCGATGTACATGGAAGATGAGCCTGGCATGTTCATGCCTGTTAGGCGCCATATAACCTGTAATGTGTTGGTGCGCCTTAAAACCCCAATTCAATTCAATTCACTGAGCTAACCGGCCGGCAGTGGTAGAATGAACTACCTATTAGATATCTATGAACCGTGACAACTGTATTATGTTAAAAAATATGGTCAATATACTCCGACACCAACAACGGGGCGGAGATGTCTAAGTTCTGGCATCATGTTAACTAAGGTATTGAGACTTAAAACATCTAAGTTGTTGAGTACTGGTCGAAGGCCACTTTCCGTCACTTTTGCAAACATAAACTTATTTGTTGGACAAATCTATGTATCCTGACAATTTTTACTCTGGTTTCTATTAGGTTACCTCTTCCTGGAAATTTGACACCAAAGAATTTTGCTTTATAAATTATCGAAGTGGACGTGACCTTTTTATAAATAGACTAAAACTGAGTCATTTTGTTTTACAAGCCCAGTTTCTGTCATGTTTTTTATCGGGTGATAGATTCAACTAGGTCATGATACAGTAAAATTTTATGAACTAAAAACATTTTTGCAAGTCTATTCAACAATTTCATTTGTAAAAATTGTATGTTTGCATTGTTCCATCATTCACCTTGATCGCTATATATAGGGGTCTGGCGTGGCGCAGTCAGTAGCGCTGCGGATTTGTAACCGGAGGCCCCGGGTTCAATCCTCCGTGGTGCCACTGAGTTCCGTCGGTGTGTTCTTGGGCAAGACACTTTACCTTAGCCTCGTCCGTCGGATGGGGACATAAACCGGGCGGTGCCGTGTATCGGTCTATCCTCCGAGCACGTTAAAGAACCATAGGAATCTATTCGATAATAAGAGTAGGGCAGGTTCCCGGATTCCTATGTATCCTTCCCCTCTCTCTGGGGCGGCTCTAAATAACCTATACTGTGTTGATGAGCCGTTAAACAACATTCAATTGATCGCTATAATAATGCGCCTGGTAACGTTAATGTAATATGATCCACGACAACAATTTACAATATAATGATGGGTAACTTCTGTGTAAATCAAGCAGATACAGGTTGTACGAGTTGCTTCTCTTTGGTAAAACATATTTGGTATATTTTAACTGCGTCTGCTGAAGTGTGATCGTAGGAGAATTTATTATTTGGCATCCCCAATGCCATATAAGGAAGTAAACACAATTTTCGGAGAAATCCCTTTCGTTTTTGTACCGCTATTTACTTTTTGGTTGTTTCTTCTCTTTCTAATCTTCAGTGCTAAACGACTGTCAATAAGTAACATCGCATAAGTAATTTGCAGTGTAAAAACAGTTTTTAAATGAGAAAGATGGAAACTTGGCTTGGACGGTAACTGGCCTCTAACCAGTACATTAATAAATGTTATCTGTGAAACAGACACTTTTAGACGTAAATAAAAAATACCTTCCATTTCAGGGAGAAAAAAATGCAAAGGTTGCTTGATATAGAGCATATTAGTGCAAAATTATGCTGATGTGCATTTTATGCGATAACAGTCAAAGTATAACACCTAGGCTCGTGAACATAGATCCATTCCCCTGGTAACGGGATGAAACTTCTGGCTACTGCGCTCATGGCATGCATGTACACTCATTATGTGCATATATTGGGGAGCTACTAGTAACCTTTTTATGAAAACTTATTTGTGTTCAGATACACAACCTCCCACATGTGAGGTGGACACTCTACCATTAACCCACTGCCACATTTAATAATGAAATAAAGTCATATCATGGCAGTGGCAGCCATTTGTTATTACTGGCATATGCCAAAACAAGGGTAGTCATGAAAACAAACACTAGCTTCTGTAAGCATCACTTGTTCATGATAATGAAAATATCTCTGAATGTATACAACAGACATCACAATGTATGACCATCACAATGTACGACAACTTAAATATTACACATATACATGCAATAGCATGCACAGGTTAAGTAATTAAGCAATTACTTACACAAATATGTAGTTTGGCAGACTTCAATACCTAATCTATATAAAACACACGATACTTAATGCGTTTAACATCATGTATTACTCATATTTTACAATCCTACTGCGAATGGATGTATGAACATAATGCAAGGCAAGTCCAGACCATGTTTCTTTAAACGTGCGCGTATAATGTCCACGTTTGACATACAATGACAGAGTCTCCTAGGGTTAATACTAACCGTGAAGTTCTTTTATATAATGCACCTGTTTTTAATATTTTTTTCTACACAAAAAGTTTAAGAAAGTGATGAGCTTCGAAAGCTGTAGGGGATATTAAGAACGACCCTGTAATACACAGTAGTGGGTATGTGTCATTAGATAATAAAGATTTGATCCATGTCCGTGTCTTCGCTATGAATACATCATAGAGACGTTTCCTGTATCCTTTTCATCTTCTCCTTTGTATATCTGAAATAAAAAGAATAATTACAAATCTAAATGCAATTGACAAAAATCCTGCAATCTGACTGGTGGATGCGACTATTAAATGGTGCATAAATCAAGTCATGTCAAACCATCAAAAACGTGGTATTTAGTTTTTTTTCAGTGCATTTGTCAGTAAAACTCATAATGGACAGATTTAGAAATGGCTGTCCAGTACCGATATTAGGACTTTTGCAACATTGTTTTTGTGCTGTCTGTCTGTCGTCTGTCTGTATGTCACAAACCTTGTCCGGACTTGTTCTCCTTAACCACTCACCGTATCTCAACGAAACTTTGCAGAGATGATCAGTACCAAGCCCAGTTGCGCATGTCATCGCCATGTTCTGGTTGAGTGATTTTTGGCAGAGTTATAGCCCTTTAAAGGTTTTAATACACAAACTATGTCTGGACTAGTTCTCCTTAAACCCTGGCTGGATTTCAACGAAGCTTTGCAGGGATGATCAGTACCAAGCCTAGTTGCGCATTTTATCGCCGTGTTCTGGTTGAATGATTTTTGGCAGAGTTATGCCCCTTTAAAGGTTTTAGTACACATATTTTGTCCGGAGTAGTTCTCATTAACCTGTTGACGGATTTCAACGAAACTGCAGAGATGAACAGAACCAAGCCTAGTTGTGCATATCGTCGCCGGTACATATGTTCCGGTTGAATGATATTTGGTGGAGTTGTGTCACTTGATTTTAATACACAAACCTTGTCAGACTAGTTCTCCCGAATCCCTGTCCAGATTTCAACGAAACTTGGCAATGATTATCAGTACAAAGTGTTATTGCACATGTCGTTGCCGTGTTCCGGTTGAATGTTTTTTTGGCAGAGTTATGGCCTTTTAAAGGTTTTAATATAATACACCAATGTTTTCTCGACTAGTTCTCCTGAACCGATGGCCGGATTTCAACAAAACTACCAAGCCTAGTTGCGCATATCGTTGCTGTGTTCTGGTTGAATGATTTTTGGCAGAGTAATGGCCCATTAAAGGTTTTAATACATAAACCTCGTCCGGACTAGTTCTCCTGATCCCCTGGCCAGATTTCAACGAAACTTTGCAAGTACTTTACTTGGATGTACCAAGCCTAGTTGCGCATATCTTCGCCGTGTTCCGGTTAATCATTTTGGCGGAGTTATGGCCTTTTAAAGGTTTTAATACACAAAATTTGTCCGGACTAGTACTTTTGAACCCCTTGCCGGATTTCAACAAAACCTGGCAAGGATGGTCAGTACCAAGCCTAGTTGCGCATATTATCTTTGAGTTCCAGGTGAATGATTTTTTTCGGATTTATGGCCTTTTCCCCAGTGGGGGAGACATCTGTTTTTATTAAAAACAACCTCTAGTATCAGTTATTGAACTGTCAAACAAATTGTGTTTAATAACAAATTGCCATGAAAAAAAGTTTGCAACCATTGAATGACAGATGTACCGTCACACAATTCTAAATTTCAATGCAGTTGACCCTACAGAGTGTCATGTGACATGTGAATAGAAAGACACAGTAACATTGGCCTCCCTGGGAGATGGTCACAGTCGTCTTCAGTTGTCTGACCTTCAACATTTGTGGCAATAAATCCTTATGAGATCATGGCATGTTGATAGCGCAATTTCAAAAGCTCTAAAAAATCATATTTGAGCCCGATTAGCTCACCAGAAAAGTAAAAGAATGCCAGGAGTTTTTTTTCTCCTTTTTTTTCCCACTAACTATTAATTTAAAACAGTTCAAACACTATTTGTATTTTGTCAGGAAAATAACAACAACACATTCCAGGATTCAGCCCGTCCCACAACAGTTTGTTTCAGAAGTTAATTTCCTTACATTTTTTTGGATACCATCATGTGACACCAGGACTGCTTATTTGTACAAACTGACACCCTATTAACATGGTATTTTCACTTGCTTACCAAATTTAGACTGTATTCTGGATCAAAACTTATTTTCATCACTTCATCTATAATCTTCTGGAAGGTAAGAATTACCTGAAATATAGAATTATTAATGTTGTTTAGAGAGTCAGTACAGTAAGCAGGTACTCTTCTCCTACTGTCAGTTCCACGATCTATTACAGGTCCGCACCTCGGTAAAACAGTTAACATAACTACTTGACAGAAGATGAAGGCCACAATATCAAAGTCAAAAGGGCAGTGTTCTGAAAGGAACATTTAAAGCTGAATATATGAGCAATCTTTAAATATTTTGGACCAATTTACAGTGAAACATCAGCAGAGAGAGACTTTAGTTTACATACCTGTAGGCAATCCAAAGCAATGTGTCTAAATACATAGTGATACATGGGTACAAGAGTACCAGGTACAAAAATACACAAGTACTAAATTATTTGTTTGTAAAATTACCATATCCCTCCCTCACGTAGCTCAGACACGCACTCCGAGTGTACACGTCCTGTGTGCCGGAATGAGCAGGAAACATGATGGTACATACTCACTACTAGTTATTACCTGTGCACTTCCATCTTCCTCCCTCACCTGGCCTAGACATGCCCTGTGTGCAGGAATGAGTAGTAAACATGATGGTACATACTCACTACTAGTTATTACCTGTGCACTTCCATCTTCCTCCCTCGCCTGCTCTAGACATGCCCTGTATGACTCCCTCACCTGGCCTAGACACACCTTGTATGCAGGAATGAGCAGGAAACATGATGGCACATATAATCAATACCAGGAGTTATTACCTGTGCACTTCCATCTTCCTCCCTCGCCTGGCGACGTGCCCTGTATGAAGGAATGATGGCACATAATCAATACCAGGAGTTATTACCTGTGCACTTCCATCTTCCTCCCTCGCCTGACCTAGACATGCCCTGTGTGCAGGAATGAGCAGGAAACATGATGGAACATACTCACTTATAGAGTGTGCACTTCCGTCATCATCCCTCGCCTGGCCTAGACAAGCCTTGTGTGCAGGAATGAGCAGGAAACATGATGGTACATACTCACTAGTGGAGTTATTACCTGTGCACTTCCGTCTTCCTCCCACGCCTGGCCTAGACAAGCCTTGTGTGCAGGAATGAGCAGGAAACATGATGGTACATACTCACTAGTGGAGTTATTACCTGTGCACTTTCGTCTTCCTCCCTCACCTGGCCTAGACATGCCCTGTGTGCAGGAATGAGTAGGAAACGTGATGGTACATACTCACTTATCCAGTTATTACCTTTGCACTTTCGTCTTCCTCCCTCACCTAGCCTAGACATGCCCTGTGTGCAGGAATGAGTAGGAAACGTGATGGTACATACTCACTAATAGAGTGTGCACTTCCATCTTCCTCCCTCACCTAGCCTAGACATGCCCTGTGAGCAGGAATGAGCAGGAAACGTGATGGTACATACTCACCAATAGAGTTTGTACTTCCATCTTCCTCCCTTGCCTGGCCTAGACATGCCCTGTGTGCAGGAATGAGCAGGAAACATGAGGGTACATACTCGCTTATCGAGTTATTACCTGTGCACTTCCGTCTTCCTCCCTCGTGCCCTGTGTGTGCAAGAATGAGCAGGAAACATGATGGTACTTACTCACTTATCCAGTTATTACCTGTGCATTTCCGTCTTCCTCCCACGCCTGGCCTAGACATACCCTGTGTGCAGGAATGAGCAGAAAACATGATGGTACTTACTCACTTATCGAGTTATTACCTGTGCACTTCCGTCTTCCTCCCTCGTGCCCTGTGTGCAAGAATGAGCAGGAAACATGATGGTACATACTCACTTATCGAGTTATTACCTGTGCACTTCCGTCTTCCTCCCTCGCCTGGCCTAGACAAGCCCTGTGTGCAGGAATGAGCAGGAAACATGATGGCACATACTCTACTTGTACCATCTGTATCATGGTACTAAGGAACGCATCATTGATTCGTGCAGCTTCTGGCAATGGTGGACATTTTGTTACTGAAAGAAGTGTTACAGATGGCTATATTACAACATACATGTCTGTGTTACAATGAGCCATAATGCATACATTTTAACATATTGAAGCAATTGTATGTCAAGCCCATGTCCCAACATGCTTATATTATTATCAGAGCATTAGTAGATAACATAACCACCATAAACACCACATTACACCTGATACTGCAACACAATAAAACAAGAGCAGTTATACCAGTGAAGCTATTACACATATCTTATAGGATAATGTAAGGAGTAGAGTGGGGACTTGGTAAACAATAGAACTCTGCAGATTCATGTGTATGGCCTGAAGGGACTAGATATAGAATAAGAGCAAAATGCAAAAATATTAATTGACTGAATTAATGAATGTCAACGTCAGAGGTAAACCCCCTAGATCAGAATGAAATGTACTACTCTATATATAACTTTGATTCAATGTTGAAAGCTTTAGTCATTTTAATAATATTGTTTGAAATATGCTTTGTTTGTTTGTTTAACGTCATTTTACAGCACATTGTAGACTATGTATCATGGTCATTTTTTTGTAGTGGAGGCAGACTACCCACTTATTCCTGGGTAGAACCAGTTCTGTATACCTCCTGCCATCCATAAGAATTGACACTTTCTCGCATGAAATATGCAATCTGTTTATATTCAATCTGTCTTAAATTGGTCCCATGATGCGTGTGCTTGCATGCACGTGTGAGTGTTGTTATAAGGTTTATAGACCCTCCGCCTTTAGATACAATAGAATCTGGACTGTGCCAATCTATAAATAGACTGAATATTCTATAAATAACTGTATATTCTATAAATAAACTGCTACCTCCATGCACCAGTATTATGCAAAGAGAAACATAATATACCAGGAATCAAAGTAATATTTATTTTGTTTAATGTGTATTCATGATACAGTATCGAATCATGTGAAAAGTAAGTTGATTGTTCTGTTGATTGTATTATGCAGCTTTAAAATTTCCTCCCTTATAAAACTTTGTTTCAATTGACCTTTTATCAATACATACACTAAACCAAATTGCTCAGTACCAACCTAAGAATATGTCAATAATATTCTCATTGTTTTGTGTTTTTTCAGCTTGATTAGAGATACGGTTAAACTGCAAATTAACGAGTGTAAATCGTCTGCTCTGATTGCATGAACATATTTTAAAACTTTTAAGTCAATGTGTTTTCTTAGAAATAAGTTATAACACTTATACAACTGAGTATATAGGATTTTATTAAGTACTTCGAATTAGTGAAGCTTTCGATGTTCCTAATTCTAAAATATGCCAGTTAAAATTAGTTTGACATCATGTTTTACTAGCATTACCACTACAAATGCGTTTGCAAAAGAAATTTTCGAAATATTTAATGTTAAAACTGAATTACAGTTACTTGAATTTCAAACAATATTCAATTTAAAGGGAGGTAATTTAAGATTATCCATATTTCAGTTTTTTATAGACGGAAAATCTGCGATAAATGGGTCAAATTTTTATGTTTTTTTCCTATTATTTTATACCAATTTTAAGAATTTTATATCTTTAAGCGATCTTTGACTCATGTTATGTGTTTCATCAGTACATTTCATGTTTTCATATAAAGGGAGGGTAACTCTCAAAAGATGTAACAATTTAAACCTATGGGTCAAAACAAAATACTTATCATATATCTATTCTTAAATATATTTAAAATAAGAAAATTAGTTAAGATACAAAAGTTGATACTTAGAAATTTTGTTCAGTGTATTCCAGATTACAAAAACTGTGTATTACGCTTGAAAATGCAGAACATGCTTCATATTAAAACACAAGAAGGTCACGTCCTTCATGCCAACACCTATTATAAAGGTATAGATTTGTTATTTGACCAACACCAATGTCAATCTCAAGAGATATTAAATTAATGTCATTAACAGTGGGGGATGCATGTCGTAGCGGAGTCCGGATGTGACCTATATTTCACCGAAAGTAAGTCACAGCAACCCGAAATTGTGCACATGACGTTAGATGCATATAAGGAACATTCTAGCGAAGTTTGGTGAAAATCATGCGAGAAAGAAGCAAGATACGCATGTTGTAGCGGAGATTGGTTGCATCCTTTCATCGAAAGTAGGTCACAGCGACCTGAAATTTTGCTCCTGAAATTAGATGTATAATTATAAGGAACATTCTGATGAAGAAGCAAGATACTCATGTCATAGCGGAGACCGGACGTGACCTACATTTTCGTCGAAAGTAGGTCAGTGACCAGAAATTGTGCACGTGATGTTGGATCCATATAATGAACATTCTGGTAGAGTTTGGTGAAAACCCTTCAAGTAATGAAGAAGAAATTATAAAATAAAAATTGAACGAACGAACGAACTAACGGACAAACTGACACATCTACACCTGGACGACATTGTGATCAACAAGTTGAAATCCGTAAATGAGCAAGACAATAAAATTACACAGCTAAAGAAGTATTCTGAAATCTTGTAATGCAATCCAATCAACAGAATTAAACTTTCCAAACAAACAGTTTGATTATTTGTGAACTAATACACAAAATGTCTTTTAAAGCAAAGAAATTCAATACAAATGAAAAATAAGCATACACTGTATACATTTTACATCTGTTTAAGTCTATTTAGTTTTAATCAATTTGCAGTGATTTTCTTTGCTTTAAAATGTATTTTGTCAATATGCCATATATGATAAAAAAGACGAGATGACGTCATCGTTCCAAGATGGCTGCCTCCATTTATATTCTTTTCAAACTTTCAATAGGTCAAAACGCCTTTATTTTTCATGGCATTTTGGTAATTCTTTCAGCTTTTTTAAAGTTTTTCAGTCCATTTAAATAAATGGTGTTTGAAAATAGAGCATCAACCCCATTTATTCAAATTTGAAGGTAATATTACACTCCACACACAGTCCATTTATTTCTGTTAAATTAGCTATCCCATCATCAACAGCCAAATTTTACAATATGTACACCATTTCTAACCCTACTGATGACAAGGTATATAATATTGAGAATCTGAACTAAATAGACACAATATAAACAGCTTTTAACCAGCCAGGCTAAACCCAAAAACTGGAGCGTCAAATTAAGAGCTACCAACTCATAATTCGTTTTACGCATATTCAATCTCGGGTATTTTAAAAACCCGTTAATAAATCTTTACTTTTAATCGGCACATATACATTATTATAATGACCTGAACACCTGAATAGAGTTTTGATAAATGTAAATGGTTTTGTAGTGTAATTTTGCCGGGATAGCTAATTTAAGGTTGAAAATAAATATATTGTGCCTTTAAAAACTTTTTTATACTTACAAGGAATCTCGTTAACAGTGTTTTCGTACATTTCATACACATCAGTACTGGGAATCTCCACCCTTAGTGCACTCAGCACCACCAGTTTGTCTACAGAACTGAACAAATACAGCAGTTATTATATATACTGAAATAAATTTTGATTACCAAATATTTCAAATCTGGATTTTGCAAAACTGTAAGATCTCAGATCCTGATCTGCACTGAACATTATTGGTAATCAATACTGAAGAATGTAAATCAGGGAAAAATGATTATTTCAGTAGTTTGGAGGCATTTCTAGGACTGTAAGTTTCAGGTTTTAGTTAGGGAAACGAGATGTCCGATGACAGTGCGCTCTACTTTCATGGCCTTGTCTATTTAATGGGCAACTAAGTTGAAAAATATACATAATTCTGTTAAAATTCCTAACAGTTATGTTATGGTACATGTACATGTACTGTCTGTACCAGTTCCTCTGATAGTGAATACATCTGTAAAGTTTAATTGAATTCTGACAAGCTGTTTCTGAGATATGAGCTTACCGAAAAAGGTTAAGTAATGCCGAGGGAGAAGCTGACCCAAACACTGATGCAGGTGCCGGGGTAAAAAGTCGAGCTAAATATTAATATACAGATGGACAGACAGACTGATGGACGGACGGCATAACCTGATAAAGAGTATGGTCGTATAAAAATCCCACTCAGACTGAAGTCAATGTTTCACTGAATCAGTCAGGTTACTCAATTTAGTTATTATCTACACATCTTACCATCCTGTATATAAATTTCATATTGTCTACACATCTTACCATCCTGTATATAAATGACATATTGTCTACACATCTTACCATCCTGTATATAAATGACATATTGTCTACACATCTTACCATCCTGTATATAAATAACATATTGTCTACACATCCTACCATTCTGTACACAAATAACATATTCTCTACACATCCTACCAGTCTGTACACAAATAACATATTCTCTACACATCTTACCATTCCGTATATAAATGACATATTCTCTACACATCCTACCATTCTGTACATAAATGACATATTCTCTACACATCTTACCATTCTGTACACAGGTCCATAATCCTACTACACACATAGTGACATTTCTCCGCGGGTATCACCGTATTCACGATTATTACTGAAAACTGAAATAAGTTAAATTTGTGAATAAATTAAACACCTCAAAGTCGGATGGACCAACCAATCCAAACTAACTTGTAATGATTATAACATACTAATTTAGCAAGCAAATCTATACTTTTTTTTTTTTAGGAAATGACACAACAAAACACATGTTTAAAAATACTATATTACCCTAACAGAATTTCTCAGTGGAAGAAAATTCATCATCACTAATATTTTTAACAAGCTCGGAACTCAAAAAAAATTAAGACATCAATAAATTGTTTAAGACGTTGGTGTCATTTTGAGAAATCATACACAAACTTGCTTGACCCGTAACCGGCTAAGCATGGCAGTCACCAGTGCTCACACTGGCCATTTTAAATTAATAGCCACACAATTTTTAGTTAAGAAAATAATAGCCAACTTTAATGCGTAAGAAAATTTGGTCAGTCGTAAGAGCCAAATTTTCAATCAGGGTTTATTAGACTATCAGGGCCATGTGGCTATATTTTTCTTTTTGTCACCACTTTCTCCAAGTGAAAGAAGTAGGAGCCTAGACTAGAATTTAAAATTTAAAAGTAGGATTCCAGGAACTCCTTACACATTGATAAAACAAAGAATGATGGATTAAATAATGAATAGAAATATACTTTAAGTATCTGTCATCTATATATCGTTTTTCTTTCCACCAACATGTATTTGTAAAGGACAGTTTTTCTCATTCGATTATGTAAAAAAAAAAAAAAAAAAAAAATCCGAAATTATGTACCATCCGAAGTACTATGACACCGCACTTTTACGGTCCGAAAATTTCAAAACATTTAATCGAAATACCATCAATTACGAACTTTTTTCATGCATTATTGTGTTTTGAATGCCAAAAATGGTCTTTCTTATCAAAGGGGAAAGAAAACACAACCCTAATAGTAGGATAATGTAGTTTTATGTCATTAATTGTCAATCAAATCTTTTATTCACTCAGTTCATTACAGTAATGACATCATGAGGTCATGAATATAGTATACATATCATAAGGCTCAAACATGCATGTATGTAAAAATGGTACAATGTGTATTATTAAATAGCGTATATTAATTGTATATTGTCGGGAGAGTTACTTTAAACGTTAATTCCTCAACATATTTGTAATAGCGGATACAATCTACATTTTCAATATGTAAATATTGGTTAAGTATAATATAAAAAACAAAAAAACAATAGAATATTGAAGAGCAAAACACTCTGTGCTTAGACAAGTATTTTCAGGGAAAAAATTAAACGTGCATGTATACAACATATATTTTAGATTTTTAGAATGTGCTTACATCCCTTTAACTATTTCATTGTACAAGTTCGACTTAAATACTACTAAATAACACGTGATATATTCATCTGCATTGTGCGAGCAGTCAGCACATCACTACTTGCACGTGACTTCCGTGCGCCTGTCTATATCTATGTATATAAGGTGTTAGTTTTCCAGGGATTAAGTAGTATTGGAATAACTGTTTACAGGTAAGTTATATAGTATACATATCATGTTTCATCTTCGCTAATCGTCATTGTTTTGTATATAGTTTTGGTAATTATATAAAAAACAAATGTTAACATGCACGATATTATAGTACATTTTATAACAAATACAACAATTGTAAGAATCTTATTTAGAGGTACACCCGCTTGTCAATACCTTGACACATATAGTACGAAAACGAAAGCCTGGGAAAAGGTATTGTCTAGGGTCCTCTGCACTCACGTATGATACATAGGGTTATGGTAAACTGTTATATGATACAAAGTTATTATTGAAAAAAAATTACAATCGTTTTTACGAACTCACAAAGTTTCCTAAATTCTGTTTTATTTGTTGTGTTCATTAGATTTTTGAATTTAATGATGTTTGGTCGGGAATAATACTTTGATTTTAAAAGTAGTGATCGCGATTCTGAAAATTCGTTACAAACAAGAAGATAATGATATTCATCTCCTATATCACGATTACAGAGTGTACATGTTCTGTTCTCTCTGTCTACAGTGTTCCATCTTCCTGTTTCTATAGGCAATTTATGACTTCTCGTTCTAAATTTAATTATAAATTTTAGAAGTCTACTTGGAGTACTTATTAAATAATTTTCAAAGTTAAATGTATCTTTTAAAAGCCTATATGTTGTACATCCGCTTGATGTTTGTATGGTGTTATACCATTCATTAAGGAACAAGTCTTTCAGCTTTTGACATACAGCAAGAGATAGCCATTTTTGATTTGGGAAAACGTGACTTGTCCAAATACCATTAAAGCCACATTTAATAAGAATAGTTCTGATACCATTAAGCCAACAAAAACGCTTTTTAGCAATATCAATACGTATTTCATTGAATTGTTTGTGCATGATAGAATATATACTAAAAGACAATTTTTTCTCATTTTTGACAACTAACTTTGCCCAGAATGAGGTAACACGTGATAAAATATCAATTGAAATTGGCATAACGCCAGTTTCTCCGTATACAATGCAGTTAGGTGTACTTTTTTTAACATTTAGTATATATTTTAAAAACTTAAGTTGCACCCGCTCTATGACATCTAAATTTCCAAATCCCCATATTTCACATCCGTAAAGAAGTACAGGTTTAACAGTTTTGTTAAAAATATCAATTTGCATGTCAATAGGTAATAATAGACGTTTAGCTTTTTTCATTAAGCTATAAAAGGCTCTGAGACCCTGGTTTGCAATATGTTTTTTGGCATTAAAAAATGAGCCACTTCTACTAAAAAGAATTCCTAAATATTTATATTGTGTAACTATTTCTAATTCTTCTTCTTGATATATAAAACGAAATTGTCTTTGTCGACCTTTTGAAAAAATTAACACTTTGGTTTTGCTTTTGTTAACAGTTAATTTCCAGGTTTCACAATATAACTGATATGTATTAAGAGCGTTTTGTAAATCCTCAGCACTTTCGCATACTATAACTGTGTCATCGGCATATAAAAGAACAAACAGTTTCAAGTAGGTATACATAGTATCTTCAGTTTCCTCAAGATTAATACCGTTTACAGTATCATTTCTTGCAAAAAAGTCATTTAAATCGTTAAGATATAATGAAAATAAGATTGGTGAAAGATTTTCACCTTGTCTAACGCCTATGTTACATGGGAAAAAGTCAGACTGTTCACCGTTTACTGTTACACATGATTTAATATTATTATACATATTTTTAATTAAAGTCAGGCATTTGCCATTAATATCATATTTTATGAGTTTCGACCAGAGCCCTGCTCTCCAAACTGTATCAAATGCTCGCTTTAGGTCAATAAATGCACAAAACAGTTTTTTCTTACTATTTTGTAATATTTGAATCAGGGAATGTAGTACAAACATATTGTCTATTGTAGAAAACCCTCGTCTAAAGCCTGCTTGGAACTCGTTTATTATATTGTTGGCATCTGCAAAATGTTGTAGCCTTGAGTTAATTATGGCTGTAAAAAGTTTACCTAGGCAGCTTAATAGTGTAATCGGTCGATAATTTTCCGCCTTACTTCTATTACCCTTGTTTTTAAAAATGGGGTTGATAATACCAATAGTCCAGGATTCAGGAACAACTCCTGAGTTCAAAACTAGATTAAAGAGTTTCAAATAGACTTGACTCATCACAGGTAGTGTTGCTTTTATATGTTCATTTAAAATTTTGTCAAATCCTGAAGCTTTATTATTATTCAGGCTTTTTGAAACTTTTTCGATCTCCTCTGCAGTTATGTCTCTATTCAAAAAATCGAATTCGTTATTCAACATGTCAGTATTATTATCATCATCATTATTATTATCATTACTATTATTATTATTATCATTATCATTATCATTATAATTATTATTATTATCATCAACATCATCATCATTATCGTTTACTGAAGCATCAAAATTCGCTTCTTTGAAATGCTGATATAATTCGTTTAATGTCGCATTAACACTATTTGTTTGTTTACCGTTTAGAACTTTCCAATATTTTCGTGGGTTTGTTTTCCCCAGCTTTTTTAATTTTATGATATTTTTGTTTTTGAATTCGAAATTGTATTTGTGAAGTGTCGCTTTATAATTTTTACCGGCTTTTTTCATATCTGTTTTATTAATTTCTGATCTACGTAATTTATACTGAAATTTTGCACGGTGGAACTGCTTTCGCGCTTTAGTGCATTTATTTCCGAACCAAGACGGTAACTTTTCTTCTTCATACGGTGAATTTCTCTTATCATTGCGATTACCAAATGTGCGGAATGCACAGCTTTTAAACATATCTGAGATTTCATCAACATAGTGATTCATTTCTGACTGAGTTACTTCCCCTTTAATTTCGAGATCACATAGCGTGTTAAATAAATCGTCTATTTTATCGTGATCAATATTTGTTATAAAATTGTTTGACTTCGTTTCATCCCACATTTTAATGATATCTTCATTTTTATACTCTGTTACATTTTGTATTTCAAAATTAAATTTAAAATTTAGGTTGAGTGGACAATGTACATCCGAGAGCATTGGGCAGTAATCAATAACATTCAAAACATCGATTGAGCGAAAGAGGCTAGCACTGCACACAAAATAATCAATAGTGCTTACACCATTTGATGTCGTACACCCGTTTAAATCACCGTTCGTTCTACCGTTTAAAATGAATAGATTATTGGCTTGTAAAAAATCAATTAACCTATAACCGTAATTATTCATTGACTTATCACAGTTATTTCTTTCTACACATACATTACTGTTTTGGAAATAGTGCATTTCACTTAAATATTCATCATACATTTCATTGAGATTTTGAGATTCAAATATATCTCTATCAACAGAAATATAATCTTTCATAACCTTGCATCTAGAATTACTATCTCCAAAAATACATAGTGTATTATATTTATTAGAGAATGCGTCAATTTCCCTTTGTATTTCAAGAAATGGGTCATCTACAGCATATATCGAATTTTCAGGTGGAATGTATATAACACCACAGAGAATGTCTTCATTTTTTGTTAATCGTTTAGAGATGACGAACCAGTAAACAAGTTTACTGTCAGTTTCTATTATTGAAATGTATTGATTAAAATTGTTCTTAACAGCAATCGCAAGGCCGCCTGATTTATTTCTCACTTTTGAATTTCTGTTTTTAAAATACATTTTAAAATCTTTATGAGCAAATGTATCGAGATCGTTCATTTTTGTTTCTTGCAACCCAATAATGTCATATTCGTTTAGCATTTTTTTGAATTCGGGGTAGTCTTGTTTACTGGTTAGACCACATACATTTAATGAAAGCATTTTCAATTCACTAAGTTTTTTAGTTCCATTTGCGTTTCTTTTTGGGATAATCACATTTACATTGTTGAGCTCGTGAAAACTATGGTTTTCATTGTTACTTGGCAGTTGGTTGACACAATTGCGCTCAGTCACATAATTGATCCTTTGATCGATCGGTAACTCCCCCACGTGCTCCTATGGCACACCTGTTGTGGTTTCGTCAGTAGAGGCGGTTGTGGTTAGCGATTGGTTGTTTACCTGGGTGTCACGTACGTTTGTTGTAGATACTTCACGGGAGCGCGATTGGTTGCCATGGGTGATGTTATCTGTTTGGTGCATATTTAATTCCATGTCCGAGTCACTATCACTCGCGTTTCCACTAGCATTACGAGTTTTCTTTAAATGCGTGTCGTCGATTGGAGAGCTTGCTTTTTGTTTAGGTCTGGTGCCGTTCGGCCAGCGCGTGCTTTCGGACTCACTGTCACTGCCCGCTAGGGTTTGGAATCGGTTCTGATTTACCTGATTTACGGGTAGCCATTGTCTAGTTCCGACTGCAAAACGTCTCGGCTCTCGGTTTGTTTGGGCAGAAGGTGTATTGCTATATTGAGCACGAGGAAATGGTTGTGTACTTTGCTGGTGGTCATGCTCTCGCGGGTTTCTTTCGTAGCTCGAGCTTTGACCGGCATGGGTGTCTGGCTCGAATAGTTTGCCATTGATGTATAATTTGTCTCGCACAAGAAAAACTTTGTTATTTGGGTTTTGCTTGAATTGTCTCATAATTGGATATAACTCTTTTCTTTTTAGTTCCATTTCAATAGGGAATTGCTCGCGAATACTAAATCCACGTCTTCTTTTATTTAATTCGATGCCACCTTTTCGGACACTTTCTCGATCGTTATACCGTTCAAATTTTGCCACAATAGGCCTTGGGCCTCTGTCACCGCCACTACGCCAACGCCCAAGCCTATGAACCCGATCGAACACAATTCTGTCGACGTAATCAGGTGAATCTGAGTAGACTTCCGCCTTTAGAAATTCCCTCAGTACGGATTCGGTATTTTCACGTTCACTGCTGTCTGATTCATAAATGCCAAAAAACAGTAAATTTTCTTGCATCGAGCGTGCCTTTAATTCTTGCATGTCGTCATACATCTTTTCACAACTTTCATTTGATTTTTTAATTTCGTGTTTTAATAAATCGTTTTCTTTTTTTAAAGTGTGTATGTCATTTTCATTTTTTGCTTTTGATTCTAGGTGCTGGTCAAAAATACCGCTTATGACTTGACACGAACTCTCTACTTCTGATATTTTTTGCGACATTGAGTTGTTTTCTGATTTTAATTTCGATACGTCAACTCGCAACATAGAAATGTCCTGCTCGATAGAGGATAGTTTTGATACGTTTGTTTCAATTGATGCGAGACGAGATAACACCGTCATGTTTGTTTGTTGTATTTGTTTCATCATTTCAAGCATTCCGCCATGCATGTGTCCCGTACTTGGCTCTACGTTCATCTCCGCCATGCATGTGTCATTGGTGTATTGTCGATCTCAAAGTTGTGACAAATTGAAACTGCCGACACGAAGCCAGGCACAATATTCAACTTCTTATTGTTTCAATGTTTTAATTACTTTATTGCAAGTGTTTTCACACTTCACAATACACATGGGAGTTTGCTACCTATCGGGATCATGATGGGATAGCTATTAATGCAGATGAAAGTAGCGACTATGTTCATAATAGTGCGTGCACAAATTAATTTCATCTCTTCGTAGTTTGTGTACAGAAAAACAAACAGGAAACTGTACCTACTGTTGGATGCGTAACGGATTGTCTGATTGGTCAATCGCCCGAAAGATAACAAATAACGGCATATCTGATTGGCTATTCGGTCCATTAATCACATGATGTTTGCGTGTATCAACAATGCCGATTATCCGACAACGAAGTGCCAATTAAGGGAATTAACAACTTTTACAAGCGATAATTGATAAGCGCGTGGCGACATTACAGGGGGTGTGAACGGATTATGTAATGTTTATTGCAGTCATTTATTACTTGGGTTACAGACCATTATACGAAAAATGAACAAAAAAAATTAAAAAAATATTAAAATAAAATAATCGCCATTTCTTGTCGACATTTCTTTAAAATAATCGACAGTATTATAAAATAATCGCAAATGGCGACCATGGCGTATGGTAGCGTGAGCACTGCAGTCACTATAATAGCTTTTGCGTCCATTGTAAACCCAGATCAGCCTGCGAGCCTGGGTTTACAATGTTTACTCGCAGGCTGATCTGGGTTTACAATGTCTGGCTGCTGACCAGTCATTTGCCTCAAACAACCCTTTGTCACATAAATGGAATGGTCTTAATTCAAAGAAAGAAAAGTCCATTATATATATATATATATGTAGGGGGTTAAGTAAATAATTATTTAAGCGCTGTGTTCGACCAGAAATCTAAGAAGTGGTGTATTACGTCTCTGGTGATAATCAGGCATTTATTTATATATTTGATCATTATTTTTACCGAAAGTTGTACTAGGTAACTGATGCAGTATACCCATCTATTGTAATAAACCAAAATTGATTCAACTATTTTAGAAATTATTTAATTTATGATTTAAAAATATTCAAACTGATTAAAACTACTGTTCTAGAAATTCTACAAAGTTGTGGTGTGTGCATTTAAAGTCAGTCTTTTTATAATAATTTAAATCCCTATAATATTGAAACTCACAAACAATAAATTATTAAAATATAAAAGTATACAATATAAAGCTAATAGAAAAGTGCATTTATAAAATGCCTGAAAATATTAGTCTTATGAAATAAGCAGTTATATTCCTTTACATCAGAGCTATGATGAGTTATTGACCTTTACAACAAAATGCTGATGAGTTATTTGCCTTCATCCCATAATACATTCTGTCCCCACACATCCCCTTCCACTCCACCCCCTCCCCACACCCTTACACCAAACCACCACCACCACCACCACCTCATCCCCCATCTACCATCACTACACACCTGATACTGAGAAACTACCTTATATATATCCTGGTTGCAGTAAACCTGTTACTGTGTATCCCCACCCCCAACCCCATACACACACATACCACCCCTGTCACAACACAATCTGAAACTGAAAACTGCAATATATATCCTGGCTGCAGTAAACTCGGTGCTGCGTATCCCCCACACCCACCCCCTACACACACACCACCCCCACCCAAGTCTCCCCAACTCCTGTCACCACACAATCTGATACTGAGAACTGCCTTATATATCCTGGTTGCAGTAAACCCGGTACTGTGTACCCCCTCACCCCAACCTCATATACACACCATCACCACCACCACCCCACTCTCCCCAACCCCTGTCACCACACAATCTGAAACTGAAAACTGCCATATATATCCTGGTTGCAGTAAACCCGGTACTGTGTACCCCCTCACCCCAACCCCATACACACACCATCACCACCACCACCACCCCAGTCTCCCCAACCCCTGTCATCACACAATCTGATACTGAGAACTGCCATATATATATATCCTGGTTGCAGTAAACCCGGTACTGTGTATCCCCCACACCCAGCCCCTACACACACACACACACACCACCACCACCACCACCACCCCAGTCTCCCCAACCCCTTTCACCACACAATCTGAAACTGAGAACTGCCATATATATATCCTGGTTGCAGTAAACCCGGTACTGTGTATCCCCCACACCCACCGCACTTCACACACACACCACCACCACCACCACCCCAGTCTCCCCAACCCCTGTCACCACACAATCTGAAACTGAAAAAACTATATAATTATCCTGGTTGCAGTAAACCCGGTCATGTGACTTTGGCTGACCGACAACAGACTGCTTATATACTTATTTGGAATCAGCATGCAACTTAAAGGGACAGCGGTGCTAAAGGGGAAACATACGGTAACTTACAATTAACTAACAATTGTAGGTCATTTTGTTAAACTTAAAGAGCCAGTCTAGTTTGTTTAGTAAGCAAGTGTTCCTAAAATGAAAATGTAAGTAAATGTATAAATACATCTATTCTACAAATAAAATCATGCAAAAGCAGAGTTGTGGTGCAATAAATGTTATTTTTTACTAGTATCTTTCAATATTCAAGTAGATTATCACTGGATAAGGCATTGAGCTTTAGAGCTGCAGACCTCCTCATCCCATGGGTTCAACACCTGATCAGGTAGCATTTCTGACGATTTTTATCCATCGACAGAAAAGAATTTCACTGTCGTGCCCCTTGTCAGGTTAAATAGGAATAGAACACAGTTTACCAAGATAAAGCTCGCCCTTTGAGCTCAGAAAATTTAGGATTTCAACTCCAACAACAGCAAATGATCTTCAGTAACAACAAGATTGCTTATATGGTATACCTAGAAGATCATTATATAACACAACAATTTCCCTCTCCCTGGGGTGGCTCTAAATAACTTATAATGTGTTGATGAGCCTTTAAACAAGATTAAATTCGTATTTTTTAAATACAGAAATGTAAACATGTATTGCACCAACAACTTAAATAAAAATATTGCAAAATTACAAATTCAAAAAGTTATCACCATGCAAAATACACGTATAATATAACCCTGCTATATGCAAACAACATACACCGTAAAGACTACATACCTTTGTGCACCTGAATAACATAACAAATGTGTTATATGCTTTACCATCTAAATAACATGTAAAATGTGTTATATACAGTTTGAATTCCAGGTAGAAAGTGTTATATAGTTAACCAGGTACACTGCAGTTTATGCTTTATCAGGTAGAATACCTTATATGCTTTAAGATTTGCTAATACACTTTAGTTAAGTAGTTTAAAGTCCCTATCCGCCATCAACAGGCAAAATTTACAATAGATCTACACCATTTCTAAACCGACTGATGGTGAGATCGATATATATAGTGTACATCTATAGAGAATCAAAACTCTATAGACACAATATGAACGGCTCTAACCAGCCAGGCAAAACCCCAGAACTGGAGCATCGAATTAAGAGTAAAGGTTATTTTAAGAACCTGTGAATAAACCTTTACTTTTAATCAGCACATATACATTATTATAAGACACAAACACCTGGATAGAGTTTTGATAAACGGTTTTGTAGTGTAATTTTGCCGTTATTTGCTGGGTTATAGTTTCTTTAATAAACTTGTTTAATATTGATTATATATGAAACCCGTGCAGCCCTAAATATCTTTATTATATCCACACTTTTTGAAGTAAAAGTGGATATACTGTGGTCGGTCCCATCCGTCTGTCTGTCTGTCTGTCGGACTGTTTTGCTCGTAACCTGAACTCCTCCTTTATTAGTTAATGGAGGGTGTTCATATTTGGCACAGAGAATGCCTTGATGACAACAAAAGTTTTGGATCCAGGGTCTGACACCTGGGCAAGAGTTCAGGGTCAAAATCACCAAAATAAAAATTATATTATGTGCAATATTTAATATTTTTTTAATGAAATTTCTTACACACTACAAGTGTGGATATTTCTATTGAATTTGCTGGAGTCAAAATAAAAAAATCGAGCCAAAATAAAAAAATCCAGATGCCTGTTGTAGATATTTATATACTCAAGTTGTATCACTGATTTATTAATTATTTCTACACAAAGCCTGTGTGGCATTAGAAAAGACAACAATTAATATACACTACTCAACTTTTATAATTGGTCACTTTTCAAAGAATTATATATTTTTTAATAATTCATATTTTCATTTGAAATTTTAACTGGTGTCATTTAACAATTATCGCTAGCGATTTGTAAAACCTAACCTGCCTTGATTGGACTTAAACCTTGTTGATAAACTTAATAAAATATTGGTAGATGTGTTTCGGTGATTTCCAGTTTTTAGTAGTCTTGGTATTTTCAAAAAACCTGGGTGACCTATTATAACAGCTGAGTAGTGTAGGCCTTTTTTTCATTTATTTTTTTGGTTTTCAGATTTTTTTAAGAAAAAGTTCCACAGGAGGAGAGGGGAACAAGTCAAGTCAAGCAATTTTATTTCATAATTTAGGCCACCGTCATAAGAAACAAGTTGAACAGCATAATAACATTATAATAATTACATGGATGAAGATATATAAATACAACATGTTTATAATAATTTCAGATTACAAATATAGAATGTATAAACAAATTAAGTAGAAACTAATATCTAATATCTACTTAACATTCTTCATGTAAACTCTACATTTATCTAATGCAAGAAATTGTTGTCTATAATCAGTTTACGTTTTTCGTTTGATCTATATATAAATTTTGCAGTCTGTATTAAAGATATCTTTAGTATTTTTACATGACATAAGTTGATAAAACATATTCAAACCTCAATAAGCATGTAAGGATTTTAGTCACAATTACTGTAAAACATAAAATGGACCAAGCTATATGACATGATTTTCTAACTTTACATTAATTTTTAAACATGATCACGTGGTTGTTTGAAATACAGGACCAAAATAAGTAGGATGATTATTTTTCTTATCTTTTTTGTTGTTGTGTTTTTCATTTTTACAAAAATTAGGACCGGAGGGTACGAGAACTGAAAAATAAAAATCTGGCCTTATTATAAAATATGCTTAAATATCCTCACACATTTTTGATGCGACCTTACCTGCTCATACTTCAGGTTCCAGATTTGAACCAGGGAGAACTCTTTGTCTCTCGGGTCCAGGGGTACCGGACTGACACAAGCAAGACGGGAACCAGCCAGTTCTGGAATGTCCAGATTGTAATACTCCTTCTTCATGCTGATTCCCAGCAGTGCTCGTCTGCAAGAGATGATAAATGTATGTGTTACAGTTGGTAAGCCTTGAAGAAAGTCGACCGTCATATATCCCCTAACATGTGCTAAAAATGACATAAAACATCATTCAAACAAAAAAACAAAACCTTGAGGAGATGTATTTATATGAGGTATGGGGTTTAACATCAGTGTTAATAAGTGTTCAGTCATTTCACGATGGTGTCTACCTTTAGCAGTGAGCTTAATGCTGAATTATGCATTATAGTGCTGCCACACGGGATTACCACATCACAGACACATGAGATGTTACCCCGCCCAGTCCCATTATACTGACATGGGGCTGACCAGTCATAGCATGAGTGTCTCCGTGGCTGAGTGGTTACGACGCTGCGTTGTAAACTATCTCGCCTCTCACTGCTGCAGGTGCAAATTCCACTGGGATCTCTTCTTGTAAGTGAGGAAGTGTTGATTCTTACGGATGGCGGGAGGTGTACAGTACTGGTTCTACCCAGGAAAAGTTGGTGGTTTGCCTCCACCAAAAAAATCGACCATCATATATAACCTGACACGTGATGAAAATGATGTAAAATACCATACAAACAAACAAACCAGGCCTAGCACTATCCTTTATATGCTGTATGTCAAGAAAGGAAGCCACTATAGTACCATTTTTATGAATTCTTTGGTGTGACCCGTTAGTCTACTGAACCCATGACCATTCCCATGCACGGCAAATACCCTACCACTAAGCTACTGCAAATCCGCCAAAATGAGTTAACTTTACCAATTATGAGGAAATTGTGTCCGAATATTTATTTATTTTTATTTTTTTAATTTTTATTTTCAAATAAATGAATATTTTTCATTTTTTAAGGTATAATTCATGTTTCACTTCTGAAAATATTAAGCATGAAGAGTAACAGTGCATTTTTTACCTCAGAAGATGACCGCCAACATTTCAATGTAATTTACGTTACTATTTTATGTTGTGTTATATTGAGCACACTAAAATGTTAAAAAAATATAATAACAATGAACACGTTGGTTGTCGTAACTACTTGTTTATTAACCATGACAACACTTTCTCTTTTTGTAACTGTTTCAATAAAAACTTGACAATAACTGTGAAAGAGTTACACACATGTTTTTTTTTATAAAATTCAGTGTTGAGAAAATAAAAAGATTATTTCATATACCTACATACAAATGAAGATTATAAGATTTGACTCATATCGACATACATGTATTTTCCAGAATAGCCAACTATTTATATTTGTTTAAATCTATGTTAAGTATAGATCTAAAAGCCATACATCATGTACATACACAAAGACTTGTTAATATTCTTTTTACTATTTCTAACAACTACATTAAGAATAAAACACGTGTTACGTACAAAGCTAATGAAAAAAAAAATAATATTTAGCAGTAGCATATTTTTTCAATTTTCATCAATAAAAATAAGATTTAAGTCACTGTGTTACCACATTTAACTTGTTTTATGCTATCATTTGAATTAACATGGACATTATTTATTACATAAAGGAAGTAACTCGTATAGTATTTGGAATCTCAGTCTAGTCAAACATGTAAGGTAATTCACAAATCAAGATCACAATATCTTTGTGCTTACATCAAAGCAAATGACTAGAGATTTATACACAACATATAATTATATCATTTTGTGATTTAAAACACATTAATTAAAGAACCTTACCTGACAAATAACAGCAAAATTACACTACAAAACCATGTATCAAAATTCTATCGAGGTTTTCGGGTCACATAATAATGTATATGTGCCGATTAAAAGAAAACGTTTTTTCACGGGTTCTAAAAATACTCTTGATTGAATACTTGTAAAATGAATTAGGAGTTTGTACTCTTAATTCGACACTACAGTTTCGGGGTTTGGCCTGACTGGTTAAAGCCGGTTATATTGTGTCTATAGAGTTTGGATTCTGAAAATGTGTAAGTTATATGTACCTCGTCGTCAGTAGGTTTAGACATATGATTACAATGTGCCTGTTGTTGACGGGATAGCTAGGTACTTTAAACTTGTTGACAAATACCCTCCGAAGAGTTCATATCTACTGAATGAAATCGGTCAGGGAATATGTTCGCCCAGCTGACCGTAGTTTCTTTCAGCCACTTTTCACCCATTTATATGTTTTTCGGGACTATGAGACTTGATATTTACTCTACACAAAGTGAAGCCAACAAATCGGCGGTACGATTATTGAAGGCATAATTAGCACCACCTAGCAGTTGCGATACCTTGATCATCTACAACAACAGGACCTTAGTCTGATGAAACAAATATATCCAGACGAGACTATCCTGCTGCAGAGATGATTTCCCCCTGAGATCTATATCTCAAACTAAGGGACGCTATAGTAACACCTTAATACATGTACAATGTTGAAATACTCAATTTCATTGGTCAATCTTCATATTAATAACAGGTGCAACGGGGTTTCGAGCAATGTGTTAAAAATTCCAAAGTGTCACGTACATTGGTCTCGTACAATTTATATATATGATCGTTGGAGTTACATTTGTTACTACCATCAGAGAGATTAATTGCATTGATTCACGCGTTCTATTTCTTTTTTCATATAACTATGTCATTATTGGGCCTGTTTTCTTTCCCTATAGGTTTTTGTATCTCTGCTCTTGATTTTCCCATCATTCTAAAACAAAACTTCACAATGGTAATTATGTTACCGGTTTGTGAATTACGTTACCATTGTGAATTACGTTATCATTATGAACAGCGATGACCCATATGCCCAATGACAAACAGCTTTTTTTTTAATTTGGAAGTATTCAAACATATATATATATATATATACTACTGTACTGTAAAAACACTGTTTTAAAAGTTAAATATGTTGAAATTTACATATTTATAAAGAACTCGATACAGCAAAGTAAACTTACATTTATATTCAAAATGTTATATAATTTCTTTCAGAAATTTCGCGCCTCCAATGTTTACAAGTAGCACCGTGAAGAGTATTCAATAATCCAGTGAGAGCACACCCGAGCAATTAGTCCCAAACTTAATATCAGCAATTAAGCTAAAATTGCAGTAACGTAATGCACTTAGTAACGTAATTCACAAAACGTTATGTTTAGAACGAAATTTCATTGAGCAATTTTCCAAAACTATTTTTTTCGGATAATGAATTTATTGTGTGCCCTTTTTCACATTGCTTTTTTTGGACATCAGAATTTTGAACAAAACCCCCCCAAAAAAATCCAACTGATTATGAATAAATGCCAGAATATTGCAACTATGGTATGAGTCCTTTGCAGACATATGAAATGAACTGGTTTTGGATCATTTTCCTTTAGCGTTACCATCCGAAACATGCACATCTCGATTTTGGACAGGGGTTTTCTCATTATAGTTTGCAATCATTTGAAGAAAAAACTGAGACGAAATTGTGTTGGTTTATGTTTAATTTCTTATGGATTATTTACAAATAATCTCCTTGTAATAATAACTGGCCAGTTTTATAGGCGAACTGTTGTAGTTGTTTACAAAAACGTTTTGGACACGAAAATGTTGGAATTGCTAAAGTTAACTCGTTTTGGCTGTAATATTATATTTATACATGTACAAAACATACAAAACTCAACCCGCCAGAAAAACCTAGCTTACTTACAAATGAAATTGTTTTAAACAAATAATATTACAGGATCTTTAAAAGGAAAAAAATCTATTCATGCATTTTTGTGTTGCTGTATTATCCATCAATGCAAAGGATAGTACGTACAGATATGACTAGTCACCAATCTGCTTCGAGGTTCTCTAAATCAATCAATAAAGTTCTTAAAAAAACATTCTTTTCTTGAAATAAAAAGAATTTTACCATCTCAAAAATTCAAATGTTTAACTCAATATTACTGATTTTCATGCTTTTGAAGACAATTTATGAAAGTATTTGTGTTTCCCCACAAAATTGCACTTAAAAGACTTGTGAATTACCCCACGAATAAACGCCCACTCCCTATTAAACACCCCACCTTCCTTTTTCATGAAAAAGGAGGATATGAGGCCATTATAAGTTTTTCTTTTTTTTCTTTTACATGTACATATACATTATGAGTCCTAGTTAGGAGAAAATACATGCCAGTAGCATGACTTCAGGTGTAGTTTAGAAAAATACCTCCAACCAAGCATTTTAGAGGTATAATATGTAAAATAAATATAGATATATGCATGTGGGTTTTTTTTATGCCCTCATATATAAACGCACCCCTTTTGTAAAATGCAACGCCCCCGGGGCGTATAAACCGGAGTATACAGTTCTATAGTTACATGCCCCCTATTGGAGTATACAGTATAGTCAAACAGTAATTAAGTGTTTGTATAGTTACATGCCCCCTATTGGAGTATACAGTATAGTCAAACAGTAATTAAGTGTTTGTATAGTTACATGCCCCCTATTGGAGTATACAGTATAGTCAAACAGTAATTAAGTGTTTGTATAGTTACATGCCCCCTATTGGAGTATACAGTATAGTCAAACAGTAATTAAGTGTTTGTATAGTTACATGCCCCCTATTGGAGTATACAGTATAGTCAAACAGTAATTAAGCGTTTGTATAGTTACATGCCACCCGCTGCCACATCTGTGTAGCCCAGAAACACTGTCTTCCTCAGCTTCAGCTGACCACAGTCGTCTACGATAGGCTCTACCTGCGTCACTCGTTCTCTATACAGGGGCATCATGAAGTCTGAAATTACCAACGATACACATTCATAATTATATACTAGGTGGATTGGTTGAATGGTGTTTTACGTCATTTTCAGCACATTTTAGGCTATATATGATGGTCCGTGGTGGAGACAGACCACCTGCTTTTTCCAGGGTAGAATCAGTCCTTTACATAAGCTTCGACACTTTAAGAATTGACACTTCCCGACTTAAAGTTCCCAGTGGGATTCGAATCTGCAGTGGTGAGAGCTGAAAACTTTTCAAATCCAGCGTCATTACCATCTCCGGATATGAAGGCTTTACCATCTTGACCATAGTGCAGTCTTCGAATTAATCCACTGGCCCGAAGCCCAGGGCTTGTAAACTGTCATTCTGGCTAGTGACATTTTTTTAATTTATGTAGTCGGGCTAAAGGAAAATGTACGGGTTTTCATTGAGTATATAAGAGTTCGGGCTAGTGACACAAACATTTTAATTCAAAGACTGATAGTGACACATATATACTAAACAAAACTAGCAATGTGCCCATATTATATTTTAAACATTTGTTTTAATTTTCTTGTAATGAAATTTGGTATCAGGGTCTTCCACAGGGCATTTAAGAGCATATTCCCTTTATCCCATAATTCTAAAATCTAATTTCCCCTACTCCTTAATTGACTCATATCCTTTGATCTCTCTGCCTTATCCCTTAAAAACATCAATAAACCTACAAAAAGCATTATACCAGTCTATTTATAGCTGCTTGATGACTACACTTCCTAAAAATCCTTTAAATTACAGTTGAAATATACTTCAATTTGTAGCTAAATGAATCATGATCCCTAAAAATATTGGTCACCCTAAGGGTAACTCCCTCCCACACGAACCCAATATATGTAAATTTAATTTGCCCTATCCCTTAAATTATTTCTGTGGATCACCCTGGGTATGGGTACATTTAACCATATTCCAACATTATTGCACAACAATTTTGTTTCAATTATTTTCGTATGAGCTATATTTACCAGTTTGATGCATGTGTAACTCTACATTACCAATATTTATGTCAATCGATTGAAATTCGATTTTTTGCGAACAGTGCTTTAGAAGTTCCTATTAGGACAGTAATCCATTTACATATGTGGTAGATATGTGAATCATGGCTACTACCATCTAAAATAGGTACACACCATAATAGCTATAATGATTCTCACAGCTAATGTCATTACGTGGTCCCACCTTAATTCCATTAAGCGATGGGATTAGCTTATATTAGCAGGATTTTACAACGTATATTGCGACGATAAAACATGTTAAAAAACATTCTTTACTGAAAAAAATGTGATAACCTGTTTAAAATTACCTATTAAATGTTTTAATTTTAAAATATGCATTTTTTTAAGCCAAAATTAAGGTTTTATTTCATACCCCAGCCAACCCCGTTTTCGCTTGTTGGTGAAAGGGTTGGATGGGGTATGAAAATTAATACTCGGACGACGTAATGTGAAAACGTGACTCCTGCGCCCAGGGCAGGGCAAACTTGTTAGAGGACCATAAGCTTTTATTACATGAGAGCTCTATGCCTTGTGGTTTCAGAGAAGCAGATTGCTTTTAAGTTTTGTCCTATACAAGTCTATGTGACTATACAAGTCTATGTGACACAATTTGATCCCATGGTCACCATTTGAACAAACTTGGTAGAGCAGCATAAGCGTGTGTTGCATGCAAACTTTAAGACATACAACTATAGTTTCAGAGAACCCGATTTTCCTATATATATAAATTAAAAGCTGCGTCTCTGGGGCAGGACCAGATCTGACACAAGAGTCATCCTTTGAACAACTTTGGAGATGAATTGTTTTAAAGTTTTTCCTTATAATTTATGTCTAAGTAGATTTAAAACAGGCAAAATCTATATATACAAAATTTTGACCCC
This sequence comes from Cyrtodaria siliqua, assembly GCA_037043455.1. Taxonomy (NCBI): domain Eukaryota; kingdom Metazoa; phylum Mollusca; class Bivalvia; order Adapedonta; family Hiatellidae; genus Cyrtodaria; species Cyrtodaria siliqua. Next base: position 219,816 of record JAWPHD010003233.1, read on the forward strand.
TGGGGCATGGTCATTTTTTACCAGGGAAATTTCAGGTATTCATGGGGTTGGTTGACAATCATTAAAGGGACAATGTCCGTAACTTTTAGCTTATAAAACACACATTAACTTGGTAGATGAATTTTTTTAAAGTCTTTCCTTATAATTTATGTCTAAGTCGATTTAAAACAGGCAAAATCTATACATACAAAATTTGGACCCCTGGGGCATGGTCATTTTTTACCCCGGAGATTTCATTTGAACACATGGGGTTGGTTGGCAATCATTAAAGGGACAATGTCCTTAACTTTTAGCTTAAAAAACACACATTAAGTACGTTCACAAACATTTTTCACACTAAACATTACTGAATATTTACTTTTAAATGCAAGATTGTTTAACGGAATTCAATTGCGATGTAAAAAAAGAAGTGTCGTTTTGTGCGTTTGAACTCACAGCCCAAACTAAAATTACACTCTCGAGTAATAATAGTGAGTGCGAGATTGTCGACATCGCTCCTGACTGAGCTAAGTGGGCTATACATATTGTGTAATACATATTAAGTAAATCAAGAGGTCAATGACCTTGAAGCTCTACTGATTGATTTTGTTTTCAGGAAGAAGTCGCTACAAACTTGTTTTTTGAAAATCTATTTTTAGCAGTGGCGGCCATCTTGAATTTCCGGCCGACCTGAAATTTTGCTAGGATCAATTAGACATCAAGAGCAACATTCCTGTGAAGTTTCATGAAAATCCGTCAAGTAGTTTCAGAGGAGTAGTCGCTACAAGTTTTCATTATATAACTCTATGTAAACAAAGATGGCCGCTGACAGCCATGTTTAACATTGAATCAAAATAATGTTCGACTCGGATAACCATCATGTCATGCTGATAATTTAAGAAAAAGTCCCATATCAATATCACTTATAGTTTTCAAGAAGTAGTCGCTACAAACTTATTTTTTTTAAATCTATTTTTAGCTGTGGCGGCCATATTGAATTTCTGGCCGATCTGAAATTTTCCTAGGATCAATTAGACATCAAGAGCAACATTCCTGTGAAGTTTCATGAAAATCCGTCAAGTAGTTTCAGACGAGTAGTCGCTACAAGTTTTCAATATATAACTCTATGTAAACAAAGATGGCCACTGGCAGCCATGTTTAACGTCGAATCAAAATAATGTTCGACTCGGATAACCATCATGTCATGCTGATCATTTTAGAAAAAGTCCCATATCAATATCTCTTATAGTTTTCAAGAAGTAGTCGCTACAAACTTATTTTTTAAAAATCTATTTTTAGCCGTGGTGGCCATCTTAAATTTCCGGCCGACCTGAAATTTTGCTAGGATCAATTAGACATCAAGAGCTACATTCCTGTGAAGTTTCATGAAAATCCGTCAAGTAGTTTCAGAGAAGTAGTCGCTACAAGTTTTCATTATATAACTCTATGTAAACAAAGATGGCCGCTGGCAGCCATGTTTAACGTCTAATCAAAACGATTTTCGACAAGGACCAACATCATGTCATGCTGATCATTTTAGAAAAAGTCCCATAGCAATATCCCTTAGAGTTTTCAAGAAGTAGTCGCTACAAACTTGTTTTTTAAAAACCTATTTTTAGATTTGGCGGCCATCTTGGATTTCACATCTACATGAATTTTTGCTAGGATCAACTAGACTTCATGGGCAACATTTCTGTAAAGTTTCATGAAAATCCATTCAGTAGTTTCAGAGGAGTAGTCGCTACAAAAAAAAAGTTAACGGACGGACAGACGGACACCGCACCCTGGCATAAGCTCTGCTGATCTCTGATCAGTAGAGCTAAAAACTAATGCGCTATAAATGGAAGTCACGTGAGCAGCAGAAAAGGTAAATAAAGTGGGTCCCACTTTTTTTTCTTCAAATTCACGAATGTATTACTACAGACTTCTTTGAGTCTTATGATGCTCAAGTTTTCATGTATACATTTCATTGAATAAAAGTCAGAGAGTTATTTGGTTATGCTCAATATTTGCTTACTTACAGACAGTGTCCCTATAATAAAGAAAAACTGTCAAAATTGTTAAGTGCACGGTTCTTTGGAGAAGAAGATTTTTAACGTTTCAATCTTTTATAGTAACGGCAGCCATCTTGGATGTCATGTTTAACTAATTTTAACAAATTTGAATTTGTGGTTCCATAACGCTATCATCAGTGTTCTCTTTCCTTATAAATATAAGTCCAATGGCAAAAAGTATGCTTTTTCCCCAATGGGAGTGAAAAAATTCCAAATCCAAAAATAAAAAATAAAGATTTTTTTTGGTAAATTTAGAGGGGAACTTTAAACAGAAAATAGGTGGAAAATATATACTTTCAGGGGAGGGTGATGAAATACTACAAGAGAACGTATACAAGTTAATGTGTTTCCAAATTATTTAAGCATTCAATATTGCTTTTGTTTGATAGTGAAAAATTCCCAGTTTAAGGCAAAACGATGAAAATATTCCCTATCGAATGGGTATACTGGAAAGGGTGAACAAAATCGCTGATCACGTCTATGTATACCCGATTGGTACAGAATATAAAACAATACAATTTTAAAAGCTATACGTATCATTGTATGTAGGTAAACTACAGCAAAGAATCGCTGAACTTCTAATTAAGACTAAATAATGCCACTTTTACCATTAGACAAACTTTCATTCAGCAACACACTCAAGTTCACTACCAATCCGTGAGCCTCTGTGGTGATAATGGGTACCCGATGGCCCGGTTAGGCAAAAAAACCTGTGTTTGCGGTGGCCCGACCGACCTTATTTTTAAGGGGCCGACCCTAAAACTTTTTATGATTTTTTTTTTTTTTTAATTTGTTCTGAACAATGATTTATCACAATATATTGAGGTAAACTGACATGACAGAGAAACTTTCTGTTGCATCATCAACTTATATGGGGTTTATGAGATAAATACATGTAGAATCTCACAATATCTTGCTCCAAAAAAAAAGAAAAAAAAAAGACCTACCGACCCGAATTTTTTAGAGCATGCAATAGGAAACACACCTATTTTTTTTTTTTTGGCCTTTAGCTCAGCTGGTATAGAACTCACCCTGTAAGCGAGGAGTCCCAGGTTCAAGTCCCGTACTGGTCGCACTTTTTCCCCTTGGTTTACTTCACCGGCGACGAAGATAATTTGGTGAATGCGAGATAGCGGAACCAGAGGTCTTAACAGGTAAAAGGGGGAGGAGTGGGATGGTATTGGGTACCAGGGTGGCCCGGTTAGCTCAGTTGGTAGAGCACTTGTACTGTAAACGAGGGGTCCAGAGTTCAAGTCGTTCAAGGCCGCAATTTTTCCCCTTGGTTAACTTCACCTTCATGGGTCATGGCCGAGTGGCACACTGCCTGACAATCGCCTTTCACTTCCCGACACTCGCCTTTCACTGCCCGACACTCGCCATTCACTTCCTGACACTCGCCTTTCACTGCCCGACACTTGCCTTTCACTGCCCGACACTCGCCTTTCACTGCCTGCTTTCACTGCCTGACACTCGCCTATCACTGCCTGACACTCGCCTTTCACTGCCTGACACTCGACTATCACCGCCTGACACTGACACTCGACTATCACTGCCTGACACTGACACTCGACTATCACTGCCTGACACTCGCCTATCACTCGCCTTTCACTGCCTGACACTCGCCTATCACTGCCTGGCACTCGCCTATCACTGCCTGCTTTCACTGCCGACACTCGCCTATCGCTGCCTGACACTCACCTCTCACAGCCTGACACTCGCCTCTCACTGCCGACACTCGCCTCACACTCACCTATCACTCACCTCACACTGCCTGAGACTCGCCTATCACTGCCTGACATCAATTTTTTGTATTTACGAGCATCATTTCGTATTGGCATGCAGTTACATAGAACGTCAAAATAATAATAAAAAAAACTGCATAGGAGCCAATTTATTAGGCTATTTAAAATGCTAATACATCAGGTATTCCCCCACCACAAAAAAACCTGACCTCTTTGATCTTCAGTATGAAGGATGAGAGTATATATTCTGCAGATACGATCAAATGTATTCAGCCATGGGAATCACTTTCAACAGATTAATGCATTTCTAAAACTTTGTTTTTGTTTACCTTTTTTAATCAGTTCTTTAACTTTGTGAAATGTAACAAACGTTTTGATTGGGCAACACATTTAGAATATACTTTTTCATTGTTTGGCTTTTATCAACTGAATCTTGTCCACATAATTGCTCGTCCACTGGATCCCGAGAAAAACATCTGATGGTCGGGCAACATCTGAAATATAAAAAAAAGAGTTACCCTGACAACTTACTAATAATCACAAATAAGTTAATTCTCACGTTGCACCGTCAAATTAAGCGCAAGATTTTTAAGATTTCACAACACTGTGAAAACTTTAATAAGTGTTTCAGTTTAAGAAGTGTCAAAAGGCAGGTGAAATATCCACACAATTTGCTTCCCACGAATAACAGCAGGTATGATTCTTAGCACATTTGTTATCCAATATATGTCGAAAATGACCGACAACTGTAACAGATTAAATAAATGTAATAGTAGCCGGAAGAGCATATTTTCGGACAGTTTATTTTTGTCTACAGATACTGCAGACAGTCAGTTTTGATTATCAAGGCAGACTGGTTTCCGAGGAAGTTTTTCAGTCTTTATGTATCACAAGTTCAGCCAGATCTTTTAATGTGCACAGGGTAAAGCTCTCCCTACACACAAGACAGACGGCTTTACATCCCCTCCAAAGGATGACATACTTTCACAGTACCGTGCCCGAGTAAAATACTGCGGGTCTGCATTTAAAAAACCTGGGCCTTTACCCCACCAGGAATCGAACCCATGACTTCTTTGACGAGAATCGAGTATGACCACGC
>JAWPHD010003234.1:0-224685 GCA_037043455.1 Cyrtodaria siliqua
TTATTGGAATGACAATAGGGTAAGAGTCAGGTTTAGTGCACCCTAGAACCTGGTTTAAACCCCCGGCGGCTTCAAGATGGTAGGCCTATTGTCAACCCTTGTTTGTGATGTCATATATTGTCTTTTACATATTTTTGTAATCAAAATAGTTATGTGCGTGTTTTTGGCTACCTGTTGTCCTTGAAGGGGTACTTTTACAACATTATAGATCTCTTATCAGATAAAAACTGGACTACGGCTAAATAGTATATGGATCGATTCGCAAGTCATACTTGCAGATGCTCGATCCTATACATAATCAAGGATTACGACTCGTATTAGGTGTCTTTCGTACATCATCAGCCGAAAGTCTATATGTTGAAGCTAATGAACCATCACTGTCTCATAGACGGGACAAATTAGCCCTTCAATATTTCATTTAATTACAATCTAACTCTTCAAACCCATCTTTCGATACTGTTTTTAATCCTAGTTATGAACTTATTTTCGATCGAAAACCGAAGTCCATTCGACCATTTGGTCTTCGTATTAAACCAAAATTAAGAGACACTGAAATCGACCTAAATTTGATTGCCAAGTACGAAGTACCATAAATTCCACCGTGAACTTCGGAAACACCAACAATTATTTTTGATCTTTGTAATAGTTACAAATCCAGTACAGACCCTACTGTCTTTCAAAGCAAATTTAATGTCATTAAATCGAAATACAGTTACAGTCAACATATATACACAGATGGTTCTAAAGATGAAGATAAGTTAGCTGCAGCAGCTGTTGTTCACAAACACAGCATAAAGAGCCGCCTGCCTGACAAGGCCTCTATCTTTTCAGCTGAACTTAAGACAATTGAACTTGCCTTAAATTATATTCAGGAATCTGATGATGATCAGTTTGTAGTCCTTTCTGATTTCCTTTCATCTCTTCAAGCACTGGGTTATATAAAACATGATAACCCAGTTGTGCTTCAACATTTAGAAGGTACAATTCTCTTATAGTTGATAATTTTATTATTTTCTGCTGGCTTCCAAGCCATGTAGGAATACGTGGTAGTGATAGAGCTGATAGTGCTGCTAAAACAGCATTAGGTTTACATATATCTAATGCCAAATTACCTTATACTGATTTTAAAAGTTGTATTAACAAATATATTCGTAACTCTTTGCAAGCCGCTTGGGATTTGTCAGTTAACAATAAACTCCATTCAATTTAACCGTTATTCGGAGAATGGCGTTCTTCCAGTAGACCCATTCGTTGAGAAGAAGCTGCTCTAGCCCGGTGCAGGATAGGGCATACACGTTCTTCTCATTCATATTTATTACAAGTTGGGCAATTACAAGAATGTATACCCTGCTTTGCACCGTTAACGGTCAAACTCATCTTGTTGGAATGTGTAGACTTTGATCCTATGCATCAAAAATGCTACAATGTTAATACTATGAAAGAGTTATTTGATACCATAGATTTTAGTCATGTTTAGATTTCCTGAAAGAAATCAGACTACATAAATCATTATAATGTGTTCTTATATATATTTACTTGTTTATATACCCGTTGAAGGGCATTTGTTGATTTACATATATAGTTTATATTACTACCATATCATCCCTTATTTGTAAATAGTTCTATCTTGATATATTTACATTAATTTTTAATTACTGCTTCATTTCTTCATCTTTCATCTGTTTTTACGCATAATATAACCTATTTATGTGTCGATGTATTGTAAAATTCATTCATTCATTCATTCATTGTTTGTTAGAGAATATAACCTGGCGGGGATATATTTATTTACACTGTCCCGTTTTATTGGAATGACAATAGGGTAAGAGTCAGGTTTAGTGCACCCTAGAACCTGGTTTAAACCCCCGGCGGCTTCAAGATGGTAGGCCTATTGTCAACCCTTGTTTGTGATGTCATATATTGTCTTTTTACATATTACACCCGTACCAAGTGCTAGTATCAATCAGTGCACAACTTGAATATTACCTTGAAGGTTACATTTCCTGTTGATCTACCACTACAATCACCCGTACCAAGTGCTAGTATCAATCAGTGCTCAACTTGAATATTACCTTGAAAAAGGATAAAAACTTCGGACAGGGAAAGCAGCATTCAAGGACGACAGTCAACCACAAAACACAAAAACAAACACACAAACAGACAAACGAAAAGACAAAAGTACTAAAAAATGCAAACGACATCACAAACAAAAAAGGGTTGACAATAGGGCTACCGCCTTGAAGGTTACATTTCCTGTTGATCTACCTCTACAATCACCCGTACCAAGTGCTAGTATCAATCAGTGCACAACTTGAATATTACATTGAAGGTTACATTTCCTGTTGATCTACCACTACAATCACCCGTACCAAGTGCTAGTATCAATCAGTGCACAACTTGAATATTACCTTGAAGGTTACATTTCCTGTTGATCTACCACTACAATCACCCGTACCAAGTGCTAGTATTAATCAGTGCTCAACTTGAATATTACATTGAAGGTTACATTTCCTGTTGATCTACCACTACAATCACCCGTACCAAGTGCTAGTATCAATCAGTGCACAACTTGAATATTACCTTGAAGGTTACATTTCCTGTTGATCTACCACTACAATCACCCGTACCAAGTGCTAGTATTAATCAGTGCACAACTTGAATATTACATTGAAGGTTACATTTCCTGTTGATCTACCACTACAATCACCCGTACCAAGTGCTAGTATCAATCAGTGCACAACTTGAATATTACCTTGAAGGTTACATTTCCTGTTGATCTACCACTACAATCACCCGTACCAAGTGCTAGTATTAATCAGTGCACAACTTGAATATTACATTAAAGGTTACATTTCCTGTTGATCTACCTCTACAATCACCCGTACCAAGTGCTAGTATCAACCGTGTTCTTCGGATTTAAATACTTGATATGTATATTTAAATGTTCGAGTTAGCATGTTTGACGTGTTGGTGCTTTCTTGATACGTTAAGACACAATTTCTTTCCCAACCAATACGTGATTGTTTCAATAAAAATGAAATAATTCAATTCCGATGAACTTGTATTTGCTATTTAAACTCACGTAGAATTTAAAATGGAACTGTATGGAATTTGGATTTTGTTTTCTATACTTACATGAAATTTGTTGTGAAATTTGAAGAATCGTAGAAGACTAAGCCATACTAGCAAGCAGCCAACTCCCAACCAAACAGTCTGAGAATGAAGTGTAGTTAACGCCCAGTTGTATTTCTGTAAAGGCAATCTTGAAAGTTTTATCTAGCATTAAACATATCGTCTCAATTTATTAATCCAGTCCATTTAACTCTAAACCAGATAGCATATCATTTAAATATGATTTTCAACTTTTCTTCGTTATGTTGTCGTTGGTTTGAATATATTATTGGTGCAATGGAATCTACACATAATAATGTACGTAATTTTAAACTATTCGTGTTATTAATAATGACTGAATGATTGAACAAATGCAAGTTTTGTAGAAAAGCTAAGATTGCTGTGTGTTAATTTAATGTTGTATTAGAGTGAAGTGCGTGTGTGTGTGTGTGTGTGTGTGTGTGTGTGTGTGCGCGCGGAGGTGGGGGAGGGTGGGAGGGAGAGATTATCGATCTGATATTATCTGCCCCTCTCAACGATATATTATGAACTAATATAATAGGGAACTAGACATTATGTATACTGGGCATGTCCAAACAAACAGTCGTATTCTGGCAAAAATGTGCGGCCAACCTAAAGAGAATCAGTGTATTTATTAATGTTAGTCATATACTATCAGTGCAACATTACTGATATTGATCGCAATCACCACGCAGAGTTATCGTTCCTTGCACTCACATATATCTCTGCTAACTATTAAATTACAAGATTTTGGCAAAACCTGTTAAACTGGAATATATTTGCCTGAAACTTATTTATTTATTGTATACTTTCATATTGTCCCGTTCAGTTTGCATTGAGCTAAGCGTGCAATATTCTACGATATTGCACGCATTCATATTGCACGGGAACTTTTGCTCGTGCTTGCTAAGAGCCGCGAAATAGAAATAAGGAACTACTTTCAAATAAAAATAACGGAATCCTTCCTATAGTGTCAACAAAAAAATACGTGTTTTTTTTCAACCTTTTATGGCAAAAATTGATAAAATAACTGAAATGGTCACTCACCCACTGTTTTTAACGTTATGGAATGGTAAACAAACTTTAGAAAATGCCTTGTTGTTTTTAATGACGTCATCCGACGTCGACGTCGTTTTCGCGCAAAATAATCATCCACACAAATTGAAACTGAATGGCAAGATAGGAATTCCATCAAAAGCTATACAAATAACACAAATACAATGAAAAGTAATAGTCATACAATTAACATTGATCGAAAACAATATGAAAGTATACAATAAAAAGGTTATTGAATTTGTATGGCTAAATATTACTTGGAACTCGTTGTTTTGGCGCAGGACGACTCGCAAGCTCGTCGTCCTTTGCCAAAACAACTCGTTCCAAGTAATATTTAGCCATACAAATTCAATAACCTATATTATTGTCAAGTTGTGTAAATATAATTTTCAGAATACCTGCAAATTATATGTTGCAAGATTTAAAATAATGCATGAAAACAATTTAGTTTTAATCGGGACTATTTTACTACAAAAATTATACGTACTTACGTCTCCTCAATCGAAACGCATAGGTAAACATTTCAAACCGAAGCTCGATAGCAGAAAATTACTAAAAAAAAATAACTCATAGAATTGTTTTTTGGTGAAAATATTGAATATTGTCTATATTTTATCTTTGCGGATCACGCAAAAGGATTTATTATTAACATCCCTTAGCCTCGTCCGTCGGATAGGGACGTAAATCGGCCTATCCTCCGAGCACGTTAAAGAACCATAGAAATATATTCGATAATAAGAGTAGGGCACGGTTCCCGGATTCCTATGTATCCTTCCCCTCTCTCTGGTGCGGCTCTAAATAACCTATACTGTGTTGATGAGCCGTTAAACAACATTCAATTCAATTCATTTATTACAAACATTTGTTAAGATTTCTATATATCAAAATGTTAATTAGACTGTGTATAATATGCATATGTATACTAGCCGAAATGTAGGTGTAACACAATAAAAAGAAATCAAACATGGCGTCCAAGATGGTCCCGTTGTGTCACAAGATTTGTAGCTCAAAGCTATTAACTATATAGCTCTAGGTGGCATTTCGAGACCCGAACTCAGGTAGCCTCCCCCTGATACGATCTAGTGACTAGTGTCACGCGTAGCGATGACCGCTGCCGACGTCTGGCCACTGGTCCCGTTGTGTCACAACATATGTGTGTCGGCTATTTCCCTCTATATCACTGTATATAGCTTTATGTGCCATGTTCGAGACTCGAACTCGGGTAGCATCACCCTGATAAGGCCTAGGGACCGAGTACCAGGCATAGCCGAGTACCAGGCATCTCGACGACCTTTGCCGACGGCTGTCCACCGGTCCACCGGTTCCGTTGTGCCACACATTATGTGGATATGTCCAGCGGCCATCGGCCGAGGGTCGCTCAACGATATTTCCCTCTTAAATATATAACTATACTGTATATAGCTCCAGGTGAGTTACGAGGTTCGAGACCCGAACTCGGGTAGCCTCCCCCTGATACAGCCTAGCGATCGAATGTCACGCGTTGCCAGGATCTTTGGCGACGACTGCCCACTTGTCCCGTTGTGTCATTCAATCTGTAAGTCTGCCCAGCGGCCGTCGGCCGAAGGTCTTTAAACGCTATAAGCTTCTATATAATTGTATATAGCTCTATGTGCCATGTTCGAGACTCGAACTCGGGTAGAATTTCCCCTAACATGGACTAGCGACCGAGTGTCACATGCACCTGCGACATTTGCCGACGGCTGGCCACCGGTTCCGTTGTGTCGCAAAATTTGTGGGTCGTCCCAGTGGCCGTATGCAGAGGTTCGCTCAACGCTATTTCTCTATTTATAACGTATACTGTACATATCTCTATGTACCTTGTTCGAAATGCCGGTAACGTGGTAAAGTCCAAGTCGCCAGTTGGTACACGTACATGTTCCAAAATGCTCTACACGTTATGGGCTTTCAGAAAATTAGGGTGAACAAAATTTCCCCTGGGGTGAGGGTTACTCCTACTAGCTTACAGTCCATTTTTCTATTGTACCGGTATTATATATTTTTCTAGATTTTAACACAATATCCCCAAAGGATTGCAGAAATAAGTGATTTTAGTCCCTTTTTCCAACATATTTCAGCAGATATGTTATATATGATGCCACGAAACACTTGAATATGTATGCTGTGCAACATTATATTAACTCAATTTGATAAGTTTATGTTAAAACTATTTCAAAAATAATTCCAGATTCCGTCTATTTTTGACAAAAATACACATTTTTGCCTAAATATTAAGGCATTTTCAAGCATCATACGTTTCGGAACTTTTTTATACTTAATATTTGGACATTTGTCTATCCAAACATATTACAGTGTGACCTTATTCAATTGTATTAAATGTGTTTATATATTTTAACCCAATACCCCCAATGGATAACAGAAATCAGTGATTTTTGTCCTTTTTCCCAACATTTTGCCCTAAAATGTCAATATTTGAGCACATATGTTATATATTGTGTCAGGAAAAACTTGAATATGTATGATTCAACATTCTATGGCTTCAATTTGATAAGTTTATGTTCAAACTAATTTCAACAAAATGATTCCAGATTGCAGCGATTTTTGACAAAAATACACATTTCTCGCCCCAAAAATTAAGGCATTTCCAACATCATGCGGTTTTGGATTTTTTTCTATTTAATCACTGGACGTTACCCTGCCCAAAAAGGTTACAATATTTCTTTTTTCTATTGTATTAAACATATTTCTAATTTTTAGTTAAATATCCGCAATGTATGACAGAAATCAGCGATTTTATTCATTTTTTTTTATAATTTTTACCCAAAATCTCAATATTTAAGTATTGGATCCATAAATTATATGGTGGGACACGTAGAGTTGCGTTCCGAGAAAGATTCCATCAATTCAAATTGGTTCTAATATATTCCATTCTTTTTCTAAAAAATAATTCCAGATTTCGGCGATTTTCGTCTAAAATCGCAGTGTTTTCCCCCAAAACTCACTAAAGCCCCAACGCTCAGATGGCACACATGTCTCATTTTGAAACTTATTGTATGTTCTTTCAAAAAATCATACCCTACAAAATTCCTCCTGGGGGTGAGGAAGGGTTTCTCCTACTAGCTCACAGTCTAAATTAATTGCGTTGTGGCTTTCCAAGCGTTTGTTGTATATATTCATATATACGTGATCATGTTTTTGTTTTACTTATATTGTGAGAGGATATTCTTTATTTACACTGTCCCGATTAGTTTATTTGGGATGACAATAGGGTAAGAGTAAAACCTAGAAACGGGTTTAACCACCCTCCCCACCCCCACCCCCACCCCAGCAGCGTTTTTGCTGCAACAACCGTTCCAACCTTGTTGTTAAAGGCTTTGCATACTTTCCCTGTCCAATCCTTTTATATTTTTTGCTTCTATTTATCGTTGTATTTGTGTGTTTCTTTCCCTGTTTTTCTTTTTGTTTGACTGTGTTCCGTGGATGCTACATTTCCTTGTAGAAGTTATACTTCAACAATGAAACCATGAGTAGCAACATTTTTACTTGGGTATTTTCGTATGACATGCGGGATAATTGGTGAACTTGATTACAGTAGAACTTGATTACAGTAGAACATTATTATCTGCAGCAGATGATATTCTAAGCTAAAACAGGGTTTCGCGGAATAGGTGCGTATATTTTTCTGCACTGAAACGACCTGTGTGAAGAATTCCTCGCATGTTTGACCCAAGGAATGATCCGCAGTTCCTTATATTCCATTACTGTCAACTAACGACAACTCTTTAACAGACTGAGAAGGGTAGTGTTTGATCTTTTCGGGCAAATCATTTCAGCAACTGTTAATCCGAGTCCTGTTCAGTGTGTTGTCCGATTTCCTGCATTTTGCGATCACTAACTGGCATTTACTGCAAAATTAAATGAACATGAATGTGTGTAGCTTCGGACAATTTAGAGTAAATTTCCAGGAAATGGTGTCTGCCACTGGGAATTGGGTTTCTTGAGTTTAGTTCTCTGTCAAAACCGTGCAGGTGCATCATCATGCGCCTGTTTACAAGCGAGGGTGAAATATAGTTTTTTTAACATTGCTAATATACAAGGTTGGCAGTTTGAACCAAAAGAAAGATATACAAATCGGACAGAAAAAGTAGCATTCAATGACGACAGTCAACCACAAAAACAAACACGCAAACAGACAAACGAAAAGGCAAATGTAATAAAAAAATACAAACGACATCACAAACACAAAAGGGTTGACAATAGGGCTTTCGCCTTGGAACGGTCAGTGGCCAAAAAGGTCACTGGGAGATTTAAACCACGTTCAAGGGTACATTAAACCTCACACTTACCCTATTGCCACCCCAATTAAACGGGACAGTGTAAATAAAGGAATCCCCGCCATAAAATATTGTCTAACCAACAGCGTTAAAAGGCAACATAAGTAAAACACCTAGATGCTCGTGTATATATAAACGCAAAAAATAAAGCCTAGAAGCCACAATGAAGGTACACGATGACTTGGCAGAAGCCAGAGCAACAAGAGAATACACCACTGAGGGCACGACAAGACAATACCGCGGACAAACAACAAACGCCACCGCCCTAATGGGCTTTAGGTAGGCGTCATCATTAGGGTCCACAACCTGTCCGGTCATCGTACAATTAAAGAGGAAAGCGTAGTGGCAAACTGTAAAAGGGTCCACCACCAAGCATGCAGTACGTTGCAAAATGATAGGGTCATAACCTCTTTTGATAAACCTATTAACAAGTTTAACAAAGATAGTATGAAAGTGATCATGATCATGAATCATACGAAGTTTATAAATCACATCACCATAGAAGTCAGGTTGTGATAGTCCTTGTCGCAGAAGAGTCCTTAAATTACTGTTATATTTGGAAAGAAGATCAGGGTTAATAATAATAATTTTTTGCAAAGATTTTACGAAACTATTAGTGATATTGATATGGGACTTTGTCTAAAATGGTCAGCATGACATGATGTTGGTGACAGGTCCTGTTGAAAAGCATTTTGATTCAACGTTAAACATGGATGCCAGCGGTCATCTTTGTTACCAGAGTTATATAGTAAAAACCGGTAACGACTACTCCTCCGGAACTACTTGTCAGATTTTCATTTAAACCTCACAAGAATATTGCACGTGATGTCTAGTTGATTCTAGTTAATTTCAGATCGGCCAGAAATTCAAGATGACCAACATGCTAAAAATAGATTACAAAACAATGTTTGTAGCACCTATTTCTTGAAAACTATAATTGATATTGATACTTTTCTAGTACGGAAAGACAGTAGTGGATAAAGATTCATGAACGGGACGTTGAATTTGGTATTACATAAGTTGCTATCTCTTAGATGAATACTAATATGTATATATAAATCTGGTGTTAACGCGTACGTCACATTTACCGCGCATGCGCAGACAATTTTAGAGACATTTTGAGGACGCCATTGGTATTGCAGCACAGTCGAATATCGTGAGCATTTCGATTGAGGATAATAAACGAATTGCATTAGAGCTCGTGAGTAACGGTTGTCCAAAGGTTCGCTACGAAAGGTAGGTACGTGTATATGTTGTGAGTTTTGAGATGATGTATTGGTTAAATGTATTTTTGTAACAAGCGCTCTCGACTGCCTGTGGTCAGTCGCGACACTGTCAGTCGTGATGAACTTGAAAATGCAGAATGTGTGTGTACAGTTTTGACATTCTGGTTATACTTGGACGGTTTAGGGAAAGTTTGATGTGATTGGTGTGTGTATGAAGAATTATTTTACCAATGTGATGTATAAACTTGTGATCTAGGCCAACTGATGTTGTTGTTTTTTGTGTGAGTACGCATGCGCGTCATGCGATTTTGTCAGTTTAGGAAGCGGCATTGTTTTTGTCGTGTTTGAGGAAGTATTCAAGGCTGTTTCAGATGAGGTGAAAGGTAAGTAGATGTGATATTCTGTTATTGTGACGGTTGTAAATTTAGTAATGCGAAGAGAAGTTCGGGAACCTATGAAGATTGTTTGTTTTGTTAGTTTTATGCGAGTGTGCATGCGTCGAGTTAGTAGCGTTTGATCTGTCACTCATGTTTGTTGTGGAAGATCTGTCACTCACGTTTGTTTTGGAAGCTGCAGTGCTTTTGTATCATATGGTTGTATTCGAGGAAGTGTTAAAGAAGATTTCACTTGATTGCCATTGTAAGAAGATGTGGAATTGGTAAGGAAAATATATATGCATTTGAGAAATGGCTGTGAAATATTTAAGCTTGCTAGGCTAGTGCATACCATTTTCGACGGGAGGGTTGTCCTAATACTCCTATGCCTATGGCTAAGTATTGAGGCTTTGTGTAATTGCCTGAAGGTATGAGGTGTGTTGATGCAGTAAAGGGGGTCACGTGCTCCTGAATACACACAGCTTTTGTTATGTCTGGCAGAGTATATACTAAGTGTCAAGTAAACAAAAGATGATTGGGGAGTTAGTAATTAAAGTTTGGTTTATTGCCCAATTTGTTCATGAGTAAAGGAGAGCGGTATCGTTGATTGATGTTTGTCATGGGGAGAATGACGGTTTTTAATTGATAATTCATTTCAATGTTTATCATGTATTAGTAGAATGAGTTTATGCGCACCTGTGTTATTCTAAGTATTCGGATATGCACAGGTACGTGTTTTGTCTTGTGCACTGCAATAGCAGCAATTGGACAGGGAACTAGAATTTTCCTTTATGATTATCCACTTATTGTGTGTCAGACTGGAAAAATAACCCAAAGCAGAGAATGTTGGGCTGCTATTAATGTCTATAAAGGGGAGATAATTATATCAAATATTCTCTCCTTTCAGCAGGCCTCGTACTAGTCCTAGCAGTGTTGGTGAAGCCAGTTGATTTTGTTGAAAAAAGCGGTTCCCTCCAGCGAGAACTTGTTGAAACCGTGCCAGCTGACTTAGGTATGTTGCAAGTGATTCAATTTTGTTGCCTATATATATATATTTCATGTGTTCATGTTGTTTTGCCTCTTTGTGTGCCAGGGGCACAAATTCGCAGTCGGCCGTGGCGAGTAAAAAATGGTCTGTGCGGCCAAAATTTGAATTCCATGCGGCCATGTGGCAATCAAAAATATTCAATAAAAGAAAATGAAAATGGGTAATCATTGGACACAAGCATTAAATTTCGAGGACATTACCGGATATATTTTGCTTTTGTGCTGTGAACTACATACTTTCGGCCAGAAAACAAACGGAAACCCTTAACAAAATAACAACGAAGCAAGTGTTTTCTTGTATTTTTCCAATTTCGTTAAATAGTTGTGACTATTTACTGCATTTAATCGTTTAATAAACTATGTAAGAACAATTGCCTTGTTGTTCTGTTTCCTAGTAAAACGTTTCTCGGACGATTGGTTAATGGAGTTCCCTCGTCTGGATTCCAATTTCTCCCGTCGAAACGAGTGGCAAATCAACAAGCCCGTTGGGCTTGTGTTCTTGGATATTGGGCAAGCCTGGCAGGCATTTTAGCATTGTCGGGATTGTGCTCATTTTGTCCACTGCTTTGCGCTTCGACTGTTAATTTAAACTTGGATATCCATGAGTACAAGTAACATTTGCTGGGTGTTCATGGATATTGGGCAAGCCTGTCAGGCATTTTACCAGTCTCGGGATTGTGCTAATTTCGAAGGCTGCTTTGCGCTTCGAATGTTAATTTAAACTTAGATGTCCATGAGTAAAAGTAACATTTGCTGGTATGTAATCAACTTTTCAACAGACAAGGCAGTGTTTATTTTACACATGATCATAAATTTGTGTTGTAAATTGAAGGGGATATCATTCGGTTTGACTTCTGGTTCTTTGGTATTCTAAAATGCGGCGCCTTTTGATTGCTAAAATGCGGTGCCTTTAGAAATCATCAATAATAAGGCTGTGAATGATGTTGATAGAAAAGGTGTCATACATTAATTATAAAAGTGTATGTCAACATGAAATATTTCTTACACAATAAGACATTGATTTACAAATATCTAATATGTTTTACTGCTTTAATACAATAATGTACATACGCAGTTGTGATCATTTATAAAACAAGTCAGTAACACTGCTATTTATAAGTAAATACATAACTTGCAGTTAGAAGCCTTAATTTTTTGTGTGGCTGTACATGTTACACAAACGGATAATAAGTCAGACTCGTGCAAGTGTAAACAAGCTTTGAGTTGTCGAATGCAAGATTTGTTTGTTTGATTTTGTCTTTGTTTTAAAATAAACAGTTCCATAGATTAAAAATACATTCATCAGCTCTAAAGGTTTTACAGAGTTTTCTTTCACACACTGGTAACATTTAGTTAGTATACATATATGTAAATATGCTTTACGGTAACCCTCTGAATAAAGTGCCACACGCTTGCTGTTTCTACGGTAGCTAACTCAACATGCAGAAAGGTATGCATTATGTAATAACATTTCTGACAGTAGTCAGTGCAGTCAATTTTAAAAAGTGTGGGATATGCAGGTGTCAATGTCATGGAATAGATAGTTGGTGTCATACGTGTACACATGCATTGTTTTGGCTCGCGCAAGCCTGAGGTATTTTAGGGAAGTTTGCATACTGCGTCTTCAACTGCAGGAGTAGCATGTATATCGCGAAATATCGGGAGGCGTTTCATGAAAGTAATGTGTTACTGGAACAGCCTGACGTCATAGCAATCCATTTCCCGTTTGATCCTGCCATTGGTCCATTTTGTTTTCTTTTGTGCAGCAAGAGTGCTCCAGTTAGAACGAATCAATTTATCGTAAGTAGAATATGTGCAAGTTTACACTCTCCACTGGCATACGTGTCAATAAAGTTAGCACACATTTTTAGTTTATGAATGTTTTGTGTTGTCACGGATTGATCTACATGAAATTAGTCTTGATTATGTTCGACGCCTGATAATTTTGTAAACAAGCAAGCGTCGCAGATGATCTAGACTACGTATTTGTTATTCATTCTGCATGTTTAAAAATTTGAGTGAACAATCGGAAGGTTGTGTGTGCATAAACATTCCCTGACGTTTCTAGTCGTCGTTTGCATATTTGGTAATTTATAGTATCTAAACTAAAAGAAGAACAAAATACCTAGACGCAGACGTGAGAATCATTCAGACCCTGTGTATACTGAATGTGTCTAGGATATTTGTGTATGACTCATGTTTCAGGAGACTTCCAGACATATTTTTCTTGAATGTTTATCTTTCGAAATATCTTGTGCTCTTTTGTTTCCATATAATTTTGGAAACTTAACCCTGCGGTCGCCAAGGGTTAAGCATACTTGACTCGAGTCCCAGAAATCACGTGTATGATTTCCAGTGGGGTCACATCCCGGATTTCTCAAACAAACTCCCGCAGTATCTTACTTGGGCATGATACTGTGAATATAGGTCATCCTTCGGAGGGATGTAAAGTAGTCTGTCCAGTGTACAGGGAGAACTATACCCTGTGCAATATCTCTCTGAACTTCTATGTTAAGCAGTGATACAAAACCAGGGGCCTATATGAATTATATCGAGATTATTTAACTGCTGGGATCGATTATAGGGAAATCTTTTACAAGAGGTAGGCGTGTGGTTTTTTTCAGGAACGGGCGCATGCGTGTGAGTAAAAAAAACAAAGCACATCTACCATCTAGTAAAGGATTACCCATAGTCGATCCCAGCAGTTAAATAATCTATTTATTACATTTTAAATTACGTTTTTGCAAACAAATATTCGCTTTATTGAACGTTATTGGCGGATGATGTTGACGTCGGCAACACTTTATTGACGTCGTGACTCAACGTCGCAACGTTAGTTATTATTGTGTTCTGAGTTAGTTATTAATATTTAGCGATAATGAATATTCTTGCACTGAGTTCAAACACCTGCGCCTCTTTTAGCCATGTTGACATACAGAGAAAGTTGAGTGCTTCGGTGATGCCGAATAATTAAAAATAGACTAGGCTGAATACAACAATTTTGTTCCTGAATGATTTACTTTCGAGTGAAAAAAATAAACTTGATAACCGTCACATTTAGCCAATCTCAATGTCTCGCTTATTTGAGAATTGACTGGAAACGGCGATGCATTCCATTTGATATTGGCCGTCTTCACGGTAATGGATAAAATATGATATGCTGACAAAAACGGTTATTTTGCGTAATTAATATGTTAAAAATAATTGGTACGCCCCATTAAAGTAATTTAATTGTGTATTTAGCCTAATTTAGGGAGTTTTAACTGGGAATTCACGCAAATATGTTGCTTATCTGCAGCTCTGTTCTGTGACGTTTTGTCATAGAACTATACCAAGCCTAGTTGCATTGCCATTGTTGTGTACTGGTTAATGATATGGAGTTCTTTAAAGTTTTAATACACAAACTTTGTCACATTTCTGTTTTCTTGATACAATGGCAGGGATGATTAGTGCCATGTGTAGTTGTGCATGTCATTGTTGTGTTCCAGTTGAATGACTTTTGGCGGTGTTATGCCCCATTAAAGGACATATCATGCTTCCCATACCGGGAAAAAGTTCAGAACTTTGTAAAAATTGTATTTAATTTAATGTAATTTTAATTTTTAAAAATTGTAAAGACTGAAATTTAAAAAAAGACAGAATGAATGCATGCATATATAATGAGAAAATACAAAAATGCAGACTCTTTTCACCATTTAGTATTTTCATTAACTGCATTTCAATATGCCAACATGCAGAGAAATAAAATAAATAGCAATATATTTAAAAAATGTAAGGCTAAACTGAGGCATATACAAGTTCAACTAACACGAGTTCCAAAGAATCTAGAAAGACCGCGCTGCAAATTCAGAAATGCTACATATACCATTATTTTGAGTAATCACACATTTTGTATTGTTTCATGTTGATTGAACAATCAACCATAAAATGAACCCAATTCAGAAACTGCCGATTAAACACCGGTTCACACTTGTCATTGTTCCAGTTTACGCTACCATGTGTACAACTAATAAGTAGGCACTTAAAGGGACACATGGCAATCTTGCAGTATTTGAAATGGGTGTCACAATTTATATATCCAGTATCATTTTTACTTTTACCCTGGTTACATTTAAATAAATCAAATTTTAAATATTCACTATTTCGTCTTACTATACTATAAGTTTTAATATATTACTGGTGCAATAATATAAAAAATAATAATATGCAAAAACAAATGGCTTAATACAATTCTTACAATTAACATTAATGATAAAAACTAACGGGGCGCTGCTAGTTTTTGAAAACTCAAGATTGCCATGTGTTCCTTTAACACTTATCAGTGATCGTAAAGTTCAAAAACACAGACGGGCTGAGTATCTCTGGCTAATTCGTAAGCAAACATTTTCAAATTTTCTGTTTTGATCAGCCATTTTGGCCGCTAGAGGGCGTCACATTATTTGATTTTTTACCCGGCTCGATCACGCAGTTAAATCTGTGAATAATGTCGCTACTTTATATGACAGATAATGTTGAGCGCGGGGACACAAACAAGTTGATTGACAGCAAGAGGCGTAACAGTGGGCGGAGTTTTATTGCACCGACAATTTGGTTTTCAATAAACGCTGGTTTTCAATAAACGCTGACATAATTAGTTTATCGATCTAAATTGATTGTCACTAATTAGCTCAAACACTCAGCGGGATAGTGGCTTATAAACAGTGAAAGACTTTGTGAATTAGAATTCGGGATTTTCCGAGATCTTTTAGACAAAATCGGTCGGAAATTTGGATTCGCCAGACCGCCGATGTCTGGCGAATTTGGTGTGTATTTCTTACGGTTTTCATTTGCCAGTTCAGGTTACTTTTCGCCTATGGCGATTTGGCGAATGGCCTAGTAAGCCCATAAATATAAAATTAACATTTAGTATTCGTGAACAATCGTAAAGATGTGTTAATGCTCTGATCAATGAAATGTGAACCCCAAATTGTACTTTTGCTTAAATGCTTGTCCAGACCGTATTTTCAATACTATAACACTAAAAAAAAAGTATGATAATGGACCTTTGGAAACGGCCGAGCACGACACATACGAAATATTGCAGTCTCGGTTTGATTGAGACTGTTCATGAGCGGTAGTGAAATATACTGGCTACCGCTTAAGCCCTCTAGCCCCTAAGTCTTAGAGATAGCAAACTTGGTATTTAGATACATCTTGGGATAGCGATGTGTCGCGTACCAGAATAATGTAATTGTGACCTTGACATGTGACCTCTGTCATGGAAAATGCTTGTCCGGACCATATTTTCAATACAATAACACTTAGAAATACCAAACTTGGTATGTTGATACATCTTGGGATAGCGGTGTGTCGCATACCAAAATAAGGTCACTGTGACCTCTGTCATACCCCAAACATTGTGAGAAGCATCAGTATGAAGTGGAACTGCGCATATACATGAAGTCATGGGTTATGCGTTTGCAAGGGTATTAATAACCTTCTGTGATAGTTATGGCTTCCCCACACAAAGTCTCGAGGGGAGCCATATTGATTTTGTGCTGTCTGTCTGTGTCACAAATGATGTCCGATCAATAACTAGAGAATGGTTAGACCTATGGTCCTCAAATTTAGAGGGATGGTTGATCATGACTATTTGATGACCCCTATTGATTTTGGGGTCACTAGGTCAAAGGTCAAGGTCGCGGTGACCTTGACTATCAAAACGATTCAAATCAATAACTAGAGAATGGTTTGACCTAGAGTCTTCAAACATGGAAGGATGGTTGGTCATGACCAGTAGATGACCCCTATTGATTTTGGGGTCACTTGGTCAAAGGTCAAGGTCGCGGTGACATTGACTATCGAAACTCTATCCGATCAATAACTACACAATGGTTGGACCTAGGGTCCTCAAACTTGGAAGGATGGTTGGTCATGACCAGTAGATAATCCCTATTGATTTTGAAGTCACTAAGTCAAAGGTCAAGGTCGCAGTGACATTGACTATCAAAACGATATCCGATCAATAACTACACAATGGTTAGACCTCGGGTCCTCAAACTTGGAAGGATGGTTGGTCATGACCAGTAGATGACCCCTATTGATTTTCGGGTCACTAGGTAAAGGTCAAGATCGTGGTGACATTGACTATCAAATCGATGTTCACTAGGTCAAGGTCGCGGTGACATTGACTCTCAAGCGATGTCTGATCAATAACTAGAGAATGGTTGGACCTAGGGTTCTCAAACTTGTAAGGATGGTTGGTCATGACCAGCAAATGACCCCTGTTGATTTTGGGGTCACTAGGTTAAAGATCAAGGTAGCGATGACATTGACTATCAAAACGATGTCCGATGAATAACTACAGAATGGTTGGACCTAGGGTCCTCAAACTTGGAAGGATGGTTGGTCATGACCAGAACATGACCTCTATTGATATCAAAACGATCCCCAATCAATAACAAAACAATGTCCAATCAATAACTAGAGAATGGTTGGACCTAGGGTCCTCAAACTTGGAAGGATGGTTGACCAATAAATATTACTGATTCAGGTTGTAGATACAGGCACAGGGATATTGAATATCAAAACGATCTCAGATCAATGAGAACGGTTGAACCTAGAGTCGTCAATTATGTCTGTTCGGGCGAGTGGGGGAGCCATACGTTTTTGTCCCATGGACAATAACAATTTCTAGTTTTAGTTTGACATTCTTTTGATCTACATCTTTATTAATTTCGCTTAGTTTTGTACACTCTTTTTGTGATGTCTGGGCGATCTCTGTAGTGTAAGGAAACACACTTTTCTTTCGAGAAAAGAGATTCAAGTTCAAGTCTTGGCAGGGACCTGACACACTGAGTTGTACATACAATTATTTTTTTCCACATCAGTAATGTTGTTTTTGTATATTAAACCTATTTTTCAACAAAATACCTATTTTCATTTGTCACTTTCCGCCAAATCTACAACATCTCATGCACAGCAATCTTCATTTCAGATTTTGTAGTGTCCCTTCACTTCTTCAGTTCCCTACCAATTATTCAATCATGACCGTTAAATCTAGGTAGTAATACTCATCCTTACGGCAGGTTGTCACACGGTTATTCTTCCGTAAATCATCCCAGCAACGACTAAGCCAGTGCCCTTCAATTAATAAATTATTGCTCCCCACAACAAAGTGTGGTCGGGGCGCCATGTTCATTTTGACCCCTATTGATTTTGGTGTCACCAGGTCAAAGGTCACATCCGGGCTAACATTGACTATCCAAACGGTGTCCGATCAATAACTACAGAATGGTTGGCAGAAGGGTACCCAAACTTAGACGGATGGTTGCTCATGACCAGTTGATGGCCCCTATTTATTTTGGGGTCACTAGGTCAAAGGTCAAGGTCGTGTTGACATTAACTATCGAAACGATGTCCGATCAATAACTACAGAATGGTTGGACCTAGGGCCCCCAAACTTGGAAGAACGCTTTACCATTACAACTAGATGACACCTATTCATTTTGGGGTCCATACATCAAAGTTCAAGGTCGCGATCACATTCGAAATCTAAAGATGTCCGATCAATAACTACTTAACGGTTGGTCCTACGGTCCTCAACCTTGAAAGGATGGTTGGTCATGACCAGTAGATAACCTGTTCTTAGCTCCACTGATCAGAGATCAGCAGAGCTTATGCCGTGGTGCGGCGTCCGTCTGTCTGTCTGTAAACTTTTATTTGTAGCGACTACTCCTCTGAAAGTACTGGATGGATATTCATGAAACTTTACAGAAATATTCCCAATAAAGTCTAGTTGATCCTAGCCAAAATTCATGTAAATGTGAAATCCAAGATGGCCGCCAAGGCAAAAAATATATTTTTAAAATACAAGTTTGTAGCGACTACTTCTTGAGAACTATAAGTGATATTGATATGGGACTTTTTCTAAAATGATCAGCTTGACATGATGTTGGTCAAAACCGTTTTGATTCGACGTTAAACATGGCTGCCAGTGGCCATCTTTGTTTACATAGAGTTATATAGTAAAAACTTGTAGCGACTATCCCTCTAAAAAAGGATAAAAATATCGGACAGGGAAAGCAGCATTCAAGGACGACAGTCAACCACAAAACACAAAAACAAACACGCAAACAGACAAACGAAAAGACAAAAGTAATAAAAAATGCAAACGACATCACAAACACAAAAGGGTTGACAATAGGGCTACCGCCTTGGAACGGTCAGTGGCAAAGTAGGCCACTGGGTGTTTAAACCGGTTCTAGGGTGCACCAAACCTCACACTTACCCTACTGTCATCCCATTAAAACAGGACAGTGTAAATAAAGAAATCCCCGCCATGATCTAATCTCTAACCAATAAGGCATCATCAATAGGCAATATAAGTAAAACACAAATATGCTCGTGTAAATATAATACAAAAAAACAATAGCCTAGAAAGCCACAATGAAGGTACTCAATGACTTTGCAGAAGCCAGAGCAGTAAGAGAATAAACCATTAAGGGCACGACAAGAAAGATCATGGACAAACATCAAACGCCACCGTCCCAATGGGCTTTAGGTAGGCGTCATCACAGGGTCCACAGCCTGTCCGGTCATCGTACAATTAAAGAGGAAAGCATAGTGGCGAACTGTAAAAGGGTCCACCACCAAGCATGCAGTACGTTGCAAAATGATAGGGTCATAACCTCTTTTGATAAACTTTTTAACAAGTTTAACAAAGATAGTATGAAAGTGATCATGACCAAGAATCTTACGAAGTTTATAAATCACATCACCATAGAAGTCAGGTTGTGATAGTCCTTGTCGCAGAAGAGTCCTTAAATTACATTTATATGCGCTTCCATAAAAGTGGAGCGGCCATATATACGTTGTATAGTGTTACCCTTATCGTGAAATATCAAAACGTTTGTTACTGTATATAATACATTGATCCAAACTGGCATTTTGAAATCAGACAAAACCAAAAGAAAAAAGACAATTAAAATGTAATGCTTTGAATACAATTATTATATAACTTCATTGTTTTATTTATATAGTACTGCAGTCGGCAAACACGTCCCTAATTTTGGAGATGTGTCACTTGACTGATAATTGATAGGTCAAATTCTTTCTTATATGTCATGCTAAGAAAATTAACCTTTCTCTGCCTTTCAAACATGTCCGTACTCACCATGTTATAATACATGTAGCATAGGTTATCTTGTTATTTCATAACATCATTTCGGGAGAGGCTAAATAAAAGGAAAATCGTCGGCCAAAAAACACAAACCTAAAGTAGCATTGTCACTGGTATTCAAAAATTACAATTCTGATATTTTATGAATATTAAACTAGGAGAACTATGATAAATATAAATAAGTAAACAAAATATGTATGTTAATAGATTAAAAATACCGATATATGTTCAATAAACATTTTTATTTGGAATGACTATGCTATTATTTTGAATATGTATGATAAACTCGATCGAATTCGTATGATCTCTTTCCGAATCTGTGATATACTTATAAAACATGATTATCCAACAATGATGTAAAATATTTATTTAATGCTAACCTTGAATAATACAAAAATCGAATTAAATAACACTTGCGTTTGTTAATTCTAGCATTTATCATCATTTATAACGTTAGGTTGTTGTTGATTTTCAGGTCGACGCCATGGTACACAAATGACGTGCTCCGTGGCGGCTACAGTGGAATTGTAATAACTCGTATTTCTTGAAATCTGTTTAAAATAATTTCATAATATTTACTGATATGAAAGTGAATATATACAACTTTATTGCCATCCCCATATAATTTAATTTACTTGGTTTATAAAAGTGTAATACCTATTAAAAATGTCCACGTAAAATGTGAACGGCCCTCATATAATTTGAATAATCGTCTTTAAAAGGACACGGTCCATAAATTTTAATTTATAATTAACTATGACTATTACATTAACAAGCATTACACAGTTACATTTATATTCAACAACCAATGCCACATGAGCAACACAAATATAAATATTGCGGTTCCAGGGATGTTTTGCAAACAATAAATACAATATATTTTTCTCAAAATCACGAATTTATTACTACAGACTTTGTTTTGTCTATGTTCATGTTTTCATGTATATATTTCACTGAATAATAATAAGACAGTTATTCCCTTATACTCAATAATTGCTTTACTTACGGACAGTGTCCCTTTAAAGTGGATATCGATTCTATAAAAGCGTCAATGAAACGATAAATGAAAAACAGCGCATATATACATTAGTTAATAGATATAGTCTGGTCTCATGAGACAGACTCTATCTTTGTTGTAGCATGGTGTTCTTCGTAAGACTGTAACGTAGAGTGACGTCCGTGTTCCTCTTTCTGGTAGTTGTAGTAAGGTATAGCCACGCCTTTTTAGTTACCCGAAATTAAACGAATTAATGCTTTGCATTCATCCAAGGAAATGTCACCGACCATGCTACAAATAAGAAAAAAAAACACTATTCGCTTTGCTTTCCAGAAAACAATGCAAAAGAGAGTTTTAAACAGCCACACGTAAGCGCACTGTTAGCATCGACACTGCCTTCATAAAATTCCTTCAGTGTTTTAGGTTTGTACAGAGCTACATCTTTACGTGATGAGGACATTCTAATAAGTTTGTTCAATGCAGTTTGAAGACTCTTTTCTTCCGCCGAAAGTTGTCGTTCATTGTTGCTCATTAAGTTGTAGATGGAGGAGCGCAGGCAATCATCTTGTTTTGATTTTTCCAAAACTCGTTTGAGCGCCTTTTCAACTGGTCCTAGGTCTCTGTCCTCAGTCTCTTCTTCGTAGTACTCCTGCAATAATACAATGCGTTATTTGGCGGTTAGATTCAAACACAGACAGCTAAAGGAAGTGGGATAACATCATGGCTTCTCTATTTAGTCAGGTATTTAAAATAGAGATACAAACTTTACTCTGTAATAACTTTAGCAATTAAATAGCATGGTAAATCCCATTGGCCAGATGTCAACACTATGTCAACCTTACCACATCACCTTATCAACGACAAACGTATTGCTCTCATTCAAAACTCTTGCTTGGAGAAAAGCGACAAGGTTTTTAACCTGTAACAATATTAAAGCGTGTTTTTTTGTTTTGTTTTACTAACGGCTGTTTAGACAATTAATCTATGTGGACCTGGCAAGACGTTTGTGGGGCATTTATTGTCCATGCCAAAATGTTCAGATACTTTACAGAATAAAAAAAACGTTGCAAGTCCAATGGGATTAACTATGTTATTTAATTGCTATTATTTATACAGCATATACATGTGTAATATGAAATAATATGGATTGTTACACTGTATGCACACATGCTGTATTGCCTGTTAAGGATGTTGGCTGCGCAAGGTGTAGTTCTGAGCTTTATTTTAAATGGATATTTAAAAGTTCTTTGGTATCATTTAAATGCAAAATTATCAGAAAAATCTTTTTTACTAGATAAAAAGCATTAAGACATGAAGAGCAAACCTTTATTGACTCGTATGCGCTCATGAATATAGCAATCAGTATGTTGATGACTGCGACAGTGAAGATTGCCACATAGGCTGTTATGTAACATCTTGAAAACCACCACACCCAGTTTCCTCCTGACTTGTACACTTCCAGGATGTTAAGGGTAGTGTATATTTCGTCTCCAGTTACAACTGACAGAAGAGTCTCTGCTGCAGATGCTGGTGTCCTAAACTGTCAATGAAACACACAAAATATATTTAATCATTATATATTAAATGTTATACGTGGCCCCACCTTATTCCCGACGGATTTTATAGAGGATATTTCGACAATAAAACACGTTTAAAAAAGTTTTTTACTAAAAAAATGCGATAACCTGTTAAAAATTACCTATTAAATGTTTTAATTTTACAATATGCAAACATTTTTAAACTGAAATTAAGGTTTTATTTCATACCCCAGGCAACCCCGTTTTCGCTTCTTGGAGAAGGGGTTGGATGGGGTATGAAATTTAGTACTCGGACCAAGTAATGCGGAGTCCCCGTTTATTTGGATATGAATGAATAAAGCAACACATTTACATACATCGAGGTATTGAAGACAAAAGTTCTTGCATATTTTGACTTTTCTGTCCTGTTATATTGGGATAACAGGGTGACGTGTTTTGTTTTCAAAAGCCTTCTGCCATTTACTGCTTGATGGTGGCGGTACCCCTATTGTCAAACATTTTATGAGTGTTATGTATCATACGTTAAGTTTAAATATATTTATATTCTACATAATGATTGTTTTAAAACATATAATTATGCATGAATGGTCTCCCTTTGAAAACAACATTATGATGGTGGTTGTTTAAGTTATGTTGCCTTACCTTTACATTTGGTTTTAATGCCTAAATATAGGTTTATCTTTATTAAATACAATTTCAATACAAATATACATATAATGTATAACATATCAAGGTACGGCTTTTTCCCTGCGACCCTTTTTCTCCAACAAATTGAAATACATAAGTCATTTATGAGAAAGCTATCCATTTGTCTAGCGGAAAGTCGGTGGCTTTACTCAGGTGCCCTCCCGTGCACGAAAATCGTCCGAACGGTTACCTGGGGTCTTCCTCCACCTATGGAGGCTGTTAAGTAGTCATATGCCCTTAGCTGTTGGTGCGACTATCAAATCCAATTCAAGGCAATTCACAAATTATTTAAAATGAAGTCACATAATCACTTGTCAAACCAAATACACAGAAAAAGGTGAAGTATGACGGATGCATCTGTAAACTAGAGTATGGGGTCTTTTGACAGCAAGATGTTAAAGCTTATAAACGGCTAAATGAAGGTAGTTAAAGTAGCTATCCCGCCAAATAACGGCAAAATTACAATACACAACCGTTTATCAATCTATCCAACTTTGTTTTAACGAGTTAATAAAATACCCGTGAGTGAATATGCGTAAAATGAATGAGAAGGTAACTCTTAATTCGACGCTCCAGTTTTGGGGTTTAGCATTGCTGGTGAAAGCCGTCTACATTGTGTCTATATAGTTTGGATTCTCAGAATATTAAGTTATATATATATTGTCATCAGTAGGTTAAGAAATGGTGTACATATTTTATAAAATTTGTCTGGTGTTGGCGGGATAGCTCAATCGATGAAGCGATATGCGCGTGTATAACTAACTATACAGGTGATGAACCACAAGAGCAGAAATAAGTAGTGCTATTAATACCGACAACCTCTTAAAACATAGTAAATCAGAGCATTACATACATAAAAACTAGATTATTTATTATAAAATTACCTTCACATGGAATGGTCCCATCACCACGTAGCCACAGGCCCAGAAACCGATAAACAATACGGAAACACACACTAGGTACGCCAACACATCCAGAAAGGCGCGATAAATTGTACTGAAAAGCAGCTGAAAAAATAATTGTATCACATAACTTAAAGCCTGCAAATCAACCAGTTTTACAATAACAATTGAAATAGTTAAGGCAACAGAAGAATGCGGTTGAGAGATAGATGGAGTGTTGGTGATGACCTAGGTGGAAGTGACCACTTCCCCTTATTCCTTGAATATATCCACCCTCCACTTCTCTAACTGTTGCGTTGAAAACTGGTTTGCAGCCTGTTGCTGTCAGTGTTAAGATGCACAGAGTTATAACAATATGCTCCTTATATTTACCGCCCAGTTCTTCATTAGAACTTAACGATCTAAATCACCTAGTAGCACAACTACCATCAACTTTTATACTATTGGGTGATTTTAATGCAAACAACTACATTTGGGGTTGTAAAGATATAAACGATAAAGGCAAGAAAGTTGAGGATTTCTTGGCCAAAAACAATTTGTCTTTTTAATGATAACAAATCACGTACTTATTTACATCCGGCTACAGGCTCTCATTTAACAATATGCGATCTAACGCTCTTGATGGATTTTTCGTGGAGTATTGGTGACGACCTATGTGGAAATGACCAATTCCCCTTATTTCTCGAAAAAAACGTAACAATGGAAAATTCACACAGCTGATTGGGATATGTTTCAATCTCTTTGTAAGGAACAATTAAAACCTTCCGTTTTCGAGGATGTCGAACACGCAACTACTCTTTTTACCAAAACCTTTCATAGCTGATCAAACTATTCCAAAAACATCGGCAAATCTAAAAGGCCCACATAAACCATGATATGATGATGACTACAAAAAGGCAGTCAGCTCTCGTAAAGCTGCATTGAATGCTTTTAACTTGCGGCCAACTCAAAATAATTAAGATACATTTAGAATTAAGGATAGCAAGAGGAAATCCTGGCGATCTTATGTCTCTAGGCTGAACTCTCGCTCATCTCTTAAGAAGACGTGGGACATGGTCGGGAAAATAAACGGAAAAGGTAATTCTAGTTGTGTTAAATTTTCTAAATCTGAAACGAATTGTATGACCTTTCTGCAACTACGTAAGCATCATGAAGACCCTCATCTAACACTGGATGGGACACCAATACCAGTAGTGGATGAGACAAATTCTTTGGTGTGCTCGGCCGTTTCCAAAGGTCCATTATCATATTCTTTTTTATTTTCGACCGTAAATTAACGTTTGTACCACACCTTGATGCTGCATTGTAGGTTAGAGATTAAATCATGGCGGGGATTTCTTTATTTACACTGTCCTGTTTTAATGGTTGACAGTAGGGTAAGTGTGAGGTTTGGTGCCCCCTAGAACCGGTTTAAACCCCCAGTGGCCTACTTTGCCACTGACCGTTCCTAGGCGGTAGCCCTATTGTCAACCATTTTGTGTTTGTGATGTCCTTTGCATTTATTATTGCTTTTGCCTACTTGTTTGTCTGTTTGAGTGTTTGTTTCTGTGTTTTGTGGTTGACTGTCCTCCTTGAATGCCACTTTCCCTGTCCGATCTTTCTTTATTTCTTAAATACTTGAAGGCCAAGTGCCTTAAAGCTCTTAATTTACTTAGAGTTTTTGCAAACACTAAATGGGGGGTGGGGGGGGGGGGGGGGGGGTGGGGGGCAGATCGTAAAGTACTTTTACAACATTATAGATATCTTATCAGATTCATACTGGACTACGGCTAAAAAGTATATGGATCGATTCGCAAGTCATACTTGCAGATGCTCGATCCTATACACAATCAAGGATTACGACTCTTATTAGGTGCCTTTCGTACATCACCAGCCGAAAGTCTATATGTTGAAGCTAATGAACCATCACTGTCTCATAGACGGGACAAATTAGCCCTTCAATATGTCATTTAATTACAATCTAACCCTTCAAACCCAACTTTCGATACTGTTTTTAATCCTAGTTATGAACCTATTTTCGATCGAAAACCGAAAGCCATTTGACCATTTGGTCTTCGTATTAAACCAAAATTAAGAGACACTGAAATCGACCTAAACTTGATTGCCAAGTACGTAGTACCATAAATTCCACCGTGAACTTTGGAAACACCAACAATTATTTTTGAGCTTTGCGATAGTAACAAATCCAGTACAGTGCCTACTGTCTTTCAAAGCAAATGTAATGACATTAAATCGAAATACAGTTACATTCAACATATATACACAGATGGTTCTAAAGATGGAGATAAGTTAGCTGCAGCAGCTGTTGTTCACAAACACAGCATAAAGAGCCGCCTGCCTGACAAGGCATCTATCTTTTCAGCTGAACTTAAGGCAATTGAACTTGCCTTTAATTATATTCAGGAATCTGATGATGACCAGTTTGTAGTCCTTTCTGGTTCCCTTTTATCTCTTCAAGCATGGCTCTTCAAGCACTGGGCTATATAAAACATGATAACCCAGTTGTGCTTCAACATTTAGAAAAGTACAATTCTCTTATAGTTGATAATTTTATTATTTTCTGCTGGCTTCCAAGCCATGTAGGAATACGTGGTAGTGATAGAGCTGATAGTGCTGCTAAAGCAGCATATGGTATACATATATCTAATGCCAAATTACCTTATACTGATTTTAAAAGTTGTATTAACAAATATATTCGTAACTCTTTGCAAGCCGCTTGGGATTTGTCAGTTAACAATAAACTCCATTCAATTAAACCGTTATTCGTAGAATGGCGTTCTTCCAGTAGACCCATTCGTTGAGAAGAAGCTGCTCTAGCCCGGTGCAGGATAGGGCATACACGTTCTTCTCATTCATATTTATTACAAGTTGGGTAATTACCAGAATGTATATCCTGCTTTGCACCGTTAACGGTCAAACACATCTTGTTGGAATGTGTAGACTTTGATCCTATGCATCAAAAATTCTACAATGTTAATACTATGAAAGAGTTATTTGATACCATAGATTTTAGATTTCCTGAAATAAATCAGACTACATAAATCATTATAATGTGTTCTTATATATATTTATTTGTTTATATACCCGTTGAAGGGCATTTGTTGATTTGCATATATAGAGTTTATATTACTACCATATCATCCCTTATTTGTAAATAGTTCTATCTTTATATATTTACATTAGTTTTTAATTACTGCTTCATTTCTTCATCTTTTATCTGTTTTTATGCACAATATAACCTATTTATGTTTCGACGTATTGTAAAATTCATTCATTCATTCATTCATTCATTCATTCATTCATTCATTCATTCATTCATTCATTCATTCATTCATTCATTCATTCATTCATTCATTCGTCATTCATTCATTCATTCATTCAAGTAGTATAGGGCCAGTTTTCCCTCGCGGGGAATGAGAACAACTAGTGAAATATGCCAGTGGGGACTCAGACGTAACTCTCATTTATATCATCAAGATCTAAATGTAAGCCACGCCTAAGTCAACCCCAACATATTTCATTAGTTTTCTCAAGCACCCCGCTCAGGGAAACTCGCCTTATACCCCTCGTTATTATACTACTAATCAATCCGGTTTGTCATTTTAGGAGAGCGCAATTTTATTTTAGGAGAGCGCAATTATATTTTTTGTCTACTTTCGCCGAATCTACTTCCAGCGAAGTTTTTCAATAACATTTGCAACTCATTAAGCAAAGTCTGACGGAACCGGGCAGTAGTCTTTATCATCGCTCCGCATAGTTCAAGATATTATTTAATATTTTCAATATCCTTAAATGGAACCCAACTGTTGAAATCCTCATTGTAACCCTTCCATTTAATCAATGCTTGTTTCTTTTTGTAATCACGTCGTATTACTTTTTCAATCCTGAATATTTCTTGCTTTGCCTTTATTTCTAATTCATAAAAGCTTCCATCAATGTTTTCGTTTTTTAAATCTTTTATTTTGTATGTCACAAGATTTGTGTTTTAAATTTCATCAACAATAAATATTTCTTCAGTCCAATTCGGGGTATAACCTTTCTCAAACGTTCTTTTATATTTGCTGATTCTGACATTATCACCTATTTTAAACTTTGGCTTAATTTGATTACTTCTCATCTTTCTATACAAGTTGAAATATACCGTTCCTTTATTTTTCTCATCACTAGCCTCAATCGGCGCCATTTTAATACTCCGATG
The DNA here is from genome assembly GCA_037043455.1 of Cyrtodaria siliqua. NCBI lineage: Eukaryota > Metazoa > Mollusca > Bivalvia > Adapedonta > Hiatellidae > Cyrtodaria > Cyrtodaria siliqua. Next base: position 28,631 of record JAWPHD010003234.1, read on the forward strand.
TTTTGTATTATTGTATTTATCAACCATCATCTATAGCACATCTAAATATGTGTTTGTATTGTTTGCTATAAAATATTTCCACATCCTCTCTTTTAATGTTCTGTTAAATCGTTCAATTACTACAGCTTTTCCGAAATTAAAAGTTGATATTATTATCATCAAGAAATTGCTTAAACGTCTTGTTGTAAAATGCCACACCTTGATCAACCCACAACAATTTACACTGTCTTCCTGTGCTGATTATCTGTTTGAACGCTTTGGTAATTTCTAAACCAGTTTTATTTGGAACGGGTACAACCCAAGCAAATTTACTAAATAAATCAATAACAGTAAGCAAGTATTTAGTACCTTTATTATGCTTTGAAAACGATTGCATATCAACCAAATCAGCAGACCATATTTTATCAATTTCATTAACATTCACACGGCGTTGAGTGAACTTTCTTCGTATAGGCTTATGAAGTTCATCTGCTAACTTGTCAGTCCATTTCAACGCCTTTTCTCATTTTTTGGCTCTCCAAGTCCTAGTTTATATTTTGCACTAATTACAGGCTTGACTAATAAATTCTTAGCAATCTTTTCTCCAATAGTTTTATACTTACTAGATTTCAAACCAGTAAGCATGTTTTTATCACACATTGATTTATTACTAGGATTTTCATCATAACAAATATCATGATCTTTGCAAACAGCATCTAATTCATTTGAAGGTTCTCCGATATCAAGCGGATTACCGGGACCGCAATATTTATAACCAGGCAGTGTTAGCCCTTTTTTGGGTAGCAGAGGGAGCAAAGCTTTATGAATATCAATATTTCCGCCTTCTGTGTGTTTAACAAACTTTGTTTTAGTAATACCACAAGATGCACAAGTTGCTCTTAACATTTTCTACCATTTTTGCTAAAACATACTTAGGATCAACATTTTCAGTAACCATTTTTTCTTTAATACAGTAACTCATATATAATATGATTAGATTAAAATACATTTACAAAATATGATTTTATAATGTTTTCATTTTCTGTTGGTTTGTATGGTTTTAATATATTGTAAAGAATATCGTACACACTATTTTCTTCTTGCAACTTTTTGACAAAGTACAAACAGAAATATCCGCACAGGACACTTGTTTTATCTTGATATTGAATGGTGTTGTATTTTATATCAGGTATGAAAGTTAAAACTTCTTTTGGTGGGCTCAAGCCAAACGGATCGAAGTAATAATTATCATAGTAACAAGTCCATTGTGTACCAGGCCCAACATAATCATCAAGATTAATAATACCACATTCTTGTTTATTTTGTGTTGTTGGTAATTTGTTCTTGCTAAACACTCCCCTGAATTTCTGTATACCTAGCTGCTTAACCCACTTTATTATATCTAAGTTATAGATAGGCTCGTTTTTGAAATTTAACTTTTTTTTATTAATGGAATACTTCTATATGGTCTAATTTGCGAGTCTACTTGCAAACCTTTTCCACGATCAACTCTTAGTCCTTTTCCTTTTCTACCTACTTGCAAACCTTTTCCAGTTAAGCCACTAATAAGAGATCCAATCAATGGAATTCCCAGTGATGCAAGCATTCCGAGAAATCCCCCGTCTTGTTGTTGTTGCCTTGTCAGCTTAATAGGGTAACAACCTTCAGATTTTATTATCTTTTTTATTTGTGGCAGTGTTAATGTATTATTTGATTAAAGTAGTAGTGCTTGCTTTTTTTTGCCACTAGGAATAGTTATCATCCCATTTCCAAATAGTTTGCCAATTCCAGTACTTGCTAAACCACTAAGTGCTCCTGTTATTAGAGGTCCTAATACTTTTGGAACACATTTAGCAACTGTTGGTCAAATTGTTTTAGTCAACAAACCAGCTAATGCACCTAAAAAGCCTCCATTCTTAGACTGAGATCTCATTTGCGATTTTGATATATTTTTGTCTAATCCCTGTCCGCCAGATTTAGCCTTGTTAATACTGTTAATCTGGGTAGCTGTAAGTAGCAAAGGAAAGTTTCCAGTTAGTTGGTTATTTTTTTAGCCTGAGTGTTAATTCACTGTTGTTTTCATATGCTTTTGCCAGACTTCGTTTCTGGCCGTCTGATATATTTACTGAATAATTTACGTAAGTCATATATATTATAAGTTAGATTAAACAATAACTAGTTAATTCCCGACAGTATCAATAACAACATTTTCCTCATATAGAACCAGAGTATAAACTTTATATCGAGCGGCAGGAGGTATATTTAATTTATATCTTAGAATTAGTTCTTTTAGATCAATAGTGACTTCATTTTTCTTGTAACTCAAATCGAAATACATCATTCCGAAAAGAGTTTTAAAATTGCTCACGTTTATTAAAGTTCCAGTGTTTTTATCATTTTGCTTGTAAGAATAATTAATAACATCTCTGAATATTCTTATGATATTATCATAACTGTATTCGATTTCTGGATAATGTACTCCACTTCCAACTTCCAGTCTAGCTGATTGTAAATAGCAATTAGTATTAGCAGCATTTACCTTAAACGTATCCAAAAGATGAGGATTTTGCGTTTGAGAAGAACTCTTGTCGGCCCTTTGCAAATAAACAAACACATATTTAGGATTTTTAACACCAGCCGTTATTCTAAATACGGATTCAGTTGCGTCAGAACTTCCGCTCTCTTGTATCATTTCACGGAGGTAAGTCCATCTTGTTGATATCATATAATTTGTCATTACGTAACTTTGTCATTCCGGGCACCACAAAACTAATTTATTAATAACTACCCGGCCGTCATCGCCACCTGCTTTGAAAATTAGCACATTATCATCTGTCAGTTGCAAGCTGATTTGAATCTGACTAGGAGGAAGCATGTTTGTTTCCAAACCCTCAAAGAAGGAATATTTATTTAATGGAATTATACAGTCAATTTTTTGATTAGTTATGATTAAAGCATGACGAATCGCAAATCCTGAATTATAACCAGCTTGATCATCTCGAGATTCTGCCACAGCCGTGGTATCTAAATAAAAGTATTCATTTGTTCCGGTTGTCTTTACATAATCGTCAGAAATTTCAAGCAAGCTTTTGACATTAACAAACCTGTGAAGATTATTTCCATCGTAAACCATTTTTCCATTTTGCTTTACCTGCATGTGATCAATCAGTGAAGCCGCATCATTAATTAGAGCAATTTCATCGGCGGCTGCAAAAGCAGCTCCATCAGCAAGCTTATTTACTCGAAAACTGATTTCAAAATATGCGTTATACCAATCAAAGAAAGAACTTCTATCATTTATTGTAAAATGATAACCACTTTTCATTTGCCTGGTATTATTTCCTGGTTGTGTTACAGAAGTATCTAACTGAATAGGTACATGTTCATATCTAGTATTATATTGATTACTTCGAAACATCTATATATACTAGTAATTAGATTATTTTTTATTAATTAATCGATTAATTCTTGCATGAATTCCTCTTCCGGATAGTAATCTGTTAATTTTTGAATGTATATCTTCTTCAGTTGCAGCTACATCTTCTTTTTTGTTATCAGCTTTTGTAAGTTCTTTTAAAATTATATCACCTTTTGGTTTAGGTTTAATAACTGAAACTAACTTATCAGCGGCCATTATTCCTACTTCATCTCCAAGTTTTTTATTACCACTTTCTAAGATTTGTTTTCCAGCAGTTTCTAATGCTTTCTTGCCTGCTGTTTTCACAGACTCGCTAAATATCTTTGATCCGACTTTTGAAAAAATGTCAAATATGCCAGCTCCAGTCAATCGATCAACTTGAGTATATGTTCCCGTGCTAGTGTCATAAACTTTTTTTAAACGTGCCATATAACTTATGTTACATTAATTCCTTCAAAACAAATCGAAATGATGTGTGGACACCATTAAGATTAATAATCTTACCGGAGAAGTCGGTTATGTAAATATTAATACTGTTAATGATCGTTTTGTTTACTTCACAGAACCCGACTCTCATCGGTTCGTCTTTGAAAGGATATGATCTCGTAAGATCAGCTGTACTTATTTCATAAATGACATCCCCGTATGATCCATCAACAATAGAATTACTTATCAAGTCACAGTGAATATACAATGTATCGATAGAATTTGTTATGTTTGGAGTTACAGTTTCAAATTTAGTTTCTCTAATAACTACATCTTTGTCAAACCCGATCAAGGTGTGAAAGTTTGATTCTCTTAAATCAAGAACGAAATTATTATGAATGGTAACTAAACATTTGAAACTTGATAAATCAAACTCAATTGTTATCGGGACGGGTGAGTCATCAGTTAAATCATTGTTTACAGACAATGTTTCTTTTATGTAATTATCGATATCAGCATAACTGTAATTTCCATTTGTAAAAATAATACTTTTCCAATCTGTTCCATTGTGATACCTTATCACTTTGTTATTAACATCTTCACTAATATTATACCATGAGTAAGTCATGGAATTAATCTTATCAAGTCCAATGCCATACTGTTTGTTCTTGCCTAATATTAATGGTCTGTCAAATACAGTTGTAAAATTACTCGGCGTATTTACGCTATTAATTATTGACGCTTTTTCTGATGATAATACAATTTTTTGTTCCATTATACATATTAGTAGATAAATTAATCACCTAAATAAAATATTTTTAAACTTGATTTTTCAAAATTGAAAACTTGAGTAGTGTCCATTTGTATAACTGGTCTGAAAATTATAAATTGAATGTTTCTTTTAGTGTTCGTTTGTTATTTTTTAGCTTTGGATATAATAACTTTTCCGGATAATTATCAAGAAGAAAATGTCTTACGTTTCCTCCTGTATAAGTAAAGTCTATTTCAAATACATAACTTCCAGATTTCACAATGGAAAGTCCTAGAAAAACATTCACATGAAAATATTCTGCAGTATTTATAAGTGGATTTGTTACAAAAGTAAACAGCTCGAGAAAGCGCTTACGAGCGGTTCTTTCGAGCGGGTTTTGTGTCGGGTGCGATACACAATTTATTATCCTCACCCCACGGGAGTCTACAAAGGTATCTTGTATGATGCTCATTCCATCATCTATTGTATATTCGGCAAGTAGAATCCAGCTTGCATTGTTTACTTTTACTTTCAACTCATCAATTATACTAAGAATTGCTGTGTGCCGACTATCAGACTTTTGATTAAACTGTTTCAATGAAGCTATTTCGCCGTCAAAAGCTTTGCTTCTTTCATCCTGAGCAGCTTTCAATTGCTTTGAAGCGTCATCAACAGCAGTCTCAAGTTTATCAGTGTCAACCATTTTCTTTTTGATGTCTTCAAATTCTTTGTTGATATCATCAACGTTAGTGTTTGTCTGTTGATTTAATATTTTAATTTGAGTTATTTCAGTAGTAAAAGCAGTTCTCATTTGTTTTGAAGCATCGGCAATAGCAGTTTCTAGTTCATTATTGTCAACCATTTGTTTTTTGATTTCTCCAATCCGTGTATTTATATTTTGAACACCAGTTCTTATTTGTTCACTTAATTTCTTGTAGTTTTTACTCTCTTCCAATCCATCTTCTTTCTTTTCTAGCTCTTTCAAAGCATCACTCAAAAGTTTTATTTCATCTTTCAATCCGTTTTGAATTTCAATCATTTTTTCACGGTTTGCTTGTAACTTTGTTTGTATTTGACTAAGTTTATCTTCAACACCTGTTGTCAGAGTTGTTATCATGTCTGGAATTTTATCAATGTTATAATCACGTATGATTTTTGCAACTCTTCTTTGAGTAAATTGCTTTGTTGCTGCATCATCTGCTTTTGCCGGATTGCCTACATTGATAATTTTATTTTTATTCATGTCAAGATTACTTCTCAAAACATTTTCCTGGTTTCTGCCTTTGTGAAAATAATTAACCAAATGTTTTTGTTTTACATACTCGGACAGCACAATACCGAAATTTGTAATATTAACACTGCCAGTAGTAACTTCGTCGCCAAGATCGTTAAAAAGCCCCATTATATAATATATGATTAGAATAAATTTCACCAGTGAAGTTACGTTTTACTAACTTCCTCGGTCGATCCAGATACAGAAAGTCGTATTACTTGTCAGTCGCTTTTCTGTACTCCTCTTTGCTGACATCTTGTTCTTTGGAAAGCATACCAAGCTCACGAGTAACCGGAGTTGCGAAGAAGAAGTAATGAGAACAGTTCAACCGAATGTCTTTGGGAGTTTTATAATATGATTGAGATAAATAAATTACGCAACAATTTTTGTGTCTTCTCTGGATGAAATAATTAATAATATCATTTTGATTGCGTTCACAAACATAATCGTCGAAAATGGCTATCTTCTGATTATCTGAATCCAAATCATTCACAGGGATAACTTCATCATTAGAACATTCTAATATGTCTTCAAATGGGATTTTATTCTTTTTTGCTATCTTTTCAAGTTTTTGTGACAAAACCTTATACTTTGACTGTTCCAAGTTTTTAGCAAAAAAATAAATCTTGTCGTAATAAACCAAAGGTTTCAGCAACATGCGAACTAATGTGTTTGTCTTGCCAGAGCCTGAATTACCACATATAAGCATTCTAAAACAACAATCTAGCATGAAGTTCACAACCACAGGACTAGAAAATGATGAGGAGATAATTAGGATTGTCTTTAATAAAATATTAGAGATTCAAAAGAATGATAACTTCACGGAACCTCTGGAAATGTATATGAAAAGGTTCAAGCTTAATGGAAATTAAGCCAGCAGAGATGCTCCTACTACGGAGCATCTGTTCAAGTTAAACGGTCATGGCATTCAGTCGTAATTCTTGTCTGACTTGTTTCCATATCCTATCGTTTTTTTCTCTGGTTGATTTTGTTTTAATCGGTTTTGTTTCATTTTCTATTTTTAATATTTTAAACATTTTCTGAAAAATGTATTCAAATTTGATTAATCTTTTTCGACCTTTTATTTTATCCAAAATCTTTACAATTTTGTAAAACAAATGTTCAACTCTTTGTCTTTTTTTGGAAGACAAATCATATTCTACCAAGTATTTATCTAAATGGTACTTTCTGTGGTAAATAGTTTTCTTTCGGCTGTAATTGCATCCTGCAATAAGATTGTAACCGTTGTGAGTGCCGCAATTAAGACAAATACGTTCGTTATCAAAAACTTCACAAGTATCATTACAATTTACACACGCGTAAGTACACTTGTAACACAGCTTGGCTCTGGTACAATATTTACAAAGCTTCTTTTTATTAGTTGTGTAAAATAAGATGCAATCTATGCACACCTCAGGAGGATCAATAATATCTAAACCTCTTTCACAATATTTGCAATTCATTATATTATAATATATAATTATATTTTTAAAATATAGGCTTAAAGAAATATTACCTTATGTAATTATATAAATGGAACGTATAGAAAAGAAAATCAAAAACTTTAAGAAAGATCAAACGGAACATGCAAAAACTATTGATTTTGAAGATATGAGTAAATATGACAAAGAGTTAATAATTTTTTCAAACTTTCAAGATTTGACAGAGAGAAACAACTAAAACTGTCATGGAAAATAAAAAAGGAGATATAAACAAACTGCGTGCTTTTTGTAAAAAACAAATTTCAGAGGCAACCAGTTACCATCCGACAGTATACAAATATTCTTTTATTGCTTACTACAGCATTTCGTTAGACAAAGGAATTAAAATTAGTATGTACGGATAAATAAAAATAATGTAATCTTTAATATATGAGTATTTACAGTTATGCGGAAGAGGAAAGAAAGCACTTCGAAGAGGAACAAAAGGTTTATGAGAAAGTAGCTGCTTACGAGCTGGCTCTTTCAACCAAGACAAATGAACTTATCAAAGAGTTTGAGACAGTTCACATGCAACGATTGTCAGATGATATTGCAGCTTTTAAAAAAGATTGGGCAATAAAAACTGAGATTGAGTGCAATGATGCTGTAAAGCTTCTTACAGATCTAGCAGAAAAGGAAATTAAGATTTTTAATGAAACACAATTAAAAGTAATGTCTGAAAATGTTGAGTTGTTCAGAGATGATCTAATCAGCAATCTAGAAAAATCTCATGTGATTAATACTGATATCGGATGTTATGAAGACTTTGAAACGTTTGTCAAAAGTTTAAAAGAAATGATTGATGCAGAAGTTTTTGATAAAGACGAGTTTATAAACTATTGCAAATACAGGATACAAATAAAATCACTGGCAGCTGGAGGTGATCTTGAAACTGTTGATTTTGATAGATACTGCAAATATCATGTAAAAATAAGTCAGATGATAGATAATAGAGTTCTTGAGGAAAAATGCTTTCGGAGATATTTGGACATTCTCCTGGATAATGAAATAGATGCTCTCTTGGATGTGGTTACTAATGAGGACACCGGTGAACATATTTATGAGGATACCGACGAGGACACCGATGAGGACGAAGACGAGGATCTCGACGAGGATCTCGATGAGGACGTCGATGAGGGCGAAAATATTAAATAAAAGAATGTTATTTAATTAATTAATTAATATAGGGGCTTAAAGAAATAATCTTATGTAATATTAAAATATTGAGTAGCCAAGAAATTGAAACATCTCCAAAACAGTATAGCAAGGTTTTTAAAGTAAATGTTGTCAGTAATGATCCGCTCAGACAACTACAAAAACACAATCAAGAGTTGTGAACTTTCTTGAACAAGAACTAAGAAAAACAGGTGGGTTTAAATTAAGCATTGATATAAAACTTACTTTTAAAAAACAAGTATCGGGTGATAGAGGAGGTTTTGATTTTGTGTACAAAACAGCTTACTTTACCTCAAAGGCTGTAATAATATTAAACAGAAATCAAATATCAGAAGCATTAGACAAAGCACAGGAAGAAATTATAAACAGAATAGGAAATTGGATTCAATTGGGAAGTGGTTGGGTAATTGAATCACTAGATGCACATTACATAAATCGAGTAAAGTACAAGCCTTTGCGATGTAGCTCTTATTAAGCATTACCAAAAGAACTGCAACATCACAAAAAAGGTTTAATATATATAAAAAATGAAAAAGATAACGAATGCTTCAGATGGTGCCATTTGGCTTATGAGTTTCCCGTCAATGATAAACCACAAAGGATAACAAAATATAAAAAGCATATTGGTGATCTAAATTATGAAGGAATTACATTTCCTGTTACTATCAAACAAATCCCAAAAATCGAAAAACAAAACAACATTTGTTTTAACATATTTGGATATGAAGATAATCAAGTATACCCGTTGCACATATCAAAAAATAAAGCAGAAAAAACATGTGATATGCTTTTAATCACCGAAAAAGAAAAAAATCATTACGTGTGGATAAAAGATTTTAACAGCTTGATGTATAATCAAACAGCACGCAAGGAAAGAAAATGGTTTTGTAAAACATGCCTGCAATGCTTTACATTAGAAAGAGTTCTGAAAAAACAAAAACCTGTTTGTCTTTCACTTAATGGAAAACAAGCAATAGAGATGCCAAACAAAGATGAAAAAGTTAAGTTTAAAAACTACGACAGGCAGCTAATGGTTCCGTTTGTTATATATGCTGATTTTGAAGCAGTAACCGAAAGTATTTCTTCAGTATCAAACAATACTAAAAAATCACATACAGAGGAATATCAAAAACATACTGATTGCAGTTATGGGTACAAGGTTGTTTGTCGCTATGATGATCAGTATTCAAAACCAGTTGTAACGTATAGAGGACCAAACGCTGTTCACAAGTTTTTAGAAAAAATGATAGAAGAAGAAAAGTGGTGCAAGAAAACTATGAATGCAAACTTTAAAAAAGATCTAGTAATGTCACAGGAAGAAGAAGCTGGATTCCAAAAATCTAAATCATGCCATATTTGTGGTAATGGATTTGCAACAACTCTTAAAAAAGGTGACGCGGGTTATACAGTAGCATACAAAAACTCCATCAGAAAAGTTAGGGATCATTGTCATATAACTGGAAAGTATAGAGGAAGCGCTCATGACATATGTAATATTAATTTCAGGTTGACTAGAAAAATACCTGTTGTGTTTCATAACTTGAGAGGATATGACTCTCACTTCATAATGCAGCACATCGGGAAGTTTAAACGAAACATATATGTTATACCAAATAACATGGAAAAGTAAATGGCTTTTATGTTAGGACAAAGTTTGGTGTTTATTGACAGTTTTCAGTTTATGTCTCAATCATCAGAAAATTTAGTAAAAAACATCCCTTCGTTTCAATACACCTCTCAGGAATAATTCTCTGGCGACAAGCTAGAATTAATAAAACGAAAAGGTGTTTATCCTTATGATTACATGAACAGTTTTGAACGCTTTAAGGATACTAAGTTACCCGACAAAGATAGCTTTTATTCTCAATTAAATGATGAGCACATTTCAGATGCAGATTATGATCATGCTACAAACATATGGAAAACATTTAAGATTAAAAATATGGGAGAATATCATGATCTGTATCTTAAGACTGATGTGCTGCTGCTGACAGATGTTTTTGAAAACTTTAGAAAAATGTGCATTGAGTATTACAAATTAGATCCTTGTCATTACTTCAGTAGTCCTGGTTTAGCCTGGGATGCATGCCTCAAGATGACTGGTATCCAACTTGATTTAATAACTGATATTGATCAATATTTGTTTGTAGAAAAAGGATTAAGAGGCGGTACGAGTTATATTGCAAATAGATATTCAAAGGCTAACAAAACATATATGAAAAACTACGACAAGAAAAGCAAGTACATTATATATCTTGATGCTAATAACTTGTACGGGTGGGCTATGTGTCAACCGTTACCTACTGGCAACTTCAAGTGGGTTGATAAGTTTGAAAAAGGAAAATCAAATTACATTGTTGAGTGTGATATCGAGTATCCTGGGAAACTGCATGACTTGCATATCCTCTCGCCCCGGAAAGTTTAAATATCAAAGATGAGTGGTTGTCAGACTATTGTAAAAATGTAAAACAAAAGTTTAATTTAGGATCTTGTTATGTTAATAAACTTGTTACGACGTTGAAAAATAAAGAAAAGTATGTCGTGCATTTTAGAAACTTAGAATTGTATAAAAAGCTTGGATTAAAGGTAACAAAAATAAACCGAATACTACAGTTCGACGAATCAAAGTGGTTGAAAACATACATACACTTTAATACTGCCAAGAGAACAGCTGGTAAAAATGCTTTTGAAAAGGATTTCTTCAAACTGATGAACAATTCAGTTTTTGGTAAAACTATGGAAAATTCGAGAAAAAGAATTAATGTTAAATTGACTCACGACGAGGAGGTTCTCTTAAAATATGCAGCAAGACCTTCATTTATTTCTTGTAAAATGTTTAATGAAAATTTATTTGCCATAAACCGAATAAAAGAACGATTAGTTTTAAATCGTCCCTGTTATGTTGGCATGTGTATTTTAGACTTGTCAAAATATTTGACGTATGATTTCCATTACAACTATATCAAAAACAAATATGATAGAAAAGCTAAGTTATTATTTACTGATACCGATTCCTTGTGTTATGAAATAAAAACAAAAGATGTGTATGCGGACTTTTACAAGGATAAAGAACTGTTTGATAATTGTGATTATGATCTGAAAAGTCAGTTTCATTTTAATGATAATAAAAAAGTTATCGGCAAGATGAAAGATGAAACGTGCGGAATACCCATTGTTGAATTTGTTGGGTTGCGAAGTAAACTATATTCGTATGTGCTAGATAATGAGGTTAGCGCAAAGAAATGTAAGAGTGTTAAAAAGTGTGTTGTTAAAAAACAGATAGCGCATGACGATTACAAAAAGATTTTGTTTACGGCAACAGAAGCTCATCATGAGATGAAAGTTATTAGATCACAAAAGCATAACATAAGCAGCTATGCAATAAATAAAAAAAGTTTATCAGCTTATGATGATAAACGGTACATACTAGATAACGGACAAGATACGTCAGCATACAGTTAATTGTAATAGTTGGGTAGCATTCAAGGGTTTAAAAATAATTTTATATAGTATTATTATATAATGGAACAACAAAGATTAGAAAAGGTTTGCAGAAAACTTAACCATTTGAAAGATAAATATAGAAGAGAATTGATGAGAGGTAAGCAACTCCAAGTAGAATATGAGAAAAAAAAATATAATTGCGCTCTCCTAAAATAAAATTGCGCTCTCCTAAAATGACAAACCGGATTGATAAGTAGTATAATAACGAGGGTTATAGGGCGAGTTTCCCTGAGCGGGGTGCTTGAGAAAACTAATGAAATATGTTGGGGTTGACTTAGGCGTGGCTTACATTTAGATCTTGATGATATAAATGAGAGTTACGCCTGAGTCCCCCCTGGCATATTTTACTAGTTGTTCTCATTCCCCGCGAGGGAAAACTGGCCCTATACCCCTCGTTATTATACTACTCATTCATTCATTCATTCATTCATTGTTTGTTAGAGAATATAACCTGGCGGGGATATATTTATTTACACTGTCCCGTTTTATTGGAATGACAATAGGGTAAGAGTGAGGTTTGGTGCACCCTAGAACCTAGTTTAAACCCCCGGCGGCTTCAAGACGGTAGGCCTATTGTCAACCCTTGTTTGTGATGTCATATATTGTCTTTTACATATTTTTGTAATCAAAATAGTTATGTGCGTGTTTTTGGCTAACTGTGGTCCTTGAAGGTTACATGTCCTGTTGATCTACCTCTACAATCACCCGTACCAAGTGCTAGTATCAATCAGTGCACAACTTGAATATTACCTATAATCGAGATTTTAAATTAAACCGTGTTCTTCGGATTTAAATACTTGATATGTATATTTAAATGTTCGAGTTAGCATGTTTGACGTGTTGGTGCTTTCTTGATACGTTAAGACACAATTTCTTTCCCAACCAAAACGTGATTGTTTCAATAAAAATGAAATAATTCAATTCCGATGAACTTATATTTGCTATTTAAACTCACGTAAAATTTAAAATGGAGCTGTATGGATTTGTTTTTGTTTTTTATACTTACATGAAATTTGTTGTGAAATTTGAAGAATCGTAGAAGACTAAGCCATGCTAGCAACCAGCCAACTCCCAACCAAACAGTCTGAGAATCAAGTGTAGTTAACGCCCAGTTGTATTTCTGTAAAGACAATCTTGAAATTTTTACTTAGCATTAAAAATATCGTCTCAATTTATTAATCCAGTCAATTTAACTCTAAACCAGATAGCATATCATTTAAATATGATTTTAAACTTTTCTTCGTTATGTTGACGTTGGTTTGAATAAATTATTGGTGCAATGGAATCTACACATAATAATGTACGCAACTTTAAACTATTCGTGTTATTAATAATGATTGAATGATTGAACAAATGCAAGTTTTGTAGAAAAGCTAAGATTGCTGTGTGTTAATTTAATATTGTATTAGGGTGAAGTGTGTGTGTGTGTGTGTGTGTGCGCGCGCGCGCGGAGGTGGGGGAGTGGGGGGGGGAGATATATTATGAACTAATATAATAGGGAACTAGACGTTATGTATACTGCGCATGTCCAAACAAACAGTCGTATTCTGGCAAAATTGTGCGGCCAACCTTAAGAGAATCAGTGTATTTATTAATGTTAGTCATAAACTATCAGTGCAACATTACTGATATTGATCGCAATCACCACGCAGAGTTATCGTTCCTTGCACTCACATATATCTCTGCTAACTACTAAATTACAAGATTTTGGTAAAACCTGTTAAACTGGAATATGTTTGCCTGAAACTTATTTATTTATTGTCAAGTTGGGTAAATATAATTTTCAGAATACCTGCAAATTATATGTTGCAAGATTTGAAATAATGCATGAAAACAATTTAGTTTTAATCGGGACTATTTTACTACAAAAAATAATACGTATTTAGGTCTCCTCAATCGAAACGCATATGTAAACATTTCAAACCGAAGCTCGATAACAGAAAATTAATAAAAAAAACTAACTCCTAGAATTTTTTTGGTGAAAATATTGAATATTGTCTATATTTTATCTTTGCGGATCACGCAAAAGGATTTATTATAAACATCCCTTAGCCTCGTCGGTCGGATGGGGACGTAAATCGGCCTATCCTCCGAGCACGTTAAAGAACCATAGACATCTATTCGATAATAAGAGTAGGGCACTGTTCCCGGATTCCTATGTATCCTTCCCCTCTCTCTGGTGCGGCTCTAAATAACCTATACTGTGTTGATGAGCCGTCAAACAACATTCAATTCAATTCAAGTATTACAAACATCGTCATAACGTTTTCGAATAATCACGTGACCTAACCGTTCGCCCTACTTTCTTTGACGTTGACAGAGTAAGAAATGACTAGATTAATATTGATCGATGTTACCTGTACGAAGGCTAGGTACAAACACGATATTTTGAACATCGATTTCAGCCTTATATACTAACGTTTTGTATGTTCATCGAACTGCAACTTCTTCAACGGTGACTCATTTATATTCATCGTTTAAGTACAGCTTTAAGTGAACACCGTGTATTTAGATTTTCCAAATAAAAAATGTGAATGTGTTTCGTATTTGATGCATGTAATTATATTCATAAATTACGAATCGCACGAAAATTCGTACCTTTGTCTCAAACACAACAGTGCCTATGAGTGTGAGTATATCAGAAAGAACAACCGTCACATCCCAGAAATTAAAAAATCTGATGTACTGAGAAGTAGGTAAATCGTGCTCGTCTTCGTCGAGAGGCTTGTAATACTGACGATAATAGCGGCGCATGTAACTCTTGGTTTTCTGTAAATATTGTTATTTTCTGTTACATAATAATTCAACTTTAAAATCAAATATTGTGATCATAATAACCACGCATATCTCTTGACATTAGCCTTTAGTTTGTTTCGAAATGTCTCACTAATCTTAACATTTTAATTAAGCGTTTTGGTTCAAATTCAGTAAATGTTCAGGAAAAATATTGCTATGTTTACATATTACATGTAGTCAGTCAACAATATTGCTGATTTTACAATATAATTTTGTGGTAACACAATAAAGCCAACAGAACAGTGAATTTAAATAAGTATAACCCACACAGACAAGAAACATCGCAAAGGTTATTGAACTAGTGGTGAACAACACTGACATCACACAAAACACAATCACTGCCGCGCCTATATATTCTGATTTTTCTTCTTCAACTGTCCAATCTGAAAAAGTATACACAACACAATGATTACCGCGCCTATAGATTCTGCTGTATTTTCTTTCTGCAGTTTTCTTGTTCAATCTGAAAAAGCATACACTATAAACTTAATGACTACCGCGTATATAGCTTCTGGTGTATTATTACATAATATTATACACGTAACACAAAACGCTTATGACACATTCCTTTCCATTGTCTAATCAAAAACGACACGCACAACAATCGAATGTATTCATTTTAAACGCAAATGCAATCATCGAACAGAAAGAGCAACACCGTAAAACGCAGACATCCAAAACACGGATCTGGAATAATAGAATACGTAAATATTAAGGACGAATAATGTTATTGTATAGAGTTAAACTAAACCCAGCTTTTTAGACATGTGACTTGGTACGAAGTGTTGTCAAACTGTATCCTAAAAAACACGTTTCCGTGGAATGAAAAAAAATCGTCTCTACACAGTTATATTGTTTTATTCGTCGGCGTATAATTACGAAAAACGCGTGAGCATGATATGCACTCGAAACAAGTTTTACTAGATTTACAAATGAAATAGTGTGAAAACACAATTCGCACAAGTTTTACTAGATTTACAAATGAAATAGTGTGAAAACACAATTCAACAGATTGCATTTGTTTTTCTTTTTTGATTTGGTGGCCGAAAGTCATACAGAAGTCTTGAATGATTATTTCTGCATCAATTTAATTTCGTAAAGTACATGCTTTACGGTGTAAAATTTGTCTAAGAACGCCTCCTGAGGCGTGGTTAACGCGGCAATAGGTGCCAAGGAATAATCTTGTTTACATATATTGTACACTTGATTCATTGAGGTGTACAGTATACTTGATACATTGAGGTGAATAGTTTTCAACATGTTGCTCCTTATTTAAGATAAGACTATCTAGTAATATGCCTACCAGGTACTTTCAGATCGACGTCCGTACATTTAATTGATTTGGTAATCGTTTCTAAATCCTCAATCACCTGTCCATTATTGTCTAAATCGTCAAATGATATCTGAAAATACAATATTGGATAATTGCTACGTAATAAAAGTAGCTAGTTTTCACATATCAAAATAGAAATGAATTTAATACTATGAAATGAATGGCATTCAAAGAGATATGGTCATGTCCAGAATCATGCAATAAACAGGAAGAGATACACGACAAAGAGTGATTAGGTCACCTGAACGCGTTTAAGTTAAGACTTCTGGAAAAGGGCCACTTCTATGACATTAAAATGACACAGGAAAATCCAGCATCAAATGTATTAATACGGCATCATTTGAACTTCAATATATTTCTTGCATATAATACATAAAAGGTAATCCGATTTGGAGTTCATCCATTCTTTCGTTATTCCGGTATTATTAATAAAATCAATAAAGAAATATGAAGAAAAAAAACACACACACAAACAAATGATTTGTAATATGCAAAAAACACATACTGAGAGAAAAGTAGACCCGGTTGCAGTGTCTGTTCATGAGCGATATATAAATATAAGATGCAACATCTATTCTGCGCCCCGCCCACTCCCCCGCCCCACTTCCACCACCCACCACCACCTATTCAACTTATTTGCAGAACATAATAGTACACAGCGAGTTTGGGGAAAACAATATTGCTGTGTGACAATTTACGCATGTTTTGAGACAAAAAAATGCAGTTACCCATCCGTGTACTGTAAGACAACGAACTTGTCGTAAACTTTCGACCACTCGCACTGAGTGTAGTGTAAAGTCCAGGGTTATAGAAAGTAGTCTGAAATAATTAACAAGTACTTTTTAAGTAGAGCGAACACTCAGACATCTTGCTAAAAGAAACTGATATGCCAAATAACGGCATAATTACACTACAAAACCGTTTATCAAAACTCTATGCAGCTGTTAGTCCATGTAATAATGTATATGTGCCGACTAAAAGTATAGGTTTATTCACGGATTCTTAAAATACCCGTGATGATCTATGCGTAAAAAGAATTATGTGTTGGTAACTCTTAATTCGACACTCCAGTTTTCGGTTTGACATGGTTGGTTAAGGTCGTTGATATTGTGTCGATAGAGTTTGGATTCTCAAAATATGTAAGCAATATAGATACCTCGTCGTCATAGGTTTAGAAATGATATAAATACGTTGTGAAATTTGACTGTTGTTGGCAGGATAGCTACTTTAAGCATATTTAATTGCATGCATTTTTTGTTTTAGAAAAAGAAAGGTTGGATCTGCCAAAGATTGCACGTATATGTATGCCAGAATCGCATTTTTATATCGCATATGTGTTAATTAATTAAGCGTTGTTGCAATGAATTTAAATGCATTCGCACTAGTCGTAGAAATTACAAACATTTTGATTCAAGCTTGTTTTCCTCAAAAGACAATGCATTTTACCTTTTGAACGGCTGCGAAAGGTTTTGGTATGCAAACTCTTCGGCAATGCTATATTTGTAGTTCGTTTCGTTTGTTATCGTGTCTATGTGCTTTGTAATGCCTTTGTCTACCGCAAATTCTACGTCTGTAATATACACGTAAATAACACACGGACTTAATTCTTCAATATAACGTGTCAAGTAATTCAATTCAATTCAGTTGAATTGTCAAGTAAATAATAATAGGTTATTTAACAGTGTATTGTGCAATACGGGTTTTTATTGTCCGAGTACATGTTGTGGTGAAAGACATATTGGACTCGACACCTTCGGCGTCCCCACAACATGTACGAGGACAATAAAACCCGTTTTGCACAATACACTGTTAAATAACTTTTTTATTATATACCTAAATTTACAGGGGAAAATAAAACAATTAAACAACAATAACCTATAACAGCAATAAAGGAATCATTTATTTACTATTTTCAACCATATTATCACAGTCAAATATTAGTCAATTTCAGCAGATACTCATTTGGAACTTTCTGTCGATATTTGGTTTTTATCGTTGAAATTTCTACTGATATTTTTTTTGGACCGTCCAATATGAAAAAAAAATAAAATTCGGGATGGTACAACGTCCAATAACAACATTAAGTATTGTACAATCACGTGGTACAAATACGAAACGTTGATTGGACTGTAAATTTAGGTATATTAAGAAACTTGATTTGCAGAAAAGATAGGTATCCTGCATTAGAAGAAAACGATAGACATATTCGCTTGTTTTAATAATTAGTAACATTCACTTGTTTACATAATTACCGTTTATATCCAACCTAGATTCCAACGACTGGGAATCCATGAAACCAGTGAAATCAAAATATTTCAGTTTCACTGCCATCTTGTCGTTTTTGCGCTTTTGATAAAATCCTATTGCTTCTTTTTCTGCATTATAATACTGAAACGAGGTTAAAATGGAATTTTCTTAAAATAAATACATGTCAAAGTTTCTTTGTTTTAGGCACTGTGACCAATTTATTTCTCCGGTCATAGTTTTATGGAAGAGGGAAACGAAAGTCCTCTTGGCAAATAACATTGTAATTTTGGTCTTGGAAATACTCTTGTTAGGGTTAAATGAACTTGAATTCATGATTTCCAAAATACCCTATGAATAGCATTTATATACGTGGTATCCCCTCTTCATATCTATATTAAGCACTTCGTTAAACTTATTGTTTTATATTTTAGGAGTCTGTATGCAGTATAGAAATTACAATGTATATATGGATTATTGGAGATACTGCGTGCAACATCTCACTTTCCGTAATCTTTTCGTAGTAATCTTTTCACCAATTAAACTGATATTAACCATATATAGACGTACACAATATATAAAGCAAACACGGACATACAATATTTCCAGAATCACACTCTAGACACTCGACTCGAGGTGATACAAGCTTCAAGAACACGTTACTCTAGTTATAATCCTATTATATATCTTGCCTTTTATTCGTCTTTGTAATTATTGTTTGTTTCTGTGCGTGTTTTTGGTTGACTGTGGTCCTTGAATGCTACATTTTCTTTTCAACTTTTATATCTACCTTCATAGATTTATCAAATCCGAACTGATTGTAAGCTTGGATCGTCATTTGTGTCATCATTTGGAAGTCTTGTTTAGTACTCTGGATTTCAACAGTTTTGCAAGAGCATCGATTTGATATCGTTAAAATTCAATAAAACATTTACCTTTTCTACAGCATAGTTTATTCTACTTGCCAGGCTTGTGATGTCATATACAGCAAATTCTCCATGTGCCGGTGGGTAAGGAAGCGTTTCCCAACCTGAAAATATGAATGTCATGACATTGAGTATAGATACGACGTTTTATACAAACGTTTACAAAAACAGTCACTGACCGTAAGCAAGTTTAAATGTTCAAATGCAATGAATAACACTAAATACTACCTATCTAGTTTTTGACTTGTGCCTGCTGAAGCCGGGACAAAGTTAGGTAGGTGAATGAACTTTCGCCTCAAGTTTGTTTTAGTCGTACCCCAGATTGGTTTTATCTGGCTGCAACTGCTGTGGTTGTTCAGTACCATTCTGGATACTTCCTTGGGTGTTTCTAAGTATTTTATTTGTTTTATATATCTTTACAACAACGTTTAAATTTATTGTTTGCTAATTTCTCTGGATGTGGACTTAAATACGTTCAACTTAGGTGCGCATCTTCACTTGTTGATCAACATTCCTGTACAGTTTGGCGACCATGGGTCAGATAATGATGGAGCAGGGCACGACACAAGTTTTTCAGCCCCTACTTTGACTATGTCAAGGGCCACAACTCTGTGGTTCTTGGTCCAAAAATAAAAAATAGAAAACTGAGGTGCGCATCTTCACTTGCTGGTCAATATTCTTCTAAAGTTTGGTGACCACGGCTTACTTAAATAGTTATGGAGAATAACGCGACACAAGTTTTTCAGCCCCTATTTTGACTAAGTCAAGAGCCATAACTCTGTGCTTTTTGGTCCAAAATAAAACGAAAACCCAGGTGCGCATCTTCACTTGCTGGTCGACATTCCCGTAAAGTTTGGCAATTTTTGGTTAAATAATAACAGAGAAGGGCGCGACACAAGTTTTTCTGCCCTAGTTTGACTAAGTCAAGGGCTATAGCTCTGTGGTTCTTGGTCCAAAATAAAAACGAAAACCAGATTCGCATCTTCACTAGCTGTCAACTATCCTGTACAGTTTGGCGACAGTGAGTTAAATAGTGACGGAGGAGGGCGCGACACAAGTTTTTCGGCTCTATTTTGAATAAGTCAAGGGCCATAACTCTGTGGCTCTTGGTCAAAAATAAAAACGAAAACCCAGGTGCGCATCTTCATTTGCTGGTCATAATACTTATAAGGTTTGGCGACGGTGGGTTAAATAGGATCACGCGACACAAGTTTTTGGGACGTACGGACGGACAAGTGCAAATCTATATGCATCACACCAAGTGGGGGCATGAATTGTGGGGGGGAGGGGGGCATACAAAGTCGGTATCCCATGTTTATTTTATATTATGTACGATATAACTTATCAACAACTGAAGACAAAACCTGCGATAGTATATACTTAAGGAAAAAGAGCTTACTGGCATCCCAGGTCTCCAGCAGCATGTGGCGAAGAGTCCTATGACCTCGATTTACAATTAAACTGAAGTCTGCTCGGTCGTTACCACACTTGAACATCTGAAAGTATCAACAGGCAAGAACCAGGTTTCAACTTGGACATTAAATAAATAGTGTGTGAATGTCTCCAATGCCAGGATTATTGCATTGTATTTGTTGTCATCATGTGGTGCATATGCCTTATTACTATGGACGCACGTGATTTACAGTTAAAGGATACGAAATCAAACATAGTTTATTAAAGTACTCATTGCTGATTGGTTACTGAGGTGTTTTTAAAATTCCTATCAAGACCTCTGACGTCACGTCCTTCAATTATTAGGTTTTCAGAGAGCTAGTCTTTGATGTGTGAAATATACAAGGTATTGGTTAAAACAAATAAAACTCATTGCAGTTTATTACATGGTATTAACCATTTACCTGTACCCGGTTACACTGACATAAATCTATACTTTTGTTTAGATTCTTTACCGTTTGTGTTGTTGTATCCCATTGTAGTTTGGTTGACAATATCAAACACCTGTTTTATATCAACAACATCACACTAGTCGAACGCTACTGTACTCCCAGCGGAAGTTGTGTTTTATGAATCGATGGATTCGATGTGAAACGATGTCTGTGAGGTGTGATCTTGTTATTTTTTGATAAGTTAAGTTATGTTGCGACCTTTTTAACGAGGTTTCTTGTCCACTGGCAGATTTACATACTTTGATGATGCCTCTTGCATAAGCACGTCGATTGAAATGGCGTATAAAAGCAATTAAATCAAATGACAACAAAAAGTCAAGACTCTATTGTACCCATCTCGGTGAGCCCTAAGGCGGAGGGACTATAAACCTTAGAACTACACACACACACCCACGAAAACATCAACATCAAGTGAAAATTGTGTCTACCGGTTGTAAACATTTGACCCCAAAACGGTCCATTTATGATTATTTTTTATAAAACCAAACATAAACAATAACAATAACATCTAAGAAAAGGGGAAATTAGTATAGGTACACTCAGTTTCTTGTTAATATAGCTATTTGTTGTGGTTGAAATGGATCGTACTATCCATATTTACTATACTCATAGTTGCAGGTTCGCTGTATTGTAGTTGCGTCGAGTCTCGAAACGTCTGTACTCCTACATGTACATGTTCAATATGAAGCCGATAACGGAGACAGTTGCTATATTTTTCATGTCTACGAATGTTTCTCACTCACCAATGTGGACTCCACTTAAGGTATGTTATTCCAAAATAATTTCAATAAAAAATAACTGTCATAGATTGAAAAGCCAATGAGTATCAGTGGTAACTTCTGTCAGTCTGTTATGCTCCCATTTATATAGGGTGAGTAGTCATATAGAAGTAACTGTTAAGTCCGTCCGTACGTGCAAATTCTATATTCGTTGAACAAGACTATTACTGATTTCGATATAAAATTATACCATTGCCCAATGACTCACTGTTTAATAAAAAATAACTATAACCATTGGACAATGATAAATTTACAATGCATTGGGGAATATATATAAACTACGATATACGGAATAAAACATCCGAAATAACTCATTCTATTTCCGGCAGTTATGGACAATAAAATGCTACTGTTGTTCAAAGAGGTCACATGACTCTTCGGACATAATTGACCATTAAATTGACAAGTAGCACACAGAAGAGCAGATAATTAAATGTTACTTCATCTGGAACAGATACACAATGTATTACCATATTTTTCCATCAGATATAAAAAAACAGAGCAAACAAATCACTCCAGGACCTAAACTTTCATAACAAACTGAACATTTCCAAAATTCTAAGAAAATCCAAAAGTTACTTCTACACCTAAGAAATGTGCGAACAATGTTTTTCACTTGCGTCTTGAAGAAGAAGAGTGTGGTTTGGATAAAATCAGTGATGTCTTTGATGTTATGTCGCGTTTGGATGATACGCAAAGTGAAAATGTCCAGCCTGACGAAAATGTGTACCAATTTGATGACGATTTACAAATGGACGAGGAACAATAGCGCATGTGTAACAATAAAAGTACCACAAAGAAACTTTTATTTAGTTTCAAGTATTAAAATGATATTTTTGAAATTATGTATATATGTATTGAAATGTATGTTATAATGCATGACCGTAAACTTGGAGTGAAAAATACTCAATATGCATGTGTTAAATTGAACAGTCACGCGATATGAAAGTGTCACGGTCAGTCAGTGTATTTGATTATAGTTGCTATTCGGTATTATTAAGAAGACTTGTGTGGCGATATGGAAATTATATAATATAAGTACAGGTAATATGAGTGTTAAATGATTTTGATACAAAATATTTGCTTATACACAATATGAATTTGCATATGAATTCCATTATATTAAAGGATATACTTGCATGGTATTATTGTTTGAATCCTACAACATGATATATTATATGCCTTTTCCTGAAATTTTGTGAAGTGAATGTAAGATGTTTAATAAATATGTGCGGTTATAAACGGACGAAGTATGTGCGTCTTTCTTATCCGCAGTCATGAACCAAAAACAACGTTTCATAATCCACTGTGAAATTGAGAAGAGTCCCAACCAAAAAATCGTGTTGTTATGCATGTGTAAATAGCGGTAATCATAAAAAAAGATATTAACAAAGAAGATATGTATTTGAAATTATATACTAGCAGAAAACCTGTTACCACTCTAAAATGTTGCTTTTTTACTCTCTTTGGATGTGGTGGAGTGGTATTCGATGGAACATACTCACCAGATGAAATATTCTGATGAAAAAACAGTTCTAGAACATTGGTCACAAACTGTTTAAGGGCAAATGTGTGGTTGGAAAAAAAAGGTCAATAGTAGAAAGGCCATACCAAGCTAGAAAATATTCTATCAGCTTTGTATTCTATCAGTTTTGCAGTTCCCAGTATAAATTATATTGCCTAAACGACTCGTATTTGGCTGAGCAATTGAAAGATATCAAACTTAATATTCACATGTTTTAAGTGTTATTAAAATTTTAGTTGTTAGTGGCTCCATTAAAGGCATGGCGGGCACAGGTCGAGCGAGTTATGCAAAACATGCTTGGGGAGAACCTTTTGATTTAGCATTGATACAACAAAATTGGATACTTATACATAAATCACACACATAATTTGGCTAATTCAATCCTATCTATATTCGTGTACATAAAAGAAATTTCTATTAATCTTTTTTTCAGATCGCATATGATTTTTCAACACAACTACAATACAGTATTTTACCAACTAGGGTGACAGTAATTATAATTGTTTAAAAGTTGCAACTATGAGCACACCGTGTTTTGACAGAAACCTTTCCCTATCGTCATAATCTCAAAAATAACTGCTAATGAACCCCACATTTTCAAGTTATGTGGTCTATTCCTAACATGACACAATTTAAAAACTGATAAAATCGTACCTCGTTTGAACAAAATAAGCAATTGTTTACAAGTGTTGTGGACAGAAAACCCAACTGTTATTCCAATAAGCATTGCCTAAAACAAGTCTTTGTATATGATGGACTACAATTAGGGACTCTGTAATAAATTGCAATCAATGATGTTCTGACAATCTACAAATAAACAAGGTTCTTACCGGCATCAATCGGGCACCTCAATCAGATGTGGGGATATTTCAACACAACTGCCCTTGGGAGCACAGTAGCGTTTGCCTACTGTGAACATGCACATAACTGTCGCACAATACTTGTTGTATGCCATTGTGTTTTATAGTCCGTAGTGACAAAGATCGCTTAATAAGAAACACATATGGCCTGTATGGTGACAAATGGTAATTTATTGTATCACACAGTGCCTATGTGACGTCAAAGTCACTTCATAAGTATCACATAGTAACTGAATGGGGACAAAGGTCACTTAATAAGTATCACAAAGGTCACCTAATAAGTATCCCATAGTATCCCATAGTATCTGAGTTGTGACAAAGGTCACTTAATAAGTATCGCATACTACTTGAGTGGCGACAAAGGTCACTTAATAAGTATCACATGGTACCTAAGTGTTGATAAAGGTCACTAAATAAATATCACATAGTACATGAGTGGTGACAAAGGTCACCTAATAAGTATTCCATATTAAATGAGTGGTGACAAAGGTCACTTAATAAGTATCGCATAGTACCTGAGTGGTGACAAAGGTCACTTAATAAGTACCCTATAGTACCTGAGTGGTGACAAAGGTCACTTAATAAGTACCAAATAGTACCTGAGTGGTGACAAACGTCACTTACTACGTATAACAAAGTACCTGATTGACGACAAACGTCACTTAATAAGTGTCCCATAGTACCTGAGTGGTGACAAAGGCCACCTTAATAAGTGTCCCATAGTACCTGAGTGGTGACAGTGGCCACCTTAATAAGTGTCCCATAGTACCTGAGTGGTGACCAGCGCCACCTTAATAATCTGCAATCCGAACACGAGGCAGTAGATCAGATGTATCGATAGGGCATTTCTCTTCCATTTTATCGCCGAGTAAAAGTACAGTTTTAAATACTGCCTTAACCTTCGTGTTTCATTCACATCAGGCTCACCGGTTGGTTTATCTGAATTCAGAAGAAAGGTTTACAAATCAGATGCGGAGTAACGTGGTCTGGTCGTTACTCAGATACTGGCAAAAATTAAGTCAAACTTGGACAAGGACTATCACAACCGGACGTCTATGGTGATGTGATTTACAAACTTCGTAAGATAATTGGTCATGATCACTTTCATACTATCTTTGTTAAACTTGTTGAAAGGTTTATCAAAATAGGTTATGCCCCTATCATTTTGCAACGCACTGCATGCTTAGTGGTGGACCCATTTACAGTTTGCCACTATGCTTTCCTCTTTAATTTGCGATGACCGGACAGGCTGTGGACCCTATGATGACGTCTACCTAAAGCCCAAAAGGACGGTGACGTATGATGTTTGTCTGCAATCTTGTCTTGCCGTACCCTCAATGGTTTGTTCTCTTGTAGCTCTCGCTTCTGCCAAGTCATTGAGTACCTTCTTTGTGGCTTTCTAGGCTATTGTGTATTTGTATTTATATATACACGAGCATCTTTGTGTTTTATTTATATTGCCTATTAATGCTGCCTTGTTGGTTAGATAATAGTTAATGGCTGGGATTTTTTTATTTACACTGTCCCGTTTTATTGGGATGACAGTAGGGTAAGTGTGAGGTTTGGTGCACCCTAGAACCTGGTTTAAACCCCCATCAGCCTTTTTTGCCACTGGCCGTTCCAAGGCGGTAGCGTTATTGTCTTATTTGGCCATTTATTCATCTTTGTTTCTGTGTGTGTTTGTGGTTGATTGTCGTCCTTGAATGCTACGTTGGCTTGTCGATTTGTATATCTCCTTTGGTATCTTCTTAAAGCAAATAAGCATGTAGTAATATTCATGTATTGAATTGAATTACCAATATAAACTGTATTCAGTGCAACAAATAGTTACTTAAAACTAAACAGTTCATTATTTATGAGTTCTGGTCACGAATTTAAAGCACAAAAATAGACACATACCCACATAATCTTGTAACTTGTATTCCTACCTTGAATGTTTTGTACTTTGCCCTCTATCTTGATTTCAGGCGGAACTTGTATATCCTTGATTTGATTATCCTCTTTCTGTGCACCTGGAAAGAAAATAGAGTATCCCATAATGGCTTATGTTTTCTTATTGTTTATTAATCGTCATGGATACGTTTCTCAGTCATATACAAACTAGTTAAATAAAAGAATGTGTTAATACGTTGTAAAGTTATGTAATACACAAACTATTATCCGCAAATAAATGTTATAAATGGATTTTTATGGAACTAAAAATAGTTAGACTCACACGATTCGATTGAACTATAACGTTATCATAATACATGTATATCTTAACTGTTAAAACTCTTTATTATACTTTATTATACTCACGTTTTTGAAAAAAAACGGGGTATATTAAAAAAATCGCCTTCGTTTGTCCGTCCGTCCATCCGTCCGTTACCGCATCTCCTCCTAAATCACTGAACGGAATTCAACCAAACTTAGGGTATGACTTCATCATTTGATGACGGCGTGCAAGAGCAATATTATTTTTGGCTCCGAGCCCAGGGTCCATCAGGGGGTGTCAAAAGGTCAAATACACTAAAATTTCAATTACACTGTTATTTTTCCATATTTTTGCACATAACTTAGAATATTTAATTGTCTATGAAAGGTAAACAACATATCAATCATGTTATTTCGAACCCAGAGTTTGGTGTTGTGTGTGGGTGAGGAGGGGATTTGGAGTATTTTTTGTTGATAATTTTGTCTCAAATGAAACATTATGATGATGGGATTACACTGTATACATTTGGTCGTCATCGGTGGAGCTTGGATGAAGGGGTATCAAATACACTAATAATTCAATTACGGTGTAATTTTTTCATACTTTTGCACATTAATTGGTATAATAGTCGTCTATGAGAGAGATACACAGCATATCAAATTATTTATTATTTAAAACTCGGAGTTGGGGTTGGAGGGAGTGGGTGGTGGGTGGATGGTAACAGGGCGTCATTTCTTTTTAAAATTATGTCTCAAATGAACATTATGATGAAGGGATTACAGAGTATATACTGTGGGGCTGGGTTTATTTGGTGGGAGGATGGGTTGAGGGGAAGGGGTTATAATGGTGGTGTGGAGAGAGGTAAATTCGGTCAAATATCTAAAGAAAATTCTCAATAAAATGTAATGATTTTGGGAATATCAGTATAATTTGCTCCAAAGTCACCATAGGACTCTGGGATAGGGGTCAAAAGTTCAAATACACAACTACCATAAACATTTTGTAATCATTCTCAGTGTCATACATGTATTCAGAAAAGCATAAATAATACTATTTCTGATCTGAGTATCAAAGAACGATCAAAACAATTTCATGTAAAATGGATACAGGGTTAAATGGAATTGACCTGTGAGAAGAAAACGTGGGTATTTTACAATGGCGCGCCGTCGAATTCGTTCTAGTTTTCAAATTTATATTTGCGCAAGTATGTGTTTGTTTAACACTTTAAAATAACGTTTATATGACTTGTGTACAGTAAGTATATGCCTTAGTTATACTGGATGTAGCGTGTTTAATTATATGTTACTGTAATTTGAAGGTAAACAGCGCAAATATGCCATTGCATTACTAATATTTAAATTATCTCCCGTGCAAATACAGTACTTTTCAGTATTTATAGGTGGCGCATATAGGTAAAAGCTACCCTGTCTATAGCATATTAACCTTACATAAACAGTTATTATAAGAAAGAAACACATAGTTGGCACACTTATGAAAACGTATTGTGTTAACCGACAAATCGACAATATGACAAATAAAGTAGTCATTTATCAACTCTCCTTGCTGTCGTCTTAACTAGATTACCTCTAATATCTAGTTCCATACTTCACTGTACCGTTTCTATACTTCACTGTACCGTTTCTATACTTCACTGTACCGTTTCTTCCAGCTGACTGAAAATATGTATTTAGATTAATTCAACATGTTACAAAATTTAACAACACCTTCTAAACAAAAATTACCCATGCAACACATTTGCGTAAGTTTATTTATAACGTTTTAAACACTTTAGTTTTGTTAAAGGTAGTACAGTGCAGCAGCAGCTGAAGCTTTTCACGCGCACACACCGCATAACTCACTTTTGAGTTTCAAGTGTTTTAACACGAAGTAGTCCCAATTTGCACTCACGTGCAGTTACGCGGAAATTGCAGTTGTCTTTTAAAAAACGTTAGCTTAAGCCAATTTTGAATGCAAAGAAAACACAGACAATGAATAAAGTAAGTTTATACGTTAAACATCCCCATAGCATTCGTTTTGACTACTATTGGCATATTTTGCATAGCCTAAATCGCTGTTCAAATGTGAAGATCGGAAATTTTGAGGTTTTTGAAACTGCAAAATTGCCGATTTCTCAAAACGGTCACAAAAAATGTGTTGTCACTAATTTGGCTTAAATTAACAGGAATGATAGATCAGTACCTCTACTACCTTTCCTGAAAATTTCGGCAAAATTCATGACTACCCATTTTTTGAGACCGTTTTGAAAGATGGTCACCCTTTTTTCTCACTCAAAACACACATTATTCAAAATGGCGGCTACAAGCTAAATAAGCAAAACTGAAAATCAATAACAGAAACGTAAAACATGAATATTTTCTACTCCCGGATATAGTTATTTCCTGCTCCGAATAAAATGTCAGTAAGTCAACCTTTAAACACTTTTTCTGCCTTTCCTTTAGCATGTTTACGGTAAAAATCAGCCGCCCTAGACGCTTATTAAAAATCACAACAGGCCAAGTCGGCAGTAATTTGTTGTGTTGATTTACGGTTGAATGAACTATGGATAATTGCAAGTGAATACTTCACAATTCCAGGATTTAATGAGCAAAAAGACAGACCTATTCATGTGTTAACTATTGTTATGGGTGAATGATGTAACAAATACTTGTAGAACATCTCCTGTCAAGGTCATGTCATGTAGACCACATGAGTCATGTCCCTTCGCCTCGATTAGGGACACCGACAACTTTGGTGTTTAGACATAAAGGAAAAACAAAGGATGAAAGGTATGTACAGCACTCGGTACTGACCCATAAATGTGTTTTATTTAGTGCATGTTCATGTTTATAGTGTCTCCGTTAAAATTTAATAATAATATAGCACTGATGTATTATTTCTATGATGAGACCCTTCCAGTGGGGTCTATGTTCACAGAAAATATGATCCAATGTTCCCCAAAAATATTTTGCTTTGTTCTCCAAAAATATTTTTCCATTTATTTTTATTATTATGTTCCCTTGTTCCCTAAAAATATTACCAATAACAGAAAATGTTCCATTGTTCCCCAAAAATATTACCAATAACAGAAAATGTTCCATTGTTCCCCAAAAATAAATGGCCTTGTCCCCAAACCCCCTCTATGACCGCAGATCAGAAATGCACCGTTGCCACCTCCCCTTCACCCTCCCCACCCACAAAATCGGTGCCCTTGCATCATACCCCCCCCCCCCCCCCCACACACACACACACACCCCACACTGCCCAAAGTTTGCATATAGCTACAGCAGTACTGTAAAGGATTAACACATCTACTGTAGGTATGTATGTATAAAAACAACAATTGATTTTCTTTCAGGGATCTTTGCAGATGTTGCCACCTTCTGTCAAGTGGCATCTCCAAGTTCCAGCTCTGAGACTTAGCCTAGCCCTGGGTAAGCTAAAGCTATAAACTTTAATATATTTGACCCCAGTGATATAGGTTAATTAAGCTAATAATATGGCAATATTTCGAGCCACCCCAGAGAGTGGAATTCAAAAAAAATGTACCTAAGCTACTCTATCTATCTTACTAGCAAATGTTAATATTTCGAGCCGCCCCAAATTCGGGAATACATTTCTGCGGTTCTTTAACGTGGTTTTTATAAATGAAGATTTTAATAAGCTTGATAAGCTTGAGAAACAGTAGATTTATTTGAGTGGGAGAACCCGATTTGTACAGATTTTTTTATTATTCTCATTAAAGTAGCCATCCCGCCAACAACAGTCAAATTTTATAAACATTATGTACACTGTTTCTAAACCTACTGATGACAAAGTATATATATAACTTACATATTTTGAGAAATCAAACTCATACATACACAGTATAAACGGCTTTAACCAGCCGGACCAAACCCAGAACTGGAGTGTCGAATTACGAGTTACCATCATTTTACGGTTATTCAATCACGGGTATTCTAAGAACCAATTAATAAACCTATACTTTTAATCAGCGCATATACATTGTTATATGGATAGAGTTTCGATAAACGGTTTTCTAGTGCAATTTTGTAGTTATTTGGCGGGATAGCTACTTTAAAAAAAAAGAGGAGTGCCTAACTATAAGTATAATTGTCCCAGCTCATTGGAATACTTTACTTTTTTGTTTGTTTTGTTGAGATATTGTGAAATTCCATCACATACAACAATGGATACACATGATACAACATGAAAGTTTCTCTGTGCTGTTGTCACTTTACAGCGATATCATTAAAGACCGCCCCAGTTAAATTACAAATAATAGGACACTTTAAAGGGACATATGGCAATCTTGAAGATGTTGTCGAACATTAGTATCACAGTTTATTAGTCCCGTATCAATTTCACTTCAAAACTGCTTGCATATAATTAACTAAAATTTAGATGTATTATTTGTCTTCGTTATTCTACCATAGGTTTAAATATATGATTGGTGCAATAATATCAGCAATTAGTAATAATATATAAATTACACAGTTATACTATAATTATAGAGAATAATATACAGGCATTTCATATCTCATCCTTTCCGTCGATATGTTCTTGGGAAACACACTTTCCCTTAACCTCGTCCTTCGGATGGGGACGTAAACCGGGCGGTCCCGTGTATCAGTCTATCCTCCAAGCACGTTAAGGAACAACAGGAATCTATTCGATAATAAGAGTAGGGCACGCTTCCCAGATTCCTATGTATCCTTTTCCTCTCTCTGTGGCAGCTCTAAATAACCTATACTGTGCGAAGGCCGGGCACAATATAAAAATGTAATATTTCATCTATGTGTGACCTAAAAAAATTATATACTTCAGAATATTTTGTTGATTTTAGCAGTGATGGGAGAATAATGATTAAATATTTATTTCTCGGCGGATATAATAGCTGATCTTCCATGATCGAGTGCGGATTTATTAAACGAGTTGGCAAAAATATACAATGCGCGGCTTGTCGAGCATCAAATAATGTTTAATGTTTACTGAAGAGTTTAAAAAATAATAGATGATTTTGTTAGATTCTATTTATCACACAAAAACCCATACAAGTTGATGTTAAACGTTCACATTTCTCTGTGATGTCAATTTATCTATATATTAATACCGTATTTCCTCTATTAGAAGAGCCCCCACCTGTTTTAAGAAACCTTACCGTCTTCAAAAATTAAAAGTTCCTAAAAAACGCAATGTTTTTACCGCTAATGGATTTGATTAAATTAAAAGTTTCTAAAAAACACACTGTTTTTACCGCTTATGGATTTGATTACGGGAGTTTTTTACCTTCGACACCAGTATGGTCTATGACATAAACCTTAAAGCGCTATCATCATCAATACAATTACCGCTTTTATTTATCTCGTTCCTTTCAATTTACTATTTAGTTTATCTTTTATTATTGGTTAATTCATATGCAACCAACCCGTTTTGTAATCGTCAAGTTTGACAGAAATGTGTATCATATAGATGCAGAGTGATGACAGTAATATACTCGGTACAGTCATGTTTTGGTTAAGTCAATACCGGTGTAACAGTAAAAGATCGCCGTACAGTAATTCTATAAGGAAACAGTCCGGGGAAAGGAGGTGAAATATATTGAAAATTTGTATCATAATATTAGCACCCCCTTCGCACTTTCCATAGTGCCCGGGAGCTACTGTTAGAGGAAATACGGTATATACGACAGCCAAAGTTAAAATCCTTTTAAAAATAACAGGACACTCTGTTGATTCATGTGAAATTCCATGCATATATCATATGGCTTATATATTTTGTACCACCAATCCATCCACCAATCCATCCTTTTTATTGGAGCGCTGTGGTCTAGTGGTAGAGCGTTGGACCCATGATCCAAAAGTCGTGGGTTCGATTCCCGTCATTGCCATAAGCGATGTGTCCCTGAGCAAGACACTTTATCTGCATTGCTTAGTACTGGTTCTACCCAGGAAGACATCGAGAGTGATTCAAATAAGTTCATAGAGCTTTCGTTACAATCGATGTAAAATAAATAAGTTTAAACTAAAAAAACTAATCCATCCTTTTTAACAACTTGTTTTGTTCATTTCAGAGACGCATCATCTGGTTTCCAGATGCCCTTCGTTCTTCAAATACCAATGCAACCCTGGAAAACGTGGATTTAACCAAAAAAGTTGACAATACTGTGATCGCAAGATTCTAAACTCAAGGAAATATATTCATTTTATTAGGCCAAATCAGAAACGCGGTTAATTTTTCTTCGGCCTTATGCGTTACAGTATATACTTGTTACTGCGTATCCCGCTTGAGATGTGTTCGCCTGATCATGATGGTGACTTCAGTTTGGCAATCCCGAGGACTAAGCAGACATTATTTTTTTAAAGAACCAAAATGAACATAATTATACCTCACAGAGACTATATAATATGTAAAGCTGTTAAAAAACACCAAATGTATACAATGTCATACATTGACAGTAGATGCTCACATTCAAAAAGACTTTTGGTGTTTTACATCATTTTAACACATTTTAGGCCATATATGACATTGATTTTTTTGTTGTAAGTATGTTGTAAGTATGAAGTAAATTTCATTATTGTAGTATTTAATAGATGTTTAGTTTATAAATATAATATATATAAAATATTGTATTATTTATTCTTTGGTTCAGTTGGATCTACATTGTATGTAAAAAAAGTTTCCATTTGCGTACAGTCATGCATGTATCTGAAACTGAAAAACTGCCTTTTGGGAACACAAGGTCATTTTAATTTACTTATTGTTTATTCAAGCTTTTGAAATAGATCTTTTGTAATTAAAGTGACACATGGGCCGATGATGGCAATCTTGAAGTGTATATCGAGCACTGAATTTGAAATTAGCATCTCGAAACATGTTTTGCTGTACTTAGCGGTACTCGTCTGATAAAGCAAATGGCACTGGTCTAGCCTGGTCAAGTAAAATTCATTGGGTTGAAGAGTACATAAAAAATATCCGCATGACGGATATATTCATGAGAACTGAACACTTATTTTTGTGTCTACTGCTTAGGATGGCAGACACTTATCGATCACTTTGTCATGCTTTAACCTGCAACCTAACCTTGGCCATCAATTGAAAAGTATTTTAATTGTGTTCATGAAACTTCACCAACGTCTTCATCTCAATGGATGTTGTTACACATGTGCAATACCTCTGACTTTCATTTTGGCAGGTTATGCCCTATTTATCAGCCTAACCTGCAACCTAACCTTGGAAATAAGCAAACAGCACTGTCAGCAGGCGAAGCAAGTGTTCATGGGTGATGGAACACACTTCTAGTTCAAGGTCGACTTAGTGACCGTTTCCCACTAATAACAATCTGGAAACTGATATTTCCATGTCTATACTAGTTTGACATATTAAGCCGTTATATTTGTTTTGTCAAGTGTCGGTGTAGCGGACAATGCGGTGCACTTAAAAACTTAAAAGCACAGGATCCGGGTTCAAGACAACGGCGCCACTGAGTTTCTTCAGTGTGTTTAGCCTCGTCCATCGTAAGCGGACATAAATCCTCCTATCTGAAGTTTATATATCGAAGTCTATTCTCCGAGCATGTTTAATAAGCAAAAGTAGGAGTAGGGCGGTTTCCGCGATTCTAATGAGACACCTACCCTGACCAGATCCGCATTTTTAATTTTTTTTATGGGTGGGATGGGTGATGGTGGTGGTGACGGGCCGGTGAGGGATAACCAAATAAATTGGACTGCAGCTTTGTTTTAGTATATTTTGATGTTAAATATGGCTGCATATGGTGATACTCGCCAATAAAAAATAAATAAAAAAACATTAATATAATTAGCGGGTGGCCAGTTGAGTTCCATAATTCCAGATTGGCCATCAAAATGCACAACGAGAAGCTGAACAGCGGTCAGCCTTTTTAAATATAGGCTACAGACTACTTTTCAGACTAAGTGTGAGCCCCTTCACCGAATTAAATACCGAATACGCACCTGTAGACGTTCAATGACTTTACACCGGTATGACTAGATATAGAAAAGGGCCATTTTACTGAAAAGGACAGAAAAGGGTTGGGCGGTACAGAAAAGGGCCGATTTAATGCACAATTTTAACTTTTCTGGATTAAAAAGTTAATTAAAACGTTTATTAGTGATAATAAACACGATCGACAGTGAAAAAAATTTAAAAATATATTTTTTTGATATTAATATCATTAATATATGTTCACATGCTACTGCTACTGGACAGAAAAGGGTTTGTGCGGCACAGAAAAGGGCCGATTAAATGCACAATTTTAACTTTTCTTGATTAAAAAGTTATTTAAAACGTTTATTAGTGATAATAAACACGATTGACAGAGAAAAAAAATAAAAATAAAATATTTTTGATGTTAATATCATTAATATATGTTCACATGCTACTGCTACTGGACAGAAAAGGGTTTGTGCGGCACAGAAAAGGGCCGATTAAATGCACAATTTTAACTTTTCTTGATTAAAAAGTTATTTAAAACGTTTATTAGTGATAATAAACACGATTGACAGTGAAAAAAATTAAAAATAAAATATTTTGATGTTAATATCATTAATATATGTTCACATGCTACTGCTACTGGACAGAAAAGGGTTTGTGCGGCACAGAAAAGGGCCGATTAAATGCACAATTTTAACTTGTGTTGATTAAAAACTGATTTAAAATGATTTGTTTTGATAATAAACACTTTATAAAAAAAGAACAAAATAATTTTATGTTTTTATTGCTAGTAATATCATTAATATGTTCCCACGCTATTGCGTAAAGGATGTCGCGGCACAGAAAAGGGCCGATTAAATGCACTATTAAATCTTGTATTGAATAAAAAATGATACAAAATGGTTTATATTGATAATAAACAGTATGATATTTAAAAAGAATAAGAAAAGAGCTTTTATTGGCAATAATAGCATTGAGAATATGTTTTCTATCTGCCATTTTGAAAAGGACGCGGCAGTACAGAAAAGGGCCCGATTAATGCATTATGATTAGTTAAATTGAATAAAAACTGATTATATTGATAATAAACACTATATTGAAATAAAAGAGTTTTAAGTTTTTATTTGTAATAATTCATTGAATCCGTTTTATTATGCTATTAAGAAGGACGCAGCGGTATAGAAAAGGGTCTGTTTAATATTTATAATTCAACGCTAGGCTACTATTGTTGATTGAATGACCTGTATATCACACCTCCTTTAATTGCATTACATCTGAGATGATTATTAGGATTATCACACATTTGTTAATGTCCTCTAATGGTCAATCATCAGATGTGTTAATTGGATAATGGGATAATCGCGTATCTCTTATTTAGCGTACAAGCACGTAAAAGAAATTGATTTGAATTTGTTTATCACTCTTTTTTGCCGACAAGCATTATATCTACTTTAATTAGTCAAACAAGACATTCCGAATATTTTTAGTAATATAAAAACATTTTAAATTAAAAAGTTGTTCACTTGTTATTACAATGGGTAAAACGTACGCTTGTTCTGTGTGCTCTGAAAATTGCAAGACTAACTGTATCTTCTGTGAGGTAAGTAGTTATATACATATAGACAGGTAGCATAGCCGTGTTCTCTTTATACATAAACTATTTTGATATATGCAGTAATAACGAAACGGAGTCAGGTACATACTATTTATTGCATATCTTTTGTTTGTATATTAAAGCACATATAGTTATTAAAGGAATTTTATACATATATTTGCATAGGCAATTCTGATTTATATGAAAGTACAGTTACAACGTTTTACTGAAACTACGGTGTATCATGTCTCTTAGCACTTTAAGTCCTCCTTCCTTGTATCCGGGATGAACCATGTCGTCGTCATAATGCTTAGGATATCTAAGTTTTTTCTCAATGTCTACAAAATCCTCACGGAAATAATTCTTGAGTTTGGCGTTCACAGACCGTCTTATTTGTTTGAAACTGGATTCTGTCATTCCTGTCCAACAAGGAAATAAACCTTATTATTTGTGTTGAAGAAATGACAAAAAATCATGAGTTTGTAAAAAGTGTTAAAGATCAACAAATTAAAGACATAAAACGATTTTGCTGTCAAGATAATGAGTGCGTGCTTGGTATAGATAAGACATTTAATCTGGGAGATTTCCATGTAACTCCCACTGTGTATAAGGACAAGTCTGTGGTCAAACGATCAACAAATGACCACCCCATATGTTTCGGGCCCACATTCATCCACCAAAGTTCGACGACAAAAACGTATTCCTCATTCATGCACGATATTGCCGATAATCTTACAGACGAGGAAATGACCAAACTTACCATAGGCAGTGATGAAGAACTTTCACTTAAGAACGCCATCCGTCGATGTTTTCCGGGTAGTACACACGTGTTATGCACGCGACACTTACGACAAAATACAATCAAATACATGGAAGACTCCGTTGGCTACCCAATAACAGACAGAAGTGAAATTTTATCGGCGATATATGGCGATACGGGACTTTTAGAAAAAACTGACACAGATACCTTCTCTGTGCGTTTAGAAAATTTAAGGAAAATAATTGAATCTAAAGACGAGCGTGTTGGTGAAAAAAAATTTAGGCCATACTTTGAAAATAAACTTCTGCCGCTACTTCAAAAACATATTATAGGTCCAGTAAGAGAAGATAAAATTAAACCATCATGGACAAATAACAATTGTGAAAGCGCGAATCATGTGTTGAAATCCGCAACAAACTGGAAAGCCAAAGACTTGCCCACTTTCATAACATATTTTACGATATAGTTAAGGGAGAGCTTGAGTAAGATGTAGGGCTTTGCGAGATATGGGCAATTTTAAACTCGTGGACAGATTCCGTCACCACCAAATAGATATCGACCACTGGTCGCAAATTTCCCAAGACCAACGCGATAAACGGACAAAGCGATTCTTGACCGATGTTGGAAAATCAAACGCAAATAATGTTGTCTCTACTGATGGAACAAGAACAACTCAGAGAACACCGTCGGCGGGCAGAAAGCCACATCAGACAAAACGGAAGAGGGCAGAAAAATCAAGGACACCTTCCAAAACTCCAAGTGCGAAAAGAAGACTATGAGCGTCGGTAATGGGTGGTTTTAACCACACCTAGTGTGTTACACGCCGACTGTAAATAAGATGTAAATATTGTATATAGACTGTGAACGTCGGTAATGGGTGGTTTTAACCACACCTAGTGTGTTACACGCCGACTGTAAATAAGATGTAAATATTGTATATAGACGATGGGACGGGCGGGCCATGATAAGAGCGCCTCCTCGTGGTGTGGCCTGGATGCAGATGGATAAATAAATTAATTAATAAAAAAAGTAAATTCGTTTTGATGAATAATTTAAAATTTATAACATTTATTTATTTATCCATCTGTAACAAAACGCTCTCTTAATTTGCATTTTTGTATATTAATACATATATTAATGATATTATTAGCAATAAAAAAAATATCTAAAGTGTTTATTATCATTTTAAATAACCTTTTATTCAATATAAGCTTTACTAGTGCCTTTAATCGGCCCTTTTCTGTGCCGCACAAACCCTTTTCTGTCCTTTTCGCAGTAGCGAACATGTGAAGATATATTAATGATATTAACATCAAATTTTATTTTTTTCACTGTCAATCGTGTTTATTATCACTATTAAACGTTTTAGATAACTTTTTAATCAAGACAAGTTAAAATTGTGCATTTAATCGGCCCTTTTCTGTGCCGCACAAACCCTTTTCTGTCCTTTTCGCATTAGCATGTGAACATATATTAATGATATTAACATCAAAAATATATATTTTTTAAAAAATGTCACTGTCAATCGTGTTTATTATCACTATTAAACGTTTTAAATAACTTTTTAATCAAGAAAAGTTAAAATTGTGCATTTAATCGACCCTTTTCTGTGCCGCACAAACCCTTTTCTGTCCAGTAGCAGTAGCATGTGAACATATATTAATGATATTAACATCAAAAATATATATATTTTTTTTTTTTCACTGTCAATCGTGTTTATTATCACTAATAAACGTTTTAAATAACTTTTTAATCAAGAAAAGTTAAAATTGTGCATTTAATCGGCCCTTTTCTGTGCCGCACAAACCCTTTTCTGTCCAGTAGCAGTAGCATGTGAACATATATTAATGATATTAACTTCAAATTATTTTTTTTTAATTTTTTTCACTGTCAATCGTGTTTATTATCACTAATAAACGTTTTAATTAACTTTTTAATCAAGAAAAGTTAAAATTGTGCATTTAATCGGCCATTTTCTGTGCCGCCCAACCCTTTTCTGTCCTTTTCAGTAAAATGGCCCTTTTCTATATCTAGTCATACCCACTTTACACTCGTTATATTTTTTGACCGACAGTGCCGAGTCGAACATTTTATTGTTTTAGCGTGTAATTTTTATAAAGAAATACCATGATGTTCGTAACATGTAGTACACGCCATGTACTATTTAAGCTTAAACAACATATTTTTAGTATCTCCTTGTATTTCATTAGAAAAGAACACAAGTGTTACCATTTTTAAACGCATTTTAACAATGACATATCTTACGAGTTACTTCCCCTCGCTTCGGAATTTTAAATGGGTGAATCTCGAAATTTCTCGCGCAGTAAAGCATCTAAAAGTCAATACAGCTGAAGATGACGAAACTTAAAAGGAAACTAAAATTTTAATCATGTAAACTTGTTACAATCTTCCAGATTACGCGTTTAAAAAAAAGAAAATGGCGGCTGTTTCACTTTTTTTTGACGTTGACGGAAAATGACGTACTACTTTCCGTTGTCATGTGTTGCTATGATAAGTGGACGGCGGAGCTAAAAACCACTCTGCTTCCCACCTGGTACGATTAAATTGCAAGGTTACACACTCCTGGGGATGGCATATAACTGCCGTTGAGATAATTTGGTCGCGATAATTTGTTCAGCTATAAGACGAAAGCCCTTATAAGTCGACTTATAAGGAAAACTACTCCAACAAGTATCGTGACAAAAGTCTTTGCTAACTTATGGTGTAGGATCGAAGTGTATAAAAGTGTAGGTGCACCTATATATTTTATGGGTGCACCTGTAAAAATGTAGGTGCACCCATAAAAGTGTAGGTGCACCCATAAAATATATAGGTGCACCTACACCTTTTATAGGTGCACCTACATTTTTTATAGGTGAACCTACAATTTTACAGGTGCACCTACACTTTCCTTTTGACCCCCCATAATTAGAAGTACGCACAAAAGTATCGGTGCACCTATACTTTTTCCATTTGAAATGACCAATCAGATTGCCGTTTACAAAATCGATATGATCATATTTACTGCTGTATGGGTGGTGTCGCGTGATGACTCCATGTTATGTGAGAAGGGTAAATTACCTGCTTTCACTGTCGATGTATTATAATTGCAAATACTCGTACTATTGGATGTGCAAGTCTAGAATTGTTGATAAAATGTAAACATAAATATAAAAAAATAATGAATTAAACATAAACAGGGTATTATTTACCCATTGTTATGGTATATATAAGACAATGCGCGAACATGTAAAGGAGTGGGAAGAAATGAGATAACTCGACATCAAATAAATAAGAGCGAGAGAGAGAGAGAGAGAAGAGTTTGAAATATAAAATAATGCGTGTGTGTGTGCGCGTGCGTATGTGTGTGATTCTACGGTGTA
Organism: Cyrtodaria siliqua; assembly: GCA_037043455.1. NCBI lineage: Eukaryota > Metazoa > Mollusca > Bivalvia > Adapedonta > Hiatellidae > Cyrtodaria > Cyrtodaria siliqua. Next base: position 68,887 of record JAWPHD010003234.1, read on the forward strand.
ATGTGTATATACATACTGTCCACTTGTAACAGATATAGTGCTGGGACACTAGATACCACGCCATAGTACATGATAATCCACCAGTGATATCTTCTGACACTGGTTATGTGTGCACTTTAAAACAAAATCACACAATATAAATTCCAACATCCAAAAGGTGTGTGCTAGAAGGTAATCCCTTATTTTATATTTAAAATGCGACTAACTCTACACAACCTTCATCAAATTAGCATAACAACCGTTTTCACTTGATTTATGATAGGTGTTGTAAAACATGTCCATCCTTCACACCATCGTTAGGGTGATTCCGAGCTAGGCCCTTCCTCATCTTAATGTTCCACCCCAGTTGTACACGAGGTATTGTACACATTTTGACACGAGATTTCATCATTTATGACAGGTGTTCTAAAAACATCCGCTTACACATATGGACATACGCCATCTCCAAATGTGCTGCCTATTTGGACCCTCCCTCATCCAAATCTACAATCGTGTGTTCCTCTTTGATAGCATCCTAACACGAAACACAACATGGTGTCAGAATAAAGGGATTTAAATATTTCAATCAACGATCATTATAAAAAGATCTTGACTGGATTATTAGAAATTTGACATATTAATATAATAAATTAATTCTTAAAAAAAACAAAAAACATCAAAATGAATTTATCTGGAATTCCGCAGCCAAAAATGGACTTTGACGATTCAAATACTTCTGAGGCTTGGAAAAAGTTTCTGCAGCACGTGGAGTTAATTTTCAACGGACCAATCAAAGGGAAAGATGAAGTCACCAGAATTTCATACTTGCTCTTGTGAGTTGGCGAAAAAGGGCGTGACATATACAATACGTGGGTATTATCAGAAGACGACAAAAAGTCTCTTGCTGTGCATTACGAACGTTACAAAACGTATGTCCAGCCAAAACTTAATCCAGTATTCGCTCGGTTTAAGTTCAACAACGAACTGCAAGGAAACGAATCCATTGAACAATATGTCACCAAGCTAAAGTTGTTAGCTAAGGACTGCAATTTCAAGGACCAAGACGAGATGATACGCGACAGGATAGTATTTGGTGTTTCGTCCTTCAAAATACGAGAAAAGCTCATTAACGTTGGAGCTGACCTGACACTAGAAAAAGCGTTGCAAATATCTCAAAGTTTTGAATATGCACAAGAGCAACTGAATACCATGAGCAAAATGGCAGCCCCAAATGTTCATGCAGTTCGACATAAACCGAAGCAGCAGCAACAACAACAACAACAACAACAACGCTATGATACTGGGACCCCTCAGCAAAAGTCTATCAACAAACAGGCAAGGAATCCATTAATGAGGGAGTCATGCTCATCATCAGCATGTGGGAACTGTGGATATTCACATTCAAAACGTGATGTATGCACCGCAAAAGGAAAGACATGTGACAAATGCAAAAAGCTTAATCACTTCGCAAAGGTGTTCAGATCAAAAACAGTGCATGATTTAAGTTCTAATGTGCAATGTGTTAAATTACAAGATAGTTATTTTGTTGATTCTGTACATAAATCAAAGGTTAGAGATGGCCAGGCTTTCGCAAATGTCAAGGTAGGTCCTGCTTCTTTTCCAATAGAATTTAAACTTGACACTGGCAGCCAAGTCAACATTATTCCCAAGCATATGTATGACAAACTTAGGTTGTACCAACCTCTTCAGAAACCACCCCGCACACTCTCTGATTATAATGGCGGTACCCTCAACAATGTAGGTTACTGTACTCTCCCATGTAAATATGGTAAATGCGAGCAAACCTTAGACTTTTACATTGTCAAGACGCGCTCTCCTGCAATATTAGGACTCAAAGCATGTGAGGAGTAAGGCCTCATAAAGTTAGTGTACTCCGTAGACCCTATAAAGTCACAAAATACGGACAGCATCCCTATGACTAAGACAACTGTACTTAAGGAATATGCTGATGTGTTTCAAGGCATAGGTCTATTCCCTGGTGAATGCAACATTCACATTGACAAACAGGCTACCCCTGTTGTACATCCACCCAGACGTGTACCCGTTTCCCTACATGACAAAGTTAAGCAACAATTATATTGTATGGAATCGGATGGTGTCATTGCCAAGGTCACGACGCCTACCGATTGGGTTAATTCCATGGTAATCGTGGAGAAGCCACAGTCTGGCAAACTCCGTATATGCCTCGATCCCAAGGATCTGAACAAGGCTATATCTAGACCACACTATCCTTTAAGAACACTAGAGGATATATTGCCCAAGCTGTCTGGTGCAAGATATTTTTCGAAGCTTGACGCTAGGTCTGGCTACTGGAATATAAATCTTTCACACAAGTCATCGTTCCTTACTACCTTTAATACCCCGTTTGGACGGTATAGGTATTTAAGACTTCCATTTGGACTCAAATCAAGTCAAGATGAGTTCCAAAGGAAAATTGACGAATGTTTTGAGGGGTTAGATGGGATCGTCTCAATAGTTGACGATATCCTAGTAACTGGTCAGACACAGAAGGAGCATGACACAAACTTACGTAATGTAATGAAACGAGCTCGAGAAATGGGCATCAGGTTTAACGAGGAAAAACTTGAAGTAGGTGCTACAGAGGTACCATATTTCGGGCACATTTTGACTGCAGAAGGTCTTAAAACAGATCCATCAAAAGTGTCTGCCATTAATGACGTGGATCCTTCCAAAAACCGTTCAGAATTAGAAACCATTCTTGGTATGGTCAATTTGCACCAAACCTATCAACAGCTACAAGTCCTCTAAGACAACTGTTATCCAAGAATGTAGAATTTGTATGGGACTCGCAGCATGACGCCGCGTTTTTGAAAGTCAAACAAATTATCACGGACGCACCTGTATTAGCGTATTATGACCCCAAAATATCGCTGACACTTTAGGTTGACAGTTCCAAGTTCGGGCTTGGAGCGACACTATTACAAAGAGGAAGGCCTATTGCTTTTGCTTCTAAGTCTCTTACTCCCACAGAAGTAAATTACGCGCAAATTGAAAAAGAAATGTTTGCTATTCTCTTCGGATGCAAGCGATTTCATCAATTTGTCTATGGTAGAGACGTGACAGTAGAAAGTGACCATTTGCCAATAGAGTCTATCATGAAAAAGCCTCTTTATCAATCTCCCACAAGGTTACAGCGTATGATGTTACAGTTACAGCGCTATAATCTTAATGTTACACACGTTAGTGGTAAGAACATACCCGTAGCTGACACGTTGTCTAGGAAATTTCTCCCCGACACGTATCCTGGACTGTCGGATGGCACTGAGGTGCAAGTTCATACTCTACTCTCTAATTTTCCCATAACTGACCGTAAACTAGACCAAATCAAAAGTCAGACTGAGCAAGATCCGCACTGCGCTTACTCAAACATGTCATTCTACAAGGTTGGCCCGACACAAGAAAACAGTGTCCCTCTCAAATTACAGAGTACTGGAATTACAGGGACGAAATGACTTGTATAGACGGACTGATTATGAAAGGTGACCGAATTGTAATTCCTCGAGCACTCAGGTCTCAAATGCTCGAAACTATACATTCAGGACATATGGGTATTGAAAAAAGTCTACAGAGAGCACGCAGTTTGCTATTTTGGCCAAGAGTTACGTCAGAAATCAAAGAAATGGTATCAAAATGTTCAATCTGCATTGAACGTAGAAATGCAAATACCAAAGAGCCGCTAATGCCACACTATATACCTTCATATCCATGGCAAACAGTAGCAACATATTTGTTTACCTTGGACGGTAACGATTATCTTATAGTCGTTGACTATTACAGTCGCTATTTTGAGCTTAAACAGCTTCCCAATGCCAAAAGTCGCACTGTTATTGACAGAATGAAAGGCATATTTGCAAGATTTGGAATTCTATACACTGTGGTTAGTGATGGAGGCTCGTGTTATTCATCGCACGAGTTTGACTCATTTGCTAAAGATTGGGATTTCAAGCACGTTAATTCAAGTCCATATCACAGTCAAAGTAATGGCCTTGCAGAGAAAACTGTACAGACGGTCAAACGAATCTTGTCTAAGTCAAAAGCCGATAGAAAGGATCCACTTATTGGTATGCTTGAGTATCGTGCAATTCCTTTAGTTTGTGGTTATTCACCAGCGCAATTGCTCATGGGTAAACAATTGCGTTCTGTCATTCCCACAATGCATCAACATCTGATCCCAGAAACACCCGATCACAAGAAAGTTAAGGAAACTATGCTTTCTCAAAAAAGTAAAGGGAAAAGCTATTATGATAGTAACTCAAAACCCCTTACACCTCTTGAAATAGGCGAGTCAGTCAGACTTATTCAAAATAAGTTATGCAATTGTCACTGAAAAACACAATGAGAGATCATATTCTGTAGAAACAAATGATGGCGCAAATTATCGCAGAAATCGTATTCACCTGATGAAAACAAATGAAAAACATCCATCATTTCCAGACTCTGATTTACTATGTATAGACCAGCCATTGAATTACAATGAAATTGCAGAAACCCTCCCAGACCCTATTCCAGAACCTCAAGCCAGTGTATCAATAACCTCCCCAGCGAAACAGCCTGAGTCAGCTGGTTGTCCGCAAAATGTCTACAAAACACGCTATGGGCGTATAGTTAAACCTAAGGTCATAGAATCTATGTAAGAATACATTTACAATATAGAGTTCATGTGAAATGCCAGATTATCTTTGTATTTATCTGAAACCATTGTCTAGCAATTATATGTTGATAAACAATAGACAGTTATGAGGAAATTATTGTGACATTAACCATGAAATTGGACGCTCATACCACCTGATGTTTACATTAACAATTAGTGCTATCAACACTTATCTTGGACTAACAGTTAATTGTCACGTGTGATTCACCAGGAATTTTACCAACATCAGCTGTGATCGTACCAGAGGACATTCACACCAATAAACAATTGGTCATAGCGCTGCATTTAAGAAGAGAGATGTTATGATATACTATCTACATGTACTCGTAGAGGACTGCAAAGCATTGCTATCACTGTTGTAACTTGATATATGATGGTAGATATGCATGCCTGTATATACTGTGTATATTGTTCAGTCTTATTAAAATAACCAGCAGAATTAGACGTGTGTATCTCTTTGATAGCATCCTAACACGAAACACAACACTATGAGTACCTTAAAATTTGACACGAGATATATTGAGGTGATATATTGCACCCGTCTTGACACGTTATTTCTGGATTGATGACAGATGTAAATATACACTTTAATCACCGTCAAGGTGATGCCTATTTGGCCCGCTTCCTGGTCAAATCGTACTTAAATCAAATCGTACTCAGGTCAAATCGTACTGTTTTGGTAAATTCACTCTCACTTTTCGTACAAATCGTACTCATGGCAGGTCAAATCACTCTCATGCTATTTATGAGTACGATTTGACCAAAATAATGATAACGATTTGACTTTTATCAAAAGCGTTTACTAGTTAATATATATGATGCAGAACGTAGAAACAAATTATAATACAAACATTCTTCATTGTTGATTGTTGATTAATTAGTCAATGTTGAGTGCAAAATGTAAGTTATATTTTATTGTGTATTGTTATATTAAACTGTTGTTTGTAATAGTGTGTTTTGTAATATTGAATGTCAGTCATTTATATGTATTATGGCTAATGGAATTTTGACAATTGTCAATTGAATGTTTAATAAAGTTGGAAATGTGTACAATCATGTACAGTAGCATATTAATAACTGAGAGCTCGACTTATAAAGTTAGAAAGTGACTTATAAAGTTAGAAAGTGTCGATTCTTACGGATGGCAGGAGGTATACCGTACTGGTTCTACCCAGGAAAAATGGAATGGTCTGCCAATCGAACGTCATATAGAGCTTAAAATAAAGTATTTCATGCTGTGACGTAGAACACCATTCAAACAAGCAAACAAAGAAATTGTTAACCGATTGTCATTACTAATCTCTGGTATGTCGTCATGTAGGCCAGATATAACCTAGATGAAGTAATGTGCAAAAAAGTAAATAACATTGTACGTATTTCTAATCGTATGACTCATGTATTGAATCATGTGTGTAGTCATGTAGAGGTTATCTTCAACTATTGGCAGTGAATATAAAGATATGCAAATTAGTTGACAACTAAAGCAAACAAATGTCTCGTCACGAAGAGTTACGACATTACTTCTAGCATATTAATATATAAATGAACGTCTAGGACAACAACTCCATTAATTTATTCAGATCACGGAACTAATACAATACCAAAAAACCAAGGAATGAGATATTGAATATTATCTTGATACTTGTACACATGTCACTGTAATAAACAATGTAGTTATACTTACTTACTTATTATTTGTGAACACACATTCATTTCGTTTATTAAGACATTTTAAACAGAAACAGCCTACTGCGAATTATTTTTATAACTTTATAAAATGACATTTTAAACATATACTTGTGATACATTAAGTGAAAGCAATGAGATAGTAACACTATCTTATACAATCTCTACCCAGAGTTGTCGTTCCTTGCATACACATACTCTAATGAAATACAATAATCAGTACGATTTGACTTATTTCAAAATGTCAATGAGTACGCTTTGACCAAAATGAGAGTGATTTGACTTAAGTACGATTTGACCGGATACCTTTGGCCCTCGCATTTAAACACAATATTATAATGTATTTGAATGCTTGTACAAAAAGACCAACGTTTTTAAACATTGTAATTAATGTACACAGCCAACATCTCAACCCGAGTCTAAAGAGCTAGTTTAGAAATGAAATGAAAGATTTAAGAACAGTTGACGGTTGATTGTTGGTTGTCAGTTGTCAGTTGAATAATGTTCTACGTCATTGTCAGCACAATTTAGAGTATATATGATGGTCGATATTTTAGTTGTGGATGCAGACCCATCCACTTTATCCTGGGCAGAACCAGTACTCGTTACTTCACGAATCCGTAAGAATCAATAGTTGAGGAGTTCTGTGTCGAAGTGCAATATAATTCTTACTTAATACTTCATTATAATATCACATTTAATTTATGATGAATATATCGGAGGCCCTATACCACCCGCTCACTCACTCACTCACTCACTCACTCACTCACTCACTCACTCACTCACTCACTCACTCACTCACTCACTCACTCACTCACTCACTCACTCACTCACTCACTCACTCACTCACTCACTCACTCACTCACTCACTCACTCACTCACTCACTCACTCACTCACTCACTCACTCACTCACTCACTCACTCACTCACTCACTCACTCACTCACTCACTCACTCACTCACTCACTCACTCACTCACTCACTCACTCACTCACTCACTCACTCACTCACTCACTCACTCACTCACTCACTCACTCACTCACTCACTCACTCACTCACTCACTCACTCACTCACTCACTCACTCACTCACTCACTCACTCACTCACTCACTCACTCACTCACTCACTCACTCACTCACTCACTCACTCACTCACTCACTCACTCACTCACTCACTCACTCACTCACTCACTCACTCACTCACTCACTCACTCACTCACTCACTCACTCACTCACTCACTCACTCACTCACTCACTCACTCACTCACTCACTCACTCACTCACTCACTCACTCACTCACTCACTCACTCACTCACTCACTCACTCACTCACTCACTCACTCACTCACTCACTCACTCACTCACTCACTCACTCACTCACTCACTCACTCACTCACTCACTCACTCACTCACTCACTCACTGCCTAATGTACTCATGGACTATACACACAAGAGAGACGCACGCACACATCCTTTGCTTACTTGCGTTTACATTTAATAAATGGATACAATAACCATATCACTGTATATAGGATGATCAATAGTATGTGCAAAACAAATAGTTTCTTCTCGTCGATTTAGATAGGTCTTTTGAGGGTAATGATAATTGTTATTATTATTATTATTATAATTATTATTATTATTATTATTATTATTATTATTATAACTGACATTATATTTGGCAACACATCTGTCTATTATCATGTTCATTTGTTCAGTACTTTATTTACTTCACTATTTTCAACATCAACATATTTTTGCATGATATGAATTATTCTAATACACCCGCACTATATAGCCTAGTTTAAAATATCTCGTTATAGGTATGAAAGCACTAATCATTTTCCCCATAGACACCAATGTTAAAGTGTCACATATTAATGAATTGCTGCAAATTCAACTCAAATATGGATGGTCACAAGACATGTAAGAAATTATTGTTTGTTTACTAAACAGGTCAAGGGTACAACTGTTTTTATTGATCGACTGTTTTCATTGCTCACAAAGTGTAAGCATAGAGTCGAAATTTCGAAAATGTTTATCAGTGATCCAGTAAAACCTATTAATACGCTTCTTATACATATAACCACAAAATCGAATAGAAATGGGCAGTTTTCCCCTACTTATAATGCCCATTTCCATCTAAAAAGGAGGGATTACTTTTTATTTTAGGAACTACATTCGACTACACCTCGGAGGTTTACATGTAATTAGTGGTGGTAAACCTATAAAAGGAGAAAACATGTTCAGATGTTCTTAAATGAGGATTTTGTGTTGTCATTTTCATAACAAGCTTAAAACACCTGCAAATCGAATGATTGTTTGCCGAGATATGGTTTTGTGAATACCAAGGACGATAGTCTGAAATCGACGAAAGTCTGAGATATTTGTTTTAATTTTACACTATCTGAATTGTCATACCAAACGGCATTTCTTGTCAATACACCATATTAAATAGATCAAATGTTTAGAACATTCAATGGACATAAATAAAATATGCATTTTAGGTACAAGTAGGAAGATGAATATGCCAATTTATGTCGATTTTCATGCCAAAATTGATTTTTCAATCAAATTCTTCAAAATTGGTGGCACCATACCTGATTATAGTAGCGAATACGAGCTTAATAATGCCAAAAATACCGCTAAAATTAGAATCGATACTAGCTGAACGCTACCAAGTCGAGTTTGATTGATAAGGAATAATAGTTTACCTTTTATATTTTATGGGTGCACCTACAATTTTGTGGGTGCACCTATACTTTTTATAGGTGCACCTACACTTTTTTATAGGTGCATCTACATATGTAGTTTTGACCCCGATCTTATACCATACTAACTCGCCGTAAAGTCGCGATAATGCTCTGGAGTGACGGTCAAGTTAGTTATAAATAGATTTCTTCACATTCGGAATGCTCTGTCTTTTATCATAAGAGTGAAATAGACTGCTTCACTGCGCATGTCCCGTTTCACTCAATTTAAATTGACGGCTGTGTAGCAGTCTACTAACGTGACATATTAATCGAGCATGTCACTTTAGAGCATTATCATGACTTCATGGTTAAATTTTGTCGTGATACTTATCTAGACTTTGTTCATTTAAGTCGACTTATAAGGGCTTAAAAGTCGTCTTCATAGCTGTAAAAACATCGCGACTAAATTATCTCGATGGAAGTTATATGCCACCATAATACTACAGCTATTGAATCCTACTTTTTGTACGGTGATCCCATTTATTTCGTAGCGTACGGTAATACAATTGCAGATAGTTTCTAAGTGCTTTAGTTTAAGTAGTTGTTTTCGGCACATGTATATTGATATGGCTTTCACATCACCCATACAGCTTTCGTAATTGTTTTTCACAAATTTGATACATTGATGATTTTATACATAATTTCTACAAATTATGACATTGAAATAGAATAACTAGATAGAAATACGGAGTGTCTATTAAACGTATGTAAAAATAGCACAACCGTGAGAGTAGGTCGATAGTGGTTATCCCGCCCGTAATATTTACACAATAATTCACTATTGCGATAGAAACATTGAGTTTAGATTGTTTTGTAAATTTTATATATAGTTTATTTTTTGTAATGTATTGGTTATAAAATATATATGTTTGTAAGTGTTTTCTATCAAGAAGCTGTATCTTAAATTTATAAAACAAATACTATTTTAAAGTTCAATGTATTTATTTATCGTACAATGTAATTACACTTGTTATATTATGTATTCTGTTATGTTATGTTATGTAGATATTTATTTAGTAAAGCATATTTCTTCTATGTTCTTATATTAGACATTGTCCTTGTGATATATTTTAAGCCTATATTAATGTGCGTGTCAATAATTAAAGAAAAGATATTCTATCATATCTTACGTGTTTTTTTTTATATTGATTATCGTTCCTGAATTATTTACACGTATGAGATTCAAGGACAGACAACGTTGAAGTAGTTTACCGGATTTTCGTTACTGAATAATTGACACGTATGAGACTTATCGTTCCTGAATTATTGACACGCTTATACGAATTATCGTTCCTGAATTATTTACACGTATGAGATTCAAGGACAGACAACTTAGTAGTAGTTTACTGGATTATCGTTACTGAATAATTGATACGTATGAGAATTATCGTTCCTGAATTATTGACACGCTTATACGAATTATCGTTCCTGAATTATTTACACGTATACGATTCAAGGACAGACAACGTAGTAGTAGTTTACTGGATTATCGTTAATGAATAATTGACACGTATGAGACTTATCGTTCCTTAATTATTGACACGCTTATACGAATTTTCGTTCCTGAATTATTTACACGTATGAGAACAGATAACAAAGTATGAGAATCAAGACATAAAACGTAGATATTAAAATGTAAATTTACGTGGCATCAGTATAAATCCACTTTATTACATATATATTTATGTATACTCCACCTTTGGAATCACTGAAATACGTGTTGAATTATATAGACACACCCCACTCACGTTTTAATAAATATTCTTCTTATGTATATCACATGTTCTTAATATGAACAAGTTTCTTATGTATGTAATATATCAGAATAAATATTTATTTTTATACGGAAACGCAAAATTGATATTTAAATAAATGTAAATGTATATATTTCAATTAATACCGTAATACACAAGTACAACTTAAATGATAGAATTTGCTCAAATGTCAGTGAACAGTGTAGGTGTGAAAAACATTTAACGTCCACAAAAAATGCAAACAGGCACACTTATTGGTAGTATCCACTTAACTTTGAGTGATTAGCTGACACCTTTATACAGTTATAAAAACTGTATTCTAATTAGTGATTGTAAAGAAAGCTTGGATGCGCTGAAGCCGTTAAATTTCTAGAAATAATATATATACTTGATAAAAACAGAAACATGTCAGATAAACTGTATCCTCTGAGAAGAAAATTCAATCTACGCAACCTTTACGATGGCTACTGTTACTTACGGACAGAAATCGACTGAGGTTGAGGATGAGTGACCCGCTTTACCATTCGATTATAAGGTATGTACAACTAATAAGTCTCTATGCACAATAGAGTCTTGTGCATTTGTTTCATCTTCTAACACAACACACTCAACAGTGAACACAACCACTGTAACACCACCAACACAACCATCATCAACAACAGACACAATCACTGTTACACCACCTCCAATAGCAACAAACACTATTGTTAAAAACAACAACAAATGGAGTCAACCACAACACGCATTACGCACATTACAGTCCGTATTCTGTTCTCACCAACCACAAAACAAAACAAAACAAAACAAAAGTCAACAAAAAAGGCAATATTTATTATTTGTTTTATATAACGATTCTTTCCTCTTTTTCACAAATATAATATCCAATTTAAAAAATACATGTAACACACAAGTATAACACGTTTTTATACGTGTCACTAACTAACCTCCTTATTGACACTTTCTACTTGATACGTTTCCCATTGCCACTTCTATTAGTTGTTTCTCAAAGGTTTTTACTACTGTACTCAATAGGCGACTTGAAAACTTTTGTAATGAGCATAACATAATTTAGGATGCTCAGTTCGGATTTCGGAAAGGAAGATCCACTGTTGATGCGATTTTTATACTTATGTCATTAGTCCAAAAATACTTGAATGAAAACAAACGATTGTATGTTATTTTTGTCGATTTGATGAAATGTTTTGATTCTATTTATAGAAATGCATTATGGCTTAAGATGTATAGATGTGGTATTAATGGCAAATTACTTAGAATTATACGCAATATGTACCAAAAAGTCAAATCATGTGTCAAATCCTGTGCTAATTATACGGATTATTTTAATTATGCTGTTGGCTTACGTCAAGGGGAGGTAATGTCCCCTCTTTTGTTTTCTCTTTTTGTTGAAGATTTGGAGTTATATTTGCAAAATAATATAGATTCAGGTTTGCAATTAGATGATATAGTACTAATGTTATTGCTATTTGCGGATGACATGGCCATTGTAGGAAAAACACCTGCTGAAATTCAAGTACATTTAGATACATTAAATAATTATTGCGATTCGTGGGGACTTAAAGTAAATATTGCCAAAACTAAGATTATGGTTTTTCGTAAACGTGGCGGGTTATTAGCCAGTGAGCATTGGACCTACAATGGAGACGTTATCAACGTAGTGTATGATTTTAACTATTTAGGGAATGTTTTCAATTAAACTGGAAATTTCGCTCTTAATCAGGAGCATTTAGTTGGTAAAGCTCTTAAGGCAATGAATGTTCTATTATGTAAATGTAAAGTATATGATTTGAGTCCTAAAACTTTATGTCAGTTGTGCAATGTCTTTGTTGTGTCTGTTCTTAGTTATGCATGTGAGATTTGGGGCAATACTAAATCTAAAGAAATTGAAAGAATTCATTTAAAATTTTGCAAAAGGTTATTAAAGGTACTACCTAATACATGCAATGCAGCTGTGTATGGTGAACTTGGAAGATATCCCCTATATGTCAATAGATATATAAGAATTATGAAATATTGGTTGAAAGTAATAAATACTGACAATATCATTCTAAAGACTGTGTATGGACACGCTTTACAGGACTGTAATAGCGGAAAAACGAACTGGGTTAGCAGTGTTAAGAAATTACTAGATGATTACGGTTTTTCTTATGTATTCGATAATGCTTCTTATATAAACAGTGACGTATTTTTGTATGACTTTAGAATCAGAGCTTTAGATGCCTTTAAACAAAATTGGTGTGGTACCTTAAACAACAGTTCTGTGTTAACATTGTACAAAGATATTAAAACTAGTTTGGAATATGAAACATATTTAGATATTTTGCCAAGAAGTTTACGTCTATATTTTACTAGACTTAGACTATCTGTACATCCACCCAGAATACAGACTGGTAGATATGCCAACAATAGAACACTTCGTGAAGAAAGATATTGCCTAATTTGTAATAGTTTAGATATAGAAGATGAATTTCATTTTGTATGTATTTGTCCTTGTTATATTGATATTAGAAAGAAATACTTAAAACGTTGTTATTACAAACGTCCTTCTGTTTTCAAATATTTGGAGTTACTGAAATCACATGACAAGATAGAAATAATAAAACTTTCGTTATATGTTAAAGAATCAATTATATTAAGAAACGCATTATTAACTATTGAAAGGTAGTTACTTAGTTCAACCTCCTACTCTCATTTACTATACTACATAATAATAATAATAATGAAATGATAAATTATACCATTTGTATGAAATCACATGACAAAAAATAATAATAAAAAAAACTAATAATAAAAAAAAAAAAAAACTTCCATGATATGTTAAAGAATCAATTGTATTAAGAAACGCTTTATTAACTATTGAAAGGTAGTTACTTAGTTCAACCTCCTACTCTTATTTACTATACTACATAATAATAATAATAACAATAATAATGAAATGATTAATTATACCATTTGTATATATTTCACCATTTACTTGTATATATACGTTGACATCATATATGCTAATATGTATGTATTGTAGACGATGTACTTTGTACAAGTCTGAATAAAAAGTCTGTCTGTCTGTCTGTCTGTCTATTATACGTGTCACCAGGGCTTTATATGAATTATTAATTATCAGCCCAGGTGTCACTAACTAATATCCTTATTGACACTTACAGTAGAGTCATTATTACGGTTCGTGTAATTCTCGTATACGTGACAATAGACAGGTCAACAGTGTCAATAGCGTCGGCCAAAGAAATAACACATTTTACGAAATGATTATCGGGTATTACTTTAATAATTTCAAGTATATTTTTGTGTTTGAAATTGTCGGAGTTTCATAATAAGCCACAAAAACATCGTCAATTGTTTTTTATTATTTGTTATTTTATAAATTTCATATCTAACCCATCGTACAATGCACTAACCTGATCTCGCAATGTACAGATTCTCTAGGAGTATTACATACCTTTTGCTGATCAGGCTGATCAGGTTACGGAGGCTGCCATTGTTACTTTAGTACACGTATTAAATAACACCCGGGTTGAAATTGACAAGACGTCACTACACTAGAGGTGATCTTGTAGAATTATGGGCGTCGATCCACCATCAAACAGTGTTTCAGTTTCATATGCAATGTGCATATGCACTAAAGCCCCATGATTGAATTGTTGTTAATGAAGTAGTTTGTTATGATAAACTCGACGACTCGGCTATATTTTGTTTTATAAATCATTAATATTTATGATGCTTAATGACTCTGATAAATTCTTGTTTCGTAGCCGAAGTATACTCTATTTGAATAAAATGCTCAACTATAAACATTGTTTTAGTTAATATTGTTAATTTAGCAACAAAAACCATCCGAGTCATCATGATTTTAGGGCCATGAAGGTAACATGCGGCTTATTTTAATACATATGTACATTTCATAACTAAAGTACTATATGTGTTTTTTTAAAAGTTATTTTATTTGCCGATTGATATACTACGCTGCATTACTTGCCGGATGATAACTTGAACTACGCTGTATTACTTGCAGCATGATATACTACGCTGTATTACATGCCGAATGATATACTACGCTGCGGTAAATGAGAAGTACATGATTATTCAGTTAACGTAACGTACACCGGTGTCGGCTTGTTGAGTAACTTTACTACCCGAGTCGGCTTGTTGGGTAACTAACTATACAATGCCAAGTATAATAGGCATGAACTGTTAAAGAAAACTGTATTTTGAAAATTGATGTGAGATTCTGTCGGTCGGAGTTAATACTTGATACCAAGTCCAAATGTAACGCTTTACAACAAACGAGAACATGTTACAGAATCAATGGGGAGCAGACGAGTTATTTCTTCGAACTAACAACTTCATCTATCTATCTATCTATCTATCTAT
Source organism: Cyrtodaria siliqua (assembly GCA_037043455.1). Classification (NCBI taxonomy): domain Eukaryota; kingdom Metazoa; phylum Mollusca; class Bivalvia; order Adapedonta; family Hiatellidae; genus Cyrtodaria; species Cyrtodaria siliqua. Next base: position 84,153 of record JAWPHD010003234.1, read on the forward strand.
CTATCTATCTATCTATCTATCTATCTATCTATCTATCTATCTATCTATCTATCTATCTATCTATCTATCTATCTATCTATCTATCTATCTATCTATCTATCTATCTATCTATCTATCTATCTATCTATCATTAATACTGCATCCCCCTTTTCGGGTATTATTTGCAGGCTTCCTGGATAGAAGCAGTACTAAGCAATGTGGGTAAAGTGTCTGGCTCAAGGACACAACGAACATGGTGCGGAGGAGGATCGAACCGGGGACCCTCCGATCTCAAGTTCGGCACTCTTCCACTGAACCACGACCGCCACACGGTTCTTACAAGTAAACTTCTTCAGCAAGGATTTTGTTATCATAAACTATGTAAATCTTTCTCAAAGTTATATCACCGCAACTAAAACCTGCTGGAGAAGTACAACACCTACCTAAAACCTTTCTGCGACTAGGAATATCACAACCGTTATTCTATGAAGATGTGATATATAAACTTCGAAAATTAAAGGGTTCTGACGGATTTCCTGACCACTTTACAAAATTAATTAGGAAATCCGTAAGAAAAGGGTACGACCCTTCAGTATTACAACGTACTTCATGTTTGGTGATTGACCCCGCTACAGCCAGTCACTGCGCTTCACCTTTCTCCTGTGCGATGACCTCGTGAGACTCCATGATTAAACCTTCTGAAACCCTGAAAGGGGAGGTTGGTGCATGAAACTTCGTTCCACGAGTTTTCTGGTCGTACCCTAGATTGGTTTTCTCTTTGGCTGCAACGGCTGGGGTTGTAGAGTACAATTCTGGATACATCCTGAGGCGTTTCTACTTATTTATTTTGTATATATGTCTTTACAATAACATATACGTGTATCGTTTCCTAATTTCTCCGGATGTGGACTTTATTGTTAGATATTTCGTTTTGATGAGATGTACTTTTATTTACATTGTCTTGTCAATATGAGCGCTGATGACATGTAAATAGCGAGGTTGCGTACACTTAAAACCGATTTAAGCTAACCAGTGGGCCATATTGCCTACTGACCGTTCCAAGTCGGTAACCCGGTCTTCACTACGTTTTGTGTATGGATCTACTGTGCCATTGCGTTTTAGTGGTGTGATTTCTATAGGACCATTTTGCTCGTGTTTTTTTCCATATACTTGTGATTAGTGCAAAGAAAGGCTCAATATATGGACGTAGAACATTCCACCAAACGTTTATGTTTGAAATTAGTTTAACCCTAGTTTGTTCATAGTAACAAAGAAATATAAAAAGAAAGTAGCATTCAAGGAGGACAGTCAACCACAAAACACACACGCAAACAGACAAACAAGAAGGCAAAAGTAATAATAAAAGCAAACGACATCACAAACACAAAAGGGTTGACAATAGGGCTACCGCCTTGGAACGGTCAGTGACAAAGTAGGCCACGGGGGGGGGGGGGGGGGGGGGTTACTGGTTCTAGGGTGCACCAAACCTCACACTTACCCTACTGTCATCCCATTAAAACAGGACAGTGTAAATTAAGAAATCCCCGCCATGATCTAATCTCTAACCAACAAGGCAGCATCAATAGGCAATATAAGTAAAACACAAACATGCTCATGTAAATATAATACAAAAAAAATAGCCTAGAAAGCCACAATGAAGGTACTCAATGACTTGGCAGAAGCCAGAGCAACAAGAGAATTAATCATTAAGGGCACGACAAGAAAGACCATAGACAAACGGCAAACGCCACCGTCCCAATGGGCTTTAGGTAGGCGTCATCATAGGGTCCACAGACTGTCCGGTCATCGTACAAGAGGAAAGCATAGTGGCGAACTGTAAAAGGTTCCACCACCAAGCATGCAGTACGTTGCAAAATGATAGGGTCATAACCTCTTTTGATAAACTTTTTAACAAGTTTAACAAAGATAGTATGAAAGTGATCATGACCAAGAATCTTACGAAGCTTATAAATCACATCACCATAGAAGTCAGGTTGTGATAGTCCTTAAATTACTTTTATATTTGGAAAGAAGATCAGGGTTACGATAATAAAATTTTGCAAAGGTTTTACGAAGTAGTGTTCTAATAAATTAAAAAAATATATATATACTCCTCAAAATAATTAAAGGACCACAAACAAACACCGTAATATCTACTTAGTCTGTAATATAATATCTACTTAGTCTGTAATATTCTGGATTTCATATCCATCATATAAAATGTTAAACATTTGTTTCACGTAACATTTGTAAAAGAAGACAATTAAACTTAAAAAATACATAATACATTAAAACGTTCCATAACAGCACTTTAAAAAAATACCACAAATTAAAACATGGCCCTTATATTATTTTGAGGCGTATATATTAAGGTACTCACCGAAACGTAATCGTATTTAATGTCGGAGTGCAGTCCTAAACGTAATCCTATTTAATGTCTGAGTGCAATCCTAAATGTAAGATACTATAGACACTACAATACTTAACTCTGTTTTGAAATGAGTTAAAAATTAGCCAGTTATAATGGGCTAAAAACGCGGAAGAATTTCACGCACTGTAAAAATAAATAAATATTTTGCGTACTTAGTCACGTAATACATTTGCATGTAGGAATTACAGTAACTATGGCTTCACTAACTATGTTGCAGTTTGTCTTAAAACAGGAACATCCACACGCATCGTTATTGCGAAGTACTTAACAATAGATGAACGAAAGATAGGTCACATCCTGGACAGTGAAACCATCGCGGTGTAATTGGATATCGTGAATGATGATGTAAATATGTGCTATTCGTAACGATATTAGGAGCAGTCGCTTCCGAGAAACAATTGCGCTACATGATTTTTCGTAAAAGCATGTTTGGAGCTGTCTTTTCTAAGAAAACACTGCCCCCAACAGAAAGTGAATTCCATAACAACATTCAACTTGCAGATGATAATTATGATAACACACACACACAATCGCACGCACGCGCACGCGCACGCGCACGCACAAACGCACACACACAACATACACTGGTTAGAACATACTTTCCTTCCTCCGTCCTCCATTACAAACCGCAAAATAAAGTTTGAGTGGGGTTGGAGTGAGGTGAGGGTAGAATACATGTATATACATTTATCCGTCTGTCTGTCCGTCGGAGGACTCCCCTTTGCCCATACCCTGTTGATTTTTGGCGTGAGTAGGTGAAAGGTCAAATTCACAGTGAATAGACCATGGATAACAAAAGTTGTGTGCGAAAACTCGTAATCTACTGGAGTTTCAATTTTGAAACCTTAAAAAATGATTTTACTGTTTGTCACACGTCGACCCCTCTTGATTTGGCAAACATGCTTAAAGCTGCATTAGCCGTTACTTTTAGCTTATAAAACACAAAGTGATTACGTAGACAACCATCGCACAACTACCATTATTGAATATTTACTAAATAGAAACAATATGTTTTGATGTTAATCAACACAAGGTAAAAAAAAAACAACACCTTTTTAAATTATACATGCGTGTAAGACGGACTGAGCTACAAGCATACAGGAGGTAAATCACTGTGATATTCATGCGTGGTGTAGTGTGGTATTCATGCGTGGTGTTGTCGAAAGGAGTTCCCAAATAAATAATCCCTAACTTTTTTTGTGATAAAAGGCATTTTTGAGTATTTAAGGTCTGTAAAACGTATGAATTGTATGCTTATTTTTCATTTGTTCAAACTGAACAACCACAGCAGTTGAAGCCAACGAGGGTACGACCAAAATAATTAACGAGAGACAATAGTTTATGCATAGTCCTTCATTTTTACAGTTTCAGAAGGTGTAAGCATAGAATCCCACTAGGCTGACCAGTCATCGCACAATCGACAAGTGAAGCGTAGTGGCTCACTGCAGAGGGGCCAATCACTAAACATAAAGTACGCTGCAACACTAAAATGGGGCGATGTGGTTCAGTGGTAGAGCATTGGACCCAGGATCGGAAAGTCGTGGGTTCGATCCCCGCCATGACCATATGTGTTGTGTCCCTGAGCAAGACACTTTATCTGCATTTGCTTAGTACTGGTTGTACCCAGCGTGATTAAAATAAGCTAAGAGAGCTTTCGTTACAATCAATGCAAAACAACCTTTAAGCTAAAGGGTTCCATCCTCTCCTTACAAATTACCGGAATAATTGTATACAGTGCTCAGAAAATCCGTCGGACCGTTTTAACTTTTCAAGTTTGATACTGCTACTAGAGACTGAAACAATGGACAATTTACGTACATTGTAACATCAAACACTTTGATTGGTTCGCACTGAGAGGTTATCAATTAGCCTACGAAAGATGGTCAGCAGTTATAAAATATAACTCATTTAAAGGACAAGGAGCTAGTGAAAGAGAATTTACAGAGATCAATGAAAATGAGGATCCTGATTGTAGTGATAGTGATTAAGAAGAGACAATCGAAGACAAATATCAACATACGCGCGTTATGAAGTAAGTATTTCCGTTACGAGCGGTATAAAGAAGGGATTTCTGTTATTTACAGCGATAATGTTAATGATAAAATAACGCAATTGCTAATAATAGAATGAGCACATTTATGATAATAGTACACATGCGATAATATTTGGAGATGTAGTACACATTCTTTTATTTGGTTTGAATGTGGAGAGATTCATTTTTAAAGACTAGATTAGCTACGCACCTAAACTTTCAGTAAACGAAAGATCGTGTAGTAAATACAAATAACAGCTATGATTGACTATAGAATGAAAACTTTAAATTCATAGACAGCATAGATATCAGGATCGACCCCATCAAGAGAGATTTTTGAAGACATCAAGCAAAGCCTTCATGAACAACCACCGTATTTCAATAGACTAAACCTTAAAAACAAAGCGTGCATGCATACAACTCACCAAAGAGAAGAATATCTCGTCGATTTAGGTATTTTTGCACAAGACTCCGTGTTTCAGCAGACACATTTTTTCTTTTATGTTTATCATTTAAAATATTACACGCAGTGTTATTCCGTATTTGGAAACGTAAACCCGTCCACAGCTGACACGAATCGACAATGTTAACAGGAAAGCGTCAGGTGTGTGAGTAGGGCGGGGTTAAGTTTCCAAATACGGAATGAGACGTCACACGAGAACGAGATTATTTTGAACGTAAACTATGAACATCTCGGAAATTAGCAGTCCTCTAACAGTGGCCGTCGAACACTGACAATATTGGCGTGTCTTTCCTCTCTTTGGTGAGCAGTGTTGCTATTTAAAGCTACAGACGCCCTATATCAATCGATTTCTTCTTTGTAGGCGTGTATTTATTTGTAACTACATGTTCACCAGCTCATGTCGAAATCGGGTATTTAAGCGAGCAAATATAGCGCATGAAATCACTCACTATATATAAATCGACTAGTGCACATCGTACCTATACACAGGTAACAGTAATTTTTACCGAAAAAAAATATTCTGATTTCAAGTCCTGTGCTCTATCCACTGAACTACAACGCTACTTGAGAAAATTGTATACTAACTACCATATATTATGAGGCAAAATAACTTAACATATTTGAACGCAACCAAAGATGGATCAATACATATGCAGTGTAAATTAACATTGCCTGGTGTAATACTGTATCTTATCACATGGAATTGCTTGTATTCCGTATACTATACCCATTACGTATTTCCTTATATTAACCATGTGTAATACAAGGCGACCGAATCAGTCGGTCGTTGAAGTGCAGTGTCAGTACGTTCGTCTAGTCAATGTCCCGGAACACCCGTTTAGTCCGTGGAGTCCGTGGATATGGCACTGAATCGGCGATGTTGTGAGGGTAACAGTCGGCCGTATGTATATTCACCACAAGCAATAATGTGTAGTTTCTATTCCGTTTTTGAGCCATGTGATAAAAAGGATCTGACACTCGTTGTCATTTCATACAACATTTTATTAAACTCGTCCAGGAATTTGTTATTAAGCTCGCCGGAGGCTCGCTTAATAACAAATTCCTGAACTCGTTTAATAACATTTTGTATGAAATGACAACTCATGTCAGATCCTCTATTTATCAATATGAAACTAATACTTCGTCTCAAATCAACCATATATCGACTCTGTTATTACGTAATGCCTATTTAGTGTTAAAACTGCTACAAAATACCAATAAATAGCAGTGGTCTAGAGGTTCAGCGTATATCTTTTAAATCTTACAAGTGCAATACTGTGGTTCAAATCCCGTTCCGGCAACTATTTCTTTATCACATATATTCTGGAGCCGTATATTTATCGATGTAGCCGGTACGGAGGCTAAATAAAAATGTGAAATTGTACGTGTATAAGCTTTTATTTATCCTCGCTGTATTGCACTAAGCATTTTAGCGAGCAGACTTAGGTTTTAAGTCTCATCCGAATGACTGGTAAGGTGGGAAATACTTATTTCGGTAATTAACCCAAATTCGGTCGTGGCTGGGATTGAACGCGCGATCCCTGGGTTACTTAACCGCTAACCATTACACCACGGCGCTACCTAAATGTGAAATTTTACGTATCGATTTCTCCTTATATACCGACTTTTGGTGTGTTCGTCGATTTGAAACTACTTCACACGTGACTCATTCATATTCATGAGTTATTACCAGTTAAAATAGGGACTGTACAGCTTTAAGGTGTATTCTATTAAAATGCGGTGGTTGTTTATGCAGGCATTGCGTGATACTTACAGAAACCTCGCCGGAAATGTGCGTACGGGGATCAGTACGGGGTCCTGCTGATTCCTAAAGGCACAGGAATCATAACTCTATGGTAGGTACATATTACCATAAGAACCATGATTTTCACATCATTGCTTATTAACCTCCTGACACTCCAAATGATGCGAGTTAAACGTGTCAGCATGGAAATCATAATTTTCATTTGATTATATCAATGATATTGCATAATTAACATGTCGTCAGTTGTCAGTCATTATCCATTTTAACCAATCAAATCAATACCATACCTTCGACAAACAATATCACATGCAACAGTATAATAAAGCACGTGCAACTGTATTATAATATAACCTATTGTCAATATACTCCGACATCAACAATAGGGCGGTGATATCTAAGTACTGATGTCATGTTAACTGGAAGAAAATAAGGTTAACACCTAAAACAAATTCTTAATAGCCTACGAAATAATATCATATATTAATTAGACAATCATGAACGACAATAGTATAGCAGATTAAAGGGCATTGTCTTCAGAATGGGTCTAAAATCAATCGTTCTTTGAGTATTCCGAAATTGTACTTTATAACAACTTATAAATGATTAATAAACCATATTTAACACCATAATCTTACTACAAGTAACAGTTGTAAAACACGTCGCAATTCGGGTGTATTGAGTACGCCGACATTTTGTATGAACCATTCTAATTTATTATTCAGTGAACTAACACATATGTGAATTGTTTCGTTGATTTGCGTGCTTTTGTTTACATCCGTAAACTTTTGCCACTGACCGTTCCAAGGCGGAAGCCCTATTGCCGACCATTTTATGTCATATCTTGCCTTTTATTCATTTTTGTAATGATTGCGTGTTTCCACGCGCATTTTTGATTAACTGTTGTCCCTGAATGCTTCATATCATGTACGACCTTTAAATCAACATTCGTTATATTATATATTGGATAATCTATATAAATTGTAACTATACGTCATACTACACTTTTATTTTGGCAGAAAATATTTCTCGCCATTCCAAACACAAGTCTAAAAACAAATACTTCTGAAAAAGGTATCAACATGAGATTGTATGAAATGGCCTACTATCAGGAGATAATATTATTTTTTACTAATGGACTTTTAGACAATTAAACCATGTAGACTTGTCAAAAGGTTCGTGAATCACTTATATTCCTATTAGATACTATTTTCGTCAGGTATGGAACTACTGTAGACAAGCTGATGGTATCACTATGGGTATGACATGTGTACCTCTTATCGCAGATTTGTTTTTGTGTTACTATGGAAGAGATTTCATGCGGAGTCTTTCACCTTTTATACTCAGGCAATTGTCATTTAAGTATTTAATAACATCTCTTAGTATCTGGTTGATCATTGCCAATAAAAGTAGGCAGAAAGGTTGAACAGGAAATGTAGCTTTCACACAGGACAGTCTACCAATCACACGCATTAAAACAAACAACAATTACCATTTTTATAAGAAGCAAGGCATGTGACAATGCATGTGACATCACAAACACAAACAGGTTGAAAATTGGGCTACCGCCTTGGAACGGTCAATGGCAAAAAAATGCCGCTGGGGTTTTAAACCCATTTTCTTACTATGGTTAATAATACATATCCTTAAAAACCTCAACTCAACAAATACATACTGAAAAATGGGATCATGGGCTCATATTTCTGATACTTCGGTCCTTTTCTCGATTTACATATCTCGATTTACATATCTCGATTGAATGGAGAAATAAAAAGCAAACAGAAGAGTAAAAACTTCTATTTTGACATTGTTAATTACCCTCATTTAGACGGGAATGTTTTCAAAATTGGAGCAATATACCAGTGACTATAGTGTACGTTTATCGTCTTCTATTAATTCATTTACGTTTAAGTATAAATTCTCCTTACAAATCACCTTTGGGTAAATGAACGTGTCTGTCCTCAGCGGAAATGTATTTAAAATTGATCATGCAATGTGTTATTTGCGTTGATTATTTATTATATATGTTTTGATTTCCTTCTTTTTTTCATTCTATTTTTGTTTACAGAAGCCAAATTGTAAATAAGTACATAGTAAAACTTAGATATAAAAATCGAACAGGAAAAGTACCATTTAAGGACAGTCAACCACAAACACATACAGAAACAAAGAACAACTTTAAAGATGAAAAAAGGCCAAATAAGACATCACAAATACAAAAGGGTTGACAATAGGTCTACCACCTTGGAACGGTCAGTGGAAAAAAAGGCCGCTGGGGGTTTAAACCAGGTTCTAGGGTGCTGCACCAATCCTCACACTTACCCTACTGTCATCCCAATAAAACAAACTTGGTGATAATTGATTGTCGATTATCGGGAACAACCTATCTGCGAGTATCATTGTCATTTGAATGCAAATGATAGTAGAAAACTTATATTATGTATACATCTAGCACTACACTGTATAGTCTGAGCTTGAATGAATTTACTGTCCGTAAGTAAGCATATATTTAGAATAACCATATAACTGATTTTGAATCAGTGAAATGTATACATGAAAATATTAGCATAAACCGAAATGTGAACAGAAAAGATATTTTATTGATAATAATAATAATAATAATAATAATAATAATAATAAAAAGAACTTTATTTCAAGAAGGTAACATAGTAAGACATAGCATTTACACAAGTCTTTTTTACAATATGGCCATCTATAAATCAACAAAATATAACAATGTAAGCATATAATGCAAGATATAACAATACATGCATCAATTTATAACTTCAACAAGACAGACACATTTTCATACTTTTGTAACATAAGGTTATAATTCGAACTGGGGTTTCACTCTTTCATTAAAAGAAATGATTTTAATTTACTCTTAAATGTAACAGCGAGGCTCGTATATCAACGGGGATCATGTTCCAAACCTATCATTCCTGAATAACCAAAAGAACGTTTAAGAATGTTTGTTCTAAGTGTTAAATGGGCAATATCCTTTTTAGCAGCAGATCTTAAGTTATAATTTGAATTTGTAGAGAACGATATTAAATCGGTATGCAATCAGGTGTAAAATTGTTTAGTGAATTATAAATCATAACACATGTGTGATATTCACATCTCCTTGAAAGGTAAGTCACATCAGTTTTTTAAACTTTATTTTAGACGGTGTGTTTATAGGCTTCATGAAAATGATTCTAGCAGCCCTCTTTTGAATTTTAAGTATTCTATTAATAGAGGATTTATTTGTTTGGCTCCATGTTATACAGCCATAATCAAATGTAGACATAATATATGAGTTATAGAACAATTTTTTCATGTCATATATCAGGTAGTAGGAGATCCTTTTCAACAGATTTATTTTTGACACAAGTTTAGTACATGTTTTAGATATATGATTTTTCCAAGATAATGATTTATTTATGTAGATGCCTAGTAACTTTTGTACTTTTACATTTTGAATATCTGCATTATTAATTTGAAGCAACAATGCTGCACAATTTGCCAAAGTTTTATTTAGTCCAATTATCATACAAGTTGACTTAATGGGATTAATAATCATATTATTTATCGTGCACCAGTCATTTACATTGTTTAAATCTGTATTCAACTTTTACATACGTACATCATCATAAATAAATATAAATACATACTCTTTTGCATAAGTAATCACAGGATTCTAACAACAGTTTCATGTTACATCAATGTTTTGAAAATGTAGTCCGTAATAATAAATTGTTGTGTTTTATTGCCTTTAAGTTATGGACATGTCCCTTCAAGTTATTCAATTCATTTCGCTTTGAAAAATAAAAATCTAATCTGATGTTTACAATTTATCTTCATAGTGTTCCAAATTTATCACATAACATGGCTTCTGGAAGTTTAATAAAGCCATGACTTATTTCTCGTAATACACTAGTGTTCTCGTAATACACTAGTGTATTACAGATGCAAATGAGGACCGAATCACTGTGTTTGTATACAGTAAAACATTTAATACCAATTGTTTGCATGGTATATCATACGGTACGTTCAGACGCCTTAATTATTTATCATAAACATATCGACGTCATGTAAAGAAAGAACAAAACGACGTCATGGTTTGTCTTACAAATTGCCACCGTATATAAGGAACATTGACAACATTAAAGTGAAACTATCACGTCGTAGGTGTGTTATGTGATAAATAGAATATTTCACTCTTGTAACACTACAGCTTTGCCACTGTATTTAACCTAACAGTTACAAATGTAACACACTTGTATTCAAGTACACCCCTGTTAATCCCTCTTAATCATCTGAACATCTGTTAATGTTTACCTGTTTCGCTGGAAGTCTGGGAGTTAAGAGGTATTGCCATATTAGGGGAGACCATTCGCCGAAAGGTCTTGTGGGTAAATTATGCATACACTGAGGTAATCACCGTGGCGTTAACCTGTAGCTACACAGGTCGATGTCCATATGTGAGGCATGACTAACTGCCGAAAAGCAGTATGGGTAATTAAGTATAATACTGAGTGCACGGAAAGTCTAGCGGAGTCGGGAGTAGAGAGTCGGGGGTCGGTGGTTAAAGTAGTGGAGAGTCAGTCTATCTTGTAAGATGGATTCCCGCAGTCTAAGACAGGGTGTGGGATAAGTTAAACTATACTATGTAAACCAGTATAGTAGGGCAGTCATCGTTACATACTAATTGGAAGATTTGGACATTTGAACGTTTTTAAATACTATTATACTTTGTGAACCTAAGACATTTAATAATAGGGACTATTAAGTAATCAACAAATGGACGTACTAAAAACCACTATACTAAACGGATATGTTTATATATATAACAGGATTATGAAAGTGTAATTATTCGGACTGTTTTATATGTACCAATACATTATGGAAATCACAACGCGAAGTCCGGACCTTGTTATTAAATGTACCAAGCATAGCATACGACCCCGTAGTGCTACACTCTTTGGATAAAAGATAGGATACTCGGCAAGAGCCTCGGATTTTATCATTTTATCCGACTCGTTTATTAAAATCAATAATACACAGTCACTCATGTAAGATCCTCTATATATTGTTCAATTCAAAAATAAGTATAAAAGTCGAACAGGAAATGCAGCTTTCACAGAACACTGTTAACCCCAAACACGCAAAAAGACCAGGTTCTAGTGTGCACCAAACCTCACACTTACCCTACTGTCGTCCCAATACAATGAAACGGGACAGTGTAAATAAAGAAATCCCCATGAACTATTCTCTAACCAACAAGGCAGCATTAATAGGCATATAAGTAAAACACAAAGATGCTCGTGTATATATAAATACAAAAAAACAATAGCATAGAAAGCCACAAAGAAGATACTCAATGACTTGAAAGAAGCCAGATCAACAAGAGAACAAACCATTGAGGGCACGACAAGACAAGATTGCAGACAAACATCAAACGTCACCGTCCTTTTGGGCTTTAGGTAGATGTCATCATAAGGTCCACAGCCTGTCCGGTCATCACACAATTAAAGAGGAAAGCATAGTGGCGAACTGTAAATGGGCCCACCACCAAGCATGCAGTGCGTTGCAGAATGATGATTATTATTATTAGAAACGTCTTATGAGCTACATGTTTCTCACCTTTTTGTTTTTTTCGAGAGCTTGTAGTCGTAATCTTTGCATCATTTTAAAGCTACTCCATCAGGGCTACCGTTCGAAAAACTTCGGAAATAAAATTGCATAATTTTATTATAGTAATCCTGATCTACCTTGAGCAATTTAACAACTATTGTGCGACAAGGACTATAATTATAATCAAATATTTATATGAATATGCAATTATAGTGACGTGATTTATAAACAAAGATCTTTGGTCATGATCACGTTTCATCGTTACCAAATGTGTTCGAAAGTTTATCAAAATATGTTATAATCCTATCATTTTGCAGTGCACGGCATGTTTTTTGCCAGGCACAGCAAATACGTTCCTCTTTGATGTGCGATGACCGGACAGATTGTGGGATCTATAATGACGGTAACGTTTAATGTTTGTCTTCTTCTTGTGCCCTTAATAACGGTGTATTATCTTGTTGTTCTGGTTTCTGTCAAGTCATTCAGTACTTGCTTTGTAGCTTTCTAGGCGTTTGCTGTTTTATATTCTTATGTTTTACTTATACTGTCTATTAATGCTGCCTAGTTTGTGAGAGGATTTGACTAACAGGGATTTCTTTATTTACAGTGTCCCGATTAGTTTAGGTGGGATGACAATAGGGTAAGAGTAAATCCTAGAACCTGGTTTAAATGCAGCTTTTTGCCACTGACCGTTCCAACCCCTGTTGTCAAAGTTTTGGCATGCTTTGCTTCTATGTATCGGTATACTAGTTGTTTGGTTTGACTGTGTTTTTATTCTTTTTGTTTGACGGTGTTCCGTGAATGCTACCTTTTTCCTTCAAAAGTGAAACCATGATTTGCAACAATATTCCTTTGGTATGCGGGATAATTGGTGTTTTGGGATTTGAACTACCTCGGTCTTCTAGAGAACTTGATTACTGTATAACTTTATTATCTATAGCAGATGATATCCGTAGCTAAAACAGCGTTTCGGGGAATCGATGTGTAAATTGTTCTTCACTGTAACGACATGTGTCTTCAACAGGCTGAAAAGGGTAGTGTTTGAATGTTACGGGCCAATCATTTCAGCAACTGTTAATCCGAATCCTGTTCAGTGTTTAGAGTAAATTTCCTCGAAATGGTAACGGCCTCTGGGAATTGGGTTTCAAACTTGTGTTTTAGTTCTCTGACAAAATCGTGTAGGTCCATCATCATGCGCTGTTTACAAGCGAGGGTGAAATATGATTTCTTTTAACATTGCTAATAATACAAGGTTGACAGTTTGAACCAAAGTCTAATGCCAATATTAAAACTGGTAACAATTCACATTAAAACAATATAGCAAATAGTTTGTTTTCAACAAGAACTAGCCTGTCTAATCGCTTCGTTTAGATTGATGTAGTTATTGTGTGTTACCGTATTTCTTTAGTGTCTTTTTGTATGAAAAGAGTATGAAAGGAGAAGTCTGGAATCGCCGAACACGATAAGTACAAAACAATACTGCAACAAACAATCTCGGTTTGAATGAGACTGTTCATGAACGGTAGTGAAAAGTGCTTGCTACCGTTCACGCTCTCTAGCCCCGGATTGGGCAGAACTCAATATTTAAAATGTAAATAATACAAAGGTTTTAGAAATTCCGAAAATGGTATGCATATGACGGTGAACATTTAATCTGCAATGAAGCCTGCGTATCACAAGTAACAGTCGAAATACTAAATTAAAAAGCAGACAATATATCCCTAAGGGTGATTAAACAATACTCAGAACCTTTAAAGGCTGGACTAGTGGAACCAGCTATTCGAAATTAAAGTAAGACAAAACATATTTGAGAAAGTACCACTGGTATCTGTGTAAATATCTCCAAAGATCGGAATAAATAACAGGTCTGATTGCAAGCACGGGGAGACGTTTTACCGCCGTTACACTGCACGGGCAACCCGACTTTGATATAAAAAGAGTATGATAGGAGAAATGAAATCGTCGAACAAGATAACTATAAAAACATGTAAAACAGACTGGATAAATTATCTTTCACTCAATTATTAAATTGATTTCGTTTGAGTACTGATTTCAGGTTTTGGGTATACAACTTGGACTTTTCGTACATAATGTGCATTATGTTATTCATTATGACTTTAAACCTGTTTGTATACAATTATATACAATTTTGAGTTTTCATTTGTTGTGTTATTCTTCCATAAGTTTAAATGTATCATTGGTGCAATATAATCAACAATTAATAATATGCGAAAACGATTTGCTTTATAATATTTTTATAAATGATACTGTTGAGCAAATGCAAGAAAACCTAACGGGAAAACGTGAGTTTAAAAAAAATCAAGATTGCCATGTGTCCCTTTAAAAGCCACTTATATAAGAACGACATGACCTTGGAAGGTTAGGTTCTTATCCATTTAAAAAAAGGTCTATCTATTTTACTAGTTTGTGTCACAATTAATTCACCTCCTCATAACATATCATTTTATTTTATATATGTATTATTCCGACTCATAATAAAGGTATAAAAGTATTTTTAATTCGGGAGTGACGCTCAACTCACAGGGGATAAAGCTGCGTGTGTATTTATGTTAAAGAAACTATCCACTACCTCGCTCATAGAAAACGACTTCCTTGACACCACGACAATAGGGTGAGTTCTGAATTTGTTTATTTAATAACTGTGTGGACATGAAAAAATACACGTTCTGTCATAGAAATTGGAATTAGCTTAAAGTTAACATTTCTTACTTGTTCATAATTGGAGTTATACCCAGTTTATGCAAAGGTTGGTAGTAATAAATACAGCTGTACACAAACTGTACATAATCGATCATTTTATTGGGTTTTTTTGAAATTCTATTTTTAGCTCTGACTGAAGTTTGCTGCACAGTTTAAAGGGACCGGAGGTAATTAATTAGGGTTGTACACTAACGTTATTAATGTGTTATTCTGTTGTTGCTATGGTTTATATAATAAAGGGGTTTCTAGAAGAAACTAATTACAAATTTAAATGTTTGAATTTATATGATAAAAGTTCATGTCAATCAGAATATGGGTTTAGCGCCATATTGTTCAGGTCTATAATTTGAATTTACCCTGTATTTTGGATGAAACTGGGTGTAAACTGCTTACATTAACTGTGGTTCGTAACCTAGGATAGTACATACTACTGTGCAAAAATAATTTCGTTGTACATAAGGGGTAACTTTTATGTTCATTCATTCATCATGTTTAGACCATTTATAATTGAAACTATCATTATTTGTTAATTTAAAGTCGGAACACTAGACCTTCTGCCATACTTTTATCTCGATGTAAATGAGGTTGGAATTTAAGACCTCCGTACCAAAAAGAACAACAACAGCAACATTCGGGATTTACAGAATAAAACAGGGCATTGTTTCATTAATTATTAATATAGTTTTTTATGTTTTAGGTGTAATCCCAATGCAAGCGCTTTAAAGTACATACATGATTAGTATTAGCTCTACTGGCCGAAGGCCAGCAGAGCATATGGGATGCCGAGTTGTCCGTCCGTCGTACTAGTCCGGGGGCAGAGATGGTTGACCCTGCATTGTTGTATTAAGTTTTTTTTACTGTTGATTTTGGTAGCCAAGGGTCTCTATTTTCAGAAACTGCTTGATGACATGTTGTCACCTTTGAGCAATTTGAGAAATTCAAGATGGCGTCCAAGATGGCCGCCATTACATATAAATGACCATAACTCCCTACCTGTTCATCATAGGAAGGTGATTTTTGTCTCTATACCTAGGTTTTAGGGGTCAAGCTATCCATTAGAACTAAGTATTATGTTAATATCGTATTACATAATGGTAATTTCCAAGATGGCTGCCAAGATGGCCGCCATTACCTATAAATGACCATTACTCCCTACCTATTCACCTTAGGAAGGTGATTTTTGTCTATACCTAGGTTTTAGGGGTCAAGCTATCCATTAGAACTAAGTATTATGTTAATATCGTATTACATAATAGTAATTTCCAAGATGGCTGCCAAGATGGCCGCCGTAACACTAAAACTGGCATATATACTATTTACTCCAAATTAGTCGTGAAGGTGTCTATCACTGAGTATTTTGGAGACACATCTATCTGTATCAGATCAAAGTTCATATACTGATGATGTCATCTACAAATCCAAGATGGCTGCCAGTTTACAAGCACTGGTATATCTTCTATACTATTCAATCTTGGAGGAAAATATGAAAAGGTAAACGACCACAGGTGTTATATTATAACAAATGTTCTTTAATTGTAAATCTGAATTCTCACACAGACTACCAAAAGCATATTATACAATTCATAATTAAGGATGGCTACCACTTTACCAAATAATCTACACTGTTGTACATTGTGTTGCCCATGTGCATCACAAAGACATGCAATCAGCTATGATGTCAGGTTACAGCAACCCTGATTATAGCAGGCGCAAAATATTGTGCATTTCATGTTTGCAGAGTTGCAACTACAAGCACGTGAACTGCATGGAGTAGTACTGTGGCATCCACATTTTATTAGACGTAGTACCATCTCTGGGGCTAGTTCGACTTCATCAGGTAGGGTGACTGGTTGAAGGGACTTGTTTTGGTCATCCTTTACCCAACCATATTCCGTTGAGTCCAACTCGGGTGGATTCTGCGCTTCCAGTGACTGCCATACCAAAGCCTGATAGTGAGCTCTTTTAACATTCTCTTTGAATGCCTCAGTTGTTGGTGGCAAGGTACACAACTTCGGTGTTGATGACCCTTTGCCTGTTTGTGACAGCCATACCTTTAACCTTGTCTCTGACATTGTACTACAGTCTGTTTGTCCATAGCACGCGGAAATGAAGGAGGTAGCCTGTTGAATAACAGATTCCATAGAATGCTCTGGTGCACCCAACAAGTTAAGTGAGTGCCCCGATCGAAGTGTTTTGAGTACAGTAGCCTTTCCAATTTTAAAATAGGAGGCGACGGTGTCACAGCCAGAAAGTGCATGTGCCGGGAGTATTCCTTCGACTATCTGACAATGCTTCTGCACAGTTTTGCCTATATCAAGCACCGCCCTTCCTTTGATGGGGGACTCCATCAATACAACATTCTTGAGATTTGCCATGTGATGATAATGCAGCAACAGTACAAAGACGTCAGTGTCATCGGCAACAACAGTGATTTTGCTTTCTGCATTTTCCGCGGCACAACTCAAGACCTGTTGGACAATGACGTTATCTGCTTCTTCGTGTGAAGTTGACAGATCTGCCCGTGAGATGACAACTCCACCTTCACTGATTTCGATTGGCACCGGATCTGCTCCTGTTACCACTAACTTGTGATGTTGTGTGTTGTCCTCATGAAACTTCTTATCCTGGACAAAATCATCAACTATCAGTTGCATCAGTTGCTTCTTGTTTTTGGAAGAGGTTAGTAGAATCTTCTGCGCTGGAAGTTTACTGTTGACTTGCAAATGATGAGCCCTACTGACACCAGTTGCCCTAGATCCTCTGGTAACACTCTTCGTGCTGTAATCATAATATCTGTCAAATATCAGATACACGTCCTCGACCCGTAACCTTTTTCCTATGGCATATTTGAAGTTCGCTATATAGTCTTTCACAGACCCATCAGCAGGCCAAGGAACTACCCAAAGTATTGCTGAGCCATCGAGTACACTAACATTTGCACCACCAGCAACTCTATCAGACACCTCAACTTGGAGAATTTTCTTCAAGGTAGATTTAGATTTCGCAATCCTCATATCTCCAGTATCATCAAACATGGACGTTGGAACTGGCGCAAGTTCATGACCAAGCACATCCTTAATGTCAATGTCCCGCCCACTAACCTGTAGGCCAATCACCCTTGCGTAAATCAAATTGGTATCAAATACTTTCACAGCTCCGACCTTCACATGCGTCCTTGCATGATCCATAGTAACAACCTTTTTCGTGATGGTTTCATAAAGTCCCTGCGGTAACCGACTTTCGAAAACTGTCATTTGTTCAGTCCCGATTGTGACAGCATTGTGGACATTGACTTCAGTTGAACCAATCTGGCCGTTAACTACATTGACTATACCACTGGGGTGTGCCGCAGAATCTAAAGGATTAATGCAAGTGTCGAGTTTTTGTCTGATTCCATCTCGGTCTTTCTTGTCTTCAGCAATCCTGGCTTTTGCCTCTTCTTTGTGTGTTGTCACCACCTTACTTTGAGTGTCCTCATCCGTCATGTCATCCAGATCACATTCCAACCTGCTGCATGCATGCAAACTAAGGGCCCATACCTTCAGCGTTTCTGGCTTAAGCGTGATGCCAACTATCCCCCCAGGAGCATGCCCATACCGCATGAAGGTCGTCTCAATCATCATATCGCTCCAGATGCCATTCCATAAGCCAGCAGAATGGTGCATAACATGCTCACCCTTCATAAAGTGTGACAACACCTCTTGTGGTAGCCGTTCCATCTCACGAAGGTAGCACAACCCATATCTCGCATAGTTCACATGCCCCGCAGCAAAGAAGTATGGTAGCATTTGCTTGTAGGTTGCCAGATGAAGTGGCCAGTCACCTTCGCGCTCAGCCCGTACGAACATCATGGTGAGCAGGACAGGTTTAATCAAGACATCGACCCAAAGTTTGGTAGTTTGACTCTTGCTGGCTTCGGTTTCGAGAATTTGCATGAGGTCACCACTGCAATATAGTGGTTTATCCTGAATGATTCCGCGAAGTGCCTCTTCAGATACCATTCGTAATGCTCTGACGTTCTGGGGAAACTTTTTTCCAGTGAGCATTTTCAACACACCGCCAAACACAGAGGACATTATATCTGACAGACCGGTATCAGCCATCAGTGTTCCGATAGATCCAATGAAGCTCATTAGAGAGTGCATCCCTCCCAACCGTAGAATAACATTTGAGAACCTGTCTGGATAAGTCCACTGAACTTCTAGAGCGACCCTGTACAGCTGCAGATCACAAGTAAAAACTACGAACTGTTGCCCGATATTGCGTGTGTAGACATGTGCACAGGCCATTGATGTCATCATGGTATCTGGGTGTGACGGGATCATATCTATTAAGGGAAGGTAAACAGCCTTCGTCTTTGGTTGTGCTGAATGACCCTGTCGACGTGCATCCCCAGTATTGTACCCATTGTACTCAGGACAATCTAGTGTGCTGTTCATGTCTTGAAGGAACGCAAAGTCCATCTCACTGGCTCTTCCCTTTGAAATTACTTGTTGTGCCAGCATACGCAAGGGCTGAACTGATCGTTTGGGGGTGTTCTGTGGCATCGGAGGCTTCTTGGGACCATTATATCTCTTTATCTCGACGTCATACTCGAGTGGCTCAACCATGTCTTCCTTTTTCACACGTCTAATGGTGTCTTCTTGGACTGTTTCACTACTGTTACTATCTGGTTGTGTGAGCAGCATGGCAAGGGAATGGGTGGATGACTTTCCGTTTGGAGACGATATGTCAGTATCAAAATTGTCAACAATAACTTGAACCAAGCTTGAACTTGAAGTTGATAGGCCTGGTAGTGAACGTTCCATGGTTGTGGCTTTGGCAGCTGAATGTTTAAAACGCCGTACTTCATCGTAGGTACATGTAACACCATACTTTTGTAACACGTTGATAAGTTTTTTGGATCTCCTCATCTTGATGCCAAGAGTAATTTGCAAACTAGTGGGATGGTTTTTCATTACCCCAGTTACCATTGAACCAATGAGAAGTGCAGGTAGTGCCCTTTCTAGGTTAGGAGACAGCTTCCCTAACAGTTGGATCAAAGTGTCACTCACTGTCTCTCTACATTTTTGTCGGTTAACACTAGTATCATAACAATCTTTATCTAATGTTATTTGTTTCACATCATGCCTGATGACTTTGCACAGTTTGTTGATTGTTACATCAATGTCATCGTCCTCGTCTTGAACCAATCGCATACATTTTGCAGCTATAGATCGCAAGCTAACAATGTCTGCTAACCCTGGAGACTTTAAAACCACCAACTCATCTCCGAAGCGTTCGCATAGGTTTGGGACAATTAAACGACGTGTCAGCCTATCACCCCCGAATTCTTTGTATGCTTCATGCAACTCAACTGAATTCAGGAAGCCGGACGAGTCTTTGATCATTACAACAAGTGATTCAAAGGCACGATCAATGTTAACTTGGCTATCAGACTTGGTTGCAGCTGAAGCCACATTTTTTTCTGTCAAGAAGCTATTTCGGCAATCCACATGATACCTTGCATCAGCTGCGTGAAGGTCACTTACAGTGCTATCTACCCTTTGCCGCACAACTTCTGATAACTCATCTTGACGCCGTTCGCAGGCTTCAAGTATAGTTTGCTTGAGTGACTTCTTGCCACCTGCGCTGCCTATTTCCCGACATGAATATGCTGGTCGCCAACGTTTTGGGTTTTTCGGATCTTTTTCAAGCACACAAGTTTCACCACAAAACAAACAATGTACTTTGAAGATAAACCCTGGTAGTGATGACCGTCTCCTGGTCTTAGGTGGAATGTAAGACGAGTAACTTTCTGGATTCTTCCTTTTGTGCCTTTCAACCTGGAGGCTTGAAGTGTATGTTGAAGCACAGTTTCTGTGACATTTAACTGTGCATTCAGGATTTTCACTAACTTTTTCTTCAAGAAGTTCATGATACCTGTCCGCGTAGATTTTGCTATGCTTGATAAAGTTTTGAATCCTGACAGGACCAGTGTCTTTCAACGGTTCAGTCTTATTCTCACATCCAAATTTGGACACGAAAAAGCACTGTTCTTCATTCATGTTTTACTATTAGTGATCGTCATACGGGCAGCACCTGAAAAGACAATAGTGAATTATTAGTGCCCGTCTATTACAATATGATATTTACATAATACTTAGTTCTAATGGATAGCTTGACCCCTAAAACCTAGGTATAGAGACAAAAATCACCTTCCTAAGGTGAATAGGTAGGGAGTTATGGTCATTTATAGGTAATGGCGGCCATCTTGGCAGCCATCTTGGAAATTACCATTATGTAATACGATATTAACATAATACTTAGTTCTAATGGATAGCTTGACCCCTAAAACCTAGGTATAGAGACAAAAATCACCTTCCTATGATGAACAGGTAGGGAGTTATGGTCATTTATATGTAATGGCGGCCATCTTGGACGCCATCTTGAATTTCTCAAATTGCTCAAGGGTGACAACATGTCATCAAGCAGTTTCTGAAAATAGAGACCCTTGGCTACCAAAATCAACAGTAAAAAAACTTAATACAACAATGCAAGGTTAAGGGGAAAAATGGCAGTTGGCTCCCAGACTATACGTCCGTCGTCCATCCGTTATTAACTTTTGTCTTGTTAAGACATTAGGGCCTTCATTTTTCATCCGATTTTTCCCAGACTTGACCAGATTGTTAATATCAATGAATGCTCGGACAAGTTCGAAAACCAGCGAGATCGGACCAGTAATAGCAGAGTTATGACCCTTGATTTAGATCAAAATGCTATATTTTGCTTCGTTAAGACGATAAGGCCTTCATATTTCATCCGATATTTGCCAAACTTTATCAGATCGTTAATATTGGTAAAAGCTCGAAATTGTTCGAAATCCAGCCAGATCGGACCAGTAACAACGGAGTTATAGCCCTTGAGTTAGTTAAAAATGCTATATTTTGCCTCGTTAAGACGATAGGGCCTTCATTTTTTCATTCAATCTTTACCAAGCTTTACGGCACGTCGATACCTAAATAGGTATTTTTTTCGCCAAACCTGATGGAAGATGAAGAAATGAAGTAGTAATTAAAAAATAAAGTAAACACATAAAGTTAAAAATATTTACAAATAAGGGATGTTATTAAAGATGGGTTTAGCACAATACAAGGCAATGTTTACAGTTTATGTTTATTGGAATATATTGGCCACGGCTTCAACAAAATAAAATATAAAACATATTCATGTACTTTATGAACCCTGGGTACAGCAGTTCACAAAGACAAATGTACCTAATATAGAAGATAAAATGTGTAGTTAATTAAACATATGTATGTACTATGAACCCTGGGTACAGCAGTTCACAAAGACAAATGTACCTAATATAGAAGATAAAATGTGTAGTTAATTAAACATATGTATGTAATTTGTGAACCCTGGGTACAGCAGTTCACAAAGACAAATGTACCTAATTGAAAGCTCTTGCATTGAAAATGTCAAAATTCTTATTAACTACACAATAAGTAATTGTTGTGACCGCGAAAAACGGCCTCCACCGTGTGGAGATCCCGAACGTGGACTGCTGTAAACTCTGTTGAAGCCGCGACAGAAGAACCCGACTGAAACCGATGAAATCCCATGCTCTGAAAATAAAAACATAAAAAAACGAAAACACTGTTTTCAATAACAGGAGAGGGTGGGTGGGTTTATGTTGCGAATACAGATAAAATAAATGTTTTGTACCGAATGAATTACTGAACCTTTGTTCAATCCAACTTTGTAGACAAAAAGAATTTGATAATTAAAGTTGCCGGTGTCTATGTATAAAATGCACCGGCAGAATTTATACACTAAATTTATTTTATATTCCACTTGAATAACAGTAATTTGTCCTTCAACGCACAAATTCCATTATTAAAGATGGGTTTAGCACAATACAAGGCAATGTTTACAGTTTATGTTTATTGGAATATATTGGCCACGGCTTCAACAAAATAAAATATAAAACATATTCATGTACTTTATGAACCCTGGGTACAGCAGTTCACAAAGACAAATGTACCTAATATAGAAGATAAAATGTGTAGTTAATTAAACATATGTATGTACTTTATGAACCCTGGGTACAGCAGTTCACAAAGACAAATGTACCTAATTGAAAGCTCTTGCATTGAAAATGTCAAAATTCTTATTAACTACACAATAAGTAATTGCTGTGACCGCGAAAAACTGCCACATGTCATGCAGTCCTGCGTGACACCGCCACACATGGGGGAAGCGGGACACAGCTTAGAGACTAGACTAAATGCAACATGGTTTAAATATATACGACAAAGCTGAGTGGCCAACAAAAACTATTTAAAATAAAAACCTCAAATAGAGGAAATGGCTGACGCAAATGTCTCGCCAAAAATAAAAATGCCTCAAATAGAGGAAATGGCTGACGCAAATGTCTCGCCAAAATAACAAACGCCTCAAATAGAGAGCGCAAAGAGAAAAAAGCCTCAAATAGAGACTGCCTCAAATAGAGGCAACACACTCCTCAAGTAGAGGAAATAGCTGAAGCAAATGTCTCGACAATATAAAACAAAAACGTCTCGAAATTGAGAACGTTCAAAATAAAATTCTTCAATAGAGACTGCAACAGTATTAGCAAACTCCCGACATGTACACACTTACAGTCACATTGCCAGAGGGGTAAACATTGTTATTCATTGTTTAAAAGTGAAAGAAAATAATGCAGCCCGAGACGGAGGTTTTGCAAGAATACTTTATTGCCTTGGTCGGACAAATGAACTTTGCCCGAATACAAATGCAAATTTGACTCGGCTATTTCCGGGTATTTTATATACCCGCCCCCCAATTTAATCACTTCTGTAGCCGCCTTACTATTAACCCTAACTCTCACACGTTCTAAAGCTGAATGAGATAACTCATCCCGCCAAACTAAACGCGGAAGAATTTGTGACCACACAATAAAAACTCCAGGTATTATAAGGTCTTTGATATTGTTTAAGGTTTTAACCATTTGATGCCTTAATTCTGCAGCTGGTACTTGACCTATATCATTACCGCCACAGTGCAACACTAGTACATTAGGAGGGTCTTCAATAGTCAACAGTAGTTGGAGCCTCTTCTCGACCTGGCGCCATCTCAAACCACCTTTCCCCTGCCACCAAACACTCGCATGGAGCTCGTCTAATCCCAGGCCGACTCCTTCCGATGGTGATTGTCTGGCATATGTAAACGCCCCCGTAATAATGGACGAGCCCACAATCCACACTCGAGATCTTGTATCTGGAATACTTAAGACTCGATTCAACTAGGGGAACAATAGTTGAGCTGTTCGGTCGGAACTCGGATATATGTTTTGTAAGCCTTAGAGTCCCATCGCCCAAGCTCTCTGATCATGTCATCCGACATTTCCAGACGCGACGCATTGGAAGCTGCGCCAATACGTAGAGAATGATACTTATAATTATTGGCATCAATTCCTAAAGCGATCAACGCTTTTTTTAACACCGCGCTAAATTGATACCGAGTGACTTGACCACCCCCAAAATGAATAAATAGCTGACCGATACATTTGGGGCGAACCTCTAAATACGATTTAAGACGAGTGACAGGACATATTGTAGAGTTAATAGCTGGAAGTGAAATAATAGTGCCCACACCCCTCTGATCTGTTTTTGAGTGTGCCAAATGTATTTCGAGTAGAGTGTTTTCTTGAGAAAAGTGTATGTTGTCGAAAGTCAGTGCATGAATTGAATGGCTCTTATTATCCGACACTAATTCTCCTGCTCGAAGAAACCCGAAATATGCCAGTGCAAAGGCAGCTGCGAACATAGAAGCTTCATAATTTGAACTGCAAATAGCCGGTAAGATCTTTAAAATCTTGACCAACATATCTGGAGTAACGGGGAGTCTGGGATCGACCCTTTTATCAAGACGATTCATGCCAACTAACATTTTTTTAATTACGAAATTATTTGTTACATCTGATAAATGCAAAAGTTTGCATTTGAAACTAATGCCAGACAAATATGAACGAGCTGTTGCGTGTGCGCACCCTTTAAGAGACAGATGAGCAATGAAATCGACTACTTGCTGTATGCTTGGAGGCCAGGCCAATTGCATATTATAATTAACCCGAAAAGTGTCAAATGATTTAATGCCTGTATTGTAAGATTCCCGCGTGTTGAAGGCCAACGATGCCTCTAAAAGCCTGTCTGCTCGAGACTGGATATCAAAGCTAGGAAAGATGCAGGAACTGGACATGGGTGTTGTTCTGCCCTGGGAGCCAGCTGCTGAAAACGAACCCATTGTTTACGAGATAAGGCATCAACTATACAATTGTTTTTACCTTCAATATGAACTGCATGAAACTGTATGTTAAACAACATAGTTTGCAAAACAAGGGGACGAACAAGGTGCATCACTCTAACAGATCTGGACGTTTTTCTGTTTAGAATAGAGACCAGCGCGAGATTGTCCGTATGCAGGACAATCTTTTTACCCTGGAACATATTGCCCCATATTTGAAAAGCCAAAACTATGGGTACCAACTCGAGAAAAGTTATATCCGTTATCAGTTCTGTGTCGCGCCAACTATTTGGCCACTGGAAAAAAGTCCAATGTGGTTCGAAATATGCAGCACACCCTAAATTAGCATTGCCTGCAGAGTCAGTAAAAAGATGCAAGTCGAAACTGCTGGTCCAAACTGAATCCGGGAAATAACAGTAGCCATTAAAGCAATCAAGGAATATTAACCACATTTTTACATCGTCTTTCATTGGTTTGGACACTCTAATGAAGTGATGTGGTTGAGCTGCACCCGACATAGCGTCATAAAAACGCCTACAAAATGCACGAGCCGCTGGTATTGCACGTGAGCAAAAATTCAGCGAGCCAGCAAGAGACTGCAGAGACTTGAGAGTGACCTTCTTCTTCCCCAAAATAAATGTTAATAAGCTCCTTAACTCGATCAATTTGTCATTGGGAATTCGCACTATCATTTTCTCAGAATCAATTTCAAGGCCTAAAAATATTAAAATATGAGTAGGCCCCACTGTTTTGTCATCCGCAATAGGAACGCCAATTTCCATGCACAAATTACTAAAACTAGCCATAAGCAAGGCACAGTCTGAGTATTCTTTCCTACCGCCAAAAAGAAAATCGTCTAAATAATGAATAACACTATCTAATCTGGACTGTTGTTTGACTACCCACTCAAGAGCAGTTGCAAATTTTTCAAAAAGAGAACAAGAAATGGAACATCCCATCGGAAGGCACATATCGTAGAAGAATTGTCCCATAACTTTAAAGCCCAACAACTCTAAATCTAGATAATTTATTGGCAGTAATCCAAAAGCAGATTTTATGTCCATTTTCCCCAGCAAAGCCCCTGGTCCCAGGCCTTGGATCATTTCAATGGCCTGGTCGAAAGAAGCATATTGAACATTACATAAATTTGGATCAATAAAATCGTTAATACTGGACCCACATGGGTATGACAAATGGTGTATTAACCGAGAATGACCGTCTTTTTTCGGGACCAAACCGATTGGAGATATTCTTATGTTTTGAAAAGGTGGATCCCAAAGGGGCCTGCCATACGCCCTAAAGAAATTTCCTTGTTAATCAATCTTAAAGCTTCCGCTTCATTGTTTTTGACAGAGACTAAGTTTTGGCAATCCGAAAATTGCCTAGGTCCCGAATAATGCAATCTAAATCCATTAACAAAACCATGTATCAATTCATTGGCGGTGGCTGTATCGGGGTAAAACTCCAACATGCTACAAAGAGGTTTGATTCTAATGGGTGTTTGCCCGCGAGTTGGCATATCTAAATTGGAGCCTTGGCGAAGCCCCAACTGGCGCAGCTGACCTATAGACTGGACGTGTTGGGTAGCTTGGCACAGGAGACGGGAAACGTGCCCCTTGCTGACTTCCACCGCCTGCCCTAAAATTAAATACATTACCAGCCTGAGGTTGGTTCAATTGTGAAGCGTGACTGTTGCATCGCAAAGATGGGTGGAAACCCGAGCATCTCATACATATATGAAGATAATTGCATGGTTTTTTGGTACACCAACCCTTGGAATTGTAGTCGAAACACTTGTGATGTTTTAGACCCGATTGAACAGGTGTAGAAGGCGTGTAATACATATATAACAGCCATAGTTCCTGATCAACCAAACCCCAAGAAGAAGATGGGTCACGGGCTTTCTTCAACCTAAATTGTTCATCATACAATTTCCAACCCACCCCTGCAAAACGTTGGGCCCCCAAGCGAATAATACTTCAGTATTTTAATAAACCAGATATTGCCTCTGGATGAAAGGAAGTATAGACACTTATATAAATCAAAAAAGCGTCTGTCCATTGCTGAACATCAGCAATTTTAGATCCAGAAGACCTTGACTGCAAAATCAATTGCCCATCAATCAGAGAGACATGTTTTGAAATGTCTTCCTGGGGCTTTGAAAGGAGTAACGCAAGATCAACATATTCCCCGTTTAAGTTTTTGCTTGATAAGCTAGGCCCAATGTTGGAACCCAACTCATCGTGAATGCTGGTTATTGACACGGGTAAAACGGCATTCTGTGTACTCGTACCTTGGAGTGGGGCCTCAGGTCCAGGAACCACGACACCGACCTCAGGTTCCGGAACCACGACACCGCGCCTGATGCCCCCAAGCGACTCGACCAAATGGGGGGTCACCTGTCGAACAACCTCCTTAATAAGTTCCGGGTCCACGACTGGAGGTTCTAGTGTCCTGCCTGCCGAATATGGAGGTGCTGGTGGACTACTAGCCGATTTCTCCGGAGTCACCACTTTCTGACGCCTGGCGTACGGGCTTTTTGACAGTCGTTTAGGCATTTTTCAACTGAAATGTAACGTGAGCGATTAATCCGTTGCCAATTAGCATCCATAAGTATATATATTTATTACATTTATTATTAGAATA
The DNA here is from genome assembly GCA_037043455.1 of Cyrtodaria siliqua. NCBI lineage: Eukaryota > Metazoa > Mollusca > Bivalvia > Adapedonta > Hiatellidae > Cyrtodaria > Cyrtodaria siliqua. Next base: position 112,093 of record JAWPHD010003234.1, read on the forward strand.
ATATTTTTATATACAGGTTCTTTTTATTGATTTATTTATGTAATTTAATTATATTATTTTTTGTAGTTATTTTTTTTTTTAAATCTTTCGATTTACGAAATATATATATATATATTCTTAATATTATTATTTATGTATTATTATTATTATTTTCTTATTTTATTTATTTATTCTATAATTTTATTTATTTATTCCCCCTCCCCCACAAACATGCAAAAGATCAGCCTGATCAATGATCAATGACAGAACATCCAGGTCACAACAGCATTTTCCTTCCCTCGGTAAGAACAATTGCTATGATCAATCGTGTGTATTTCGAAGGTGAAAATTAATTATAATATGATAAAAAACGAGCCCTGTGTCCAGTAACAGCATCCGCCGATTCCTAGCTGCAGACCTCTTCAGGACCCAATCACTTACCGCACTTATAAAACAAGAAACAAACATGTATAGTTTATAAACGAAACAATAACAACCACGTTAAGAACATCGAAGAGGAACAACTCCGACATTAAAACATGTATCATGTAGGAACAGTTATTTCCCTTGAAAGAAAAGGTTTGCCGGCGTTGAGATAAAATCTACCAAGCATAATTTGATACAAAGTCATTATTAAATTAAATACGTTGCAAATATTTATCTACGAAAAAGATTATTTTATAAGACGACTATTAAATATTGCTTCTTCGGCCGTAAATGAACAATACATGATATAGAAAAATGCAGGTAACACGAGTTGGATCGATTACGTCATGCATATGTAATACATGATAACTATTACTAATGCCAGTAATGGCGACGCCCTCCTGCTTGAAGCATTCTTACAAACGCTTTTAATCCTAATAAACTAAATTCCCCTGCAACAAATAGTTCGTTACAAAATGACCAGTAACGTACTTACCAATTTACAAAAGCCTTAAATGTAAGGTTTATGTTGCGAATACAGATAAAATAAATGTTTTGTACTGCAATATTTTGCTATATTTTGCATCGTTAAGACGACAGGGTCTTCATTTTTCATTCGATCTTTACCAATCTTTACCATATTGTTAAAACCAATAAAAGCTCAGACAAGTTCGAAAACCAGTCAGATCGGACCAGTAACAGCGGAGTAGTTATGACCCTTGATTTAGTTAAAAATGCTATATTTTGCCTCGTTAAGACGACAGGGTCTTCATTTTTCATTCGATCTTTACCAATCTTTACCATATTGTTAAAACCAATCTTGATATTTTTGTAGAAAATCTACCAAAAAAAAGCATAATTTAAAAATTGGGGTGTGGGAGGGTTTTTTGGGGCGGGTTATTTAACAAAACAAAGTATTTTTCAAAAATGTAAACAAATATTTATTAAACTTGAAAACTGCAAATAAAATTTTCGAAAATTTGAATTTTATTAAAAAATAATTTCTTTTGTAATGAAAGGGAGTTGAAGGTCTTTAATCTCTTCTTATTATGTTCGTGTATATGGGAAAACAAATGGGCGAACACAAAAAGAAATAGCTTAAAAAAAGAAATTGCATGAATATCATGTAATCAATAAAATGAAGACATTTTAAAAAGATTTTGATAATTAAACTCAAACTCACAAATTGCGTACGTACATGAAATTGTAGTATTTCGTTATTAAACTATTGCAATAAAATATATGCCAATTAACAGAACCGAGAGAAGCGATATTTCGGTTTTGGTTTGAGAAAATACAATTCAAAAGTAATCTAAACGTAGTTTTAAAGAAAACTCAGCCTGGACAATAATATACGTCTCAAAGCTACTGTAAGAGACAATCATGATATTAACATCTTTAACAGAATACTACGGTTCCATCTACCGAATTTTGACGCATGTGAACTTTCTGAATCTAGTTTACATATTACAACTAACTCCCCTTCATTCACAGCATGTTACAATACTGGGAAGAAATATAAAAAGATCGGACAGGGAATGTAGCATTCAAGGAAGACAGAAAGTCTATTCTTTCTGCAAGTACAGTGTAAAGTAAGTTTCGCAAGATGCTTCGATCACATTCCGAAATTATAAAAGAACAGATGCGTCATCTGTTATAGCAGACCTTATAATAACAAAGTCCAAGGTGTACCATCCCTATTATAATGATGTAAGTCTTTCCGAGGTCCTTGTTTTGCACATGGTGGTATGCAGGCAAATGCTGTACTGTTGCTGCTGCATATGTATGGGGAATACTGCTCATGAAGAGCTGACCAGTTGAATCCACAACGCTGTAGGATGGGTATACAACAAGACGTTGTAATGAGACACTGGATTATTCCACGTTCTCATTTCAACGGCTTGTTGTATGCGTTGTGGATTGGATTGGAAAATCTCACCATCAGGTTTTACTAGACTGTTTGCCAATTTAGACAACCTACTGTTTAAAATAATATTTAAATACCGTCTTTCAAAACAGAGTTTTCAGTATGTTCTGTTCTATTGCCTTAGCGGTATCTAGATTATACTTTTCTTTCAGCAGTCATATACTCAAACTACTTTGTCAGTCAGTTGTATTCGTTTCAGAACGATATCCTACTCAAACGTACCGAAGCAAAGACTGCTGTGCTAGTCGTACAAACCTCTTTGCAACATTGCCTTAATATCTACCCTGTGTTAACTTGCCTCACGTGTAACACCCGTTAGCTGATGTATATTTACGGACTAATGATCTGCCATCTTTATATAAAAACAACCTCCAGAATGGATGGGGTATGGTCAAGTAAAATGTTCAACCAAATTACATGACAGTAAATCAATATTATCTACGTGAACATAATATCAGTAATTCAATATTATTTACGTAAACATAATATCAAAAAGAATACCTATATGGCTGAAAGTGTTTTGAAACTCAAATAAATTGTTACATGTATCCAGCGAGAGCAGACGAGACATCATTTCCAAATAAAAAAGCCAGGTTATCACATCATCCAAATTTCAAAGTGCACCATTGTAAAAAGGCAAAGATATTCTTTCAATGACATGTGGTTTCGAAATAATCTCACTGTTATAGTATGACATTGAAGGATATTCACTGTAACAAAATGTATAACCGGCAACTATATTTGTGAATATGTTAAACAGCATGAATGAATAAATGGTGTTTTAAGGCACGTCGACAAATAACTAGGTCATATTGTGCGGAAAAACTGACCCAGCGTGAGCAGACGAGACATCATTTCCAAATAAAAAAGCCAGGTTATCACATAATCCAAATTTCAAAGTGCACCATTGTAAAAAGGCAAAGATATTCTTTCAATGACATGTGGTTTCGAAATAATCTCACTGTTATAGTATGACATTGAAGGATATTCACTGTAACAAAATGTATAACCGGCAACTATATTTGTGAATATGTTAAACAGCATGAATGAATAAATGGTGTTTTAAGGCACGTCGACACATAACTAGGTCATATTGTGCGGAAAAACTGATCCAGCGAGAGCAGACGAGACATCATTTCCAAATAAAAAAGCCAGGTTATCACATCATCCAAATTTCAAAGTGCACCATTGTAAAAAGGCAAAGATATTCTTTCAATGACATGTGGTTTCGAAATAATCTCACTGTTATAGTATGACATTGAAGGATATTCACTGTAACAAAATGTATAACCGGCAACTATATTTGTGAATATGTTAAACAGCATGAATGAATAAATGGTGTTTTAAGGCACGTCGACATATAACTAGGTCATATTGTGCGCAAAAACTGATGAAAGATGAAAACATGAAGTAGTAGTAATTCAAATTTAATGTAAATATATAAAGATAAAACTATTTCCAAATAAGTGATGCTATGGTAGCAATATATAAAATATGTATACATGTATATGTAAATCAACAAATGCCCGTCAACGGGTGTATAAACAAGTAAATATATATAAGAACATATTATAATGATTTATAAATATAGATATAGAAATCGAACAGGAAAACAGCATTCAAGGACGACAGTCAATCACAAACACACACAGAAACAAAGGCAAAAAAGGCCGCTGGGAGTTTAAACCAGGTTCTAGGGTGCACCAAACCTCACACTTACCTTACTTTTATAAAGTCTGATTTCTTTCAAGAAATCTAAAACAAGACTTAAATCTATAACATCAAATAACTCTTTCATAGTATTAACATTGTAGTATCTTGAGTCTACACATTCCAACAATATATGTTTGACCGTTATGGCAATGCATAGTGTGATTTATGTTATACAAACATTGTACATGTTAATGTCTTTTTATACCCACGTTTTTTTAGGAGAAAAAACAGGGTATATTAAAATCGCCTGCGTTTGTAATTCAACCAAACTTTTGGTGCACCCTAGAATCGGTTTAAACCCCAGTGGCCTACTTTGCCACTGACCGTTCCAAGGCGGTAGCCCTATTGTCAACCCTTTTGTGTTTGTGATGTCGTTTGAATTTATATTGACTTTTGCCTTCTTGTTTGTCTGTTTGCGATTTTGTTTCTGTGTTTTGTGGTTGACTGTCCACATGGAATGCTAGGGTGCACCAAACCTCACACTTACCCTACTGTCATCCCATTAAAACAGGACAGTGTAAATAAAGAAATCCCCGCCATGATCTAAACTCTAACCAACAAGGCAGCATCAATAGGCAATATAAGTAAAACACAAATATGCTCGTGTTAATATAATACAAAATAACAATAGCCTAGAAAGCCACAATGAAGGTACTCAGTGACCACTTCCCCTTGATTCTTGAAAATATCGGCCCTCCACTTCTCGAAAACACGCAACGATGGAAACTTCGCAAAGCTGATTGAGATACGTTTCAATCTCTTTGTGAGGAACAATTAAAGCCTTCCGTTTTCGAGAATGTCGAAGACGCAACTACTCTTTTTACCAAAACCCTTCATGATATACTGATAAAACTATTCCAAAAACTTCGGCAAATCCAAAACGCCCAAATAAACATGGTACGATGATGAATGCAAAAAGGCAGTCAGCGATCCTAAAGCTGCATTGAATGCTTTTAACTTGCGGCCGATTCAAAATAATTTAGATACTTTTAGATGTTTTAGTGCGAAAGCCCGTGGTACTATTAAGGATAGCAAGAGGAAATCCTGGAGATCTTATGTCTCTAGGCCGAACTCCCGCTCCTCTCTTAAGAAGGCGTGGGACATGGTCCGGAAATTAAATGGTAAAGGTAATTCTAGTTGTGTAAATCATCTTAAAACTGATAATAAAGATATTACTTCTGTCAAAGATATTACAAACACTTTGGCAGAATTTATTTTCTAAAAACTCATCTTCTAAAGTTTGTCAACTAAATTTTCTAAAAAATTAAAAAACTAAAAGAACAGAAGAAGCTGAATTTCAAGTCGACAAATTTGGAGAAATACAATAAACTGTTCACTTTCAAAGAACTTCGAGAATCCTTTAAAAAAGGCTCATGATACATCAGCTGGTCCTGATGATATCCATTATGAATTATTAAAACATTTACCTGAAACCTTCTCTCTACACTTCTTGATATATTTAGTAAGGTTTGGGTGACAGGAAACTTCCCCGATTCTTGGAGGGAAGCAATGGTTATTCCAGTCCCTAAACCTGACAAGAATCATACGGACCCAATAAATTATCGCCCTATTGCTTTAACGAGTTGCATATGCAAAACCATTGAACGAATGATTAATGAGAGACTCGTTTGGTACCTCGAATCCAACAAACTGATAACGAAGTATCAAAGTGGACTCCGACGCCAACGAAGCACAACAGACAATCTCATTCGATTTGAATCATTTATTACGGAAGCTTTCATAAAGAACGAACATCTAGTCGCTGTATTTTTTACTTGGAGAAAGCTTTTGATACTGCATAAAAGTACGGTATTATAAATGATCTGTTTGACCTTGGTCTTAGAGGCCGATTACCAATTTGTATAGAGAATTTCTTAGATGATAGACCATTTCGTGTCCGAATGGGTTCAACCCTCTCTGACATTCATGAACATGAGATTGGTGTGCCACAGTACAGCATACTCTCTGTCACCCTTTTTTATAAAACAAATAACAGTATAGTAAAAAGCATCAATCCTGGTGTGGATTGTTTTCTATATGTTGACGACTTTCTTATATGTTACAGGGCAAAAAACATGACCCTACTGAGAGACAATTACAACAATGTCTCAATGTCTCAATAAACTTCAGAACTGGTCTGATGAAAATGGTTTTAAGTTTTCTAAATCTAAAACTAATTGTATGCACTTTTGTCAACTAGGTAAACATCATGAAGACCCTCATCTAACACTAGATGGGTCACCAATACCAGTAGTGGATGAGACTAAATTCCTTGGTCTACGGCTCAATAGCATATGGATCGATTCGCAAATTATACTTGCAGATTTTCGATCCTATACATAATCAAGGATTACGACTCGCCTTAGGTGCCCTTCGTACATCACCAGCCGAAAGTCTACATGTTGCAGTTAATTAACCATCACTGTATCATAGACGGGACATTTTAGATATTAGCTAATCAATATTTCATTAAATTACAATTTAACCCTTCAAACCTAACTTTCGGTCCCAACTTATTCGTTTTTCTAGAGCTTGTACTGGTTTAAACATATTTTATTTCCAAATAGTTACAACAATACACACAATTTGTACACAAAAACAAAAGGATCAGAACGAAAGATAAAATCTTATAGAGTTCTTATCCACTGGTTGAATATGGTAAGGATAAGATAGCGGTAAATTTGAAATATAAATATGCTTGTATCAATCGATAGAAATAATGATAATACTAAAAGGAGAAAAAAATGTAGCAACAATTTAAGGAATAAGAAAATAATCGATTTACATTAGAGAATGCAGAAACGAAAATAACGAAAATAATATGGGTATGAATTAAGAAAAGTGGAAAAAGGTAGCAAGGAAAAACCTATAAAAAAAAAAAAATAATAATAAAAAAAAATAAAGGAAGGGATTCGCACAGAAGACATAGCCGCTAGGGTTTAGGCATTTTGGAGCACATCAATGAAACACGTTCGTCTTGCCTGCATCTCCCCTAAAACCGTTTACTAGTCAATATGTATTTCTGGACCGATTTAAATATATTTGAATTCACATCGTATGAAAGACTTAAGTCGCCAAATAATACATTATTTAAGGTAACAGGACACAGTAGATTCAGTTCCTGTAATAGGGTCACACGTGAATTATCGTATAATGGGCATTCCAAGAAAAAATGGTTAGTACTCTCAACCCCTCCACATCTACAAAGGGGAGATTCGACGATGCTTTTATTGAATAAGTGTTCGTTCAAAGAACTACAATTTGTTCGTAAGCGTGCATGGAGTATCTGTGCTCTTCTATTTCCCGTGCAATAATATTTAGGAATTTGAATTTTGTCACGATTGAGGTGTTGCTTAAAGGTAATAATAGAGCTGGAGTTACGTACGTCAACAGGGAGATTGTTCCATTCTCGAATAGCAGAAGGTAGGAAAGAAGTTGAATATAAATGTGTACGAGAGAATGGTACTTGGAAGTCATCTGAATTTCTTAACCTATAATTTGATGCTGCACTGACCATAGGGGGTACTAGTGATGTAAGATAAGGAGGAGTTGCACTATTGACCATTTTATATAAATGTATAAGTTTGTGTTTACTTCTTCGAGTCTCAAGTGTTTCCCAACCAATATCTTTGTAAAGGTCGTGGATAGATACCAATTTTGTTGCCCCTATGACTATACGTGCAGCTTCGTTCTGGATTTTATCAAGGTCTTGTTTTTCATAATTGGTACAATTGTCCCAGATGACGTCACCATATTCTAATAGAGGTCTGATGAAAGAAGTGTAAATAACTTCTAAAGATTTCCGATCAAGCTGAAATTTGAGTTTACGCATGATATTAATACGTTTCCATGCCTTATCTTTTACATATTCGATGTGTGAATGCCAGGAACAGTCATTCGAGAGATTGATACCAAGGTGTTTGTGGGAGAATACTTCAGATATTTGTGCATTTGACATTACAAGGGGTGGGTGATAAGGTGGGTTTCTTTTGCGAGATATTAACATGGATTTAGTTTTAGAAGGGTTGAAAGTAACTAGCCATTTCTCCGCCCATTCAACTATTTTTTGGATGTCCTGATTAATTATATTCGCAGTATTTATGACGTCACTATCCTTGTCAATAATAAGGTACAAACTAGTATCGTCAGCAAATAAACGAATGTTTGAATTAATATTTGAAACAATGTCATTAATATATACAAGGAAGAGAAGGGGGCCCAAAATAGAACCCTGTGGTACACCGGCTTTCATTTTGTTCGATTTAGATTTTTGTCCAGGAATAACCACACGTTGTCGTCTGTTACTAAGATAGTCAGCAATAAGTTGAATAATATGACCAGAAATACCAGCAGTCCTGAGTTTAAACAAGAGACCTTTGTGCCAAACACGATCAAATGCTTTACTTATATCAAAGAATACTACCCGAACTTCCTTTCCGGCGTCAATTGCCTGACAAAAAGAGTTGTACAAGTATGTGAGTTGGTTAATAGTAGAATCGCCAGGCATAAATCCTGATTGAAAAGCAGAAAGAAAGTTAACATCTCTTAAGAAATTGAAAATATGCTTGAAAAGTAGTCTTTCAAAAACTTTATCAATGACACTCAAAAGCGAAATAGGCCTATAATTATTTACTTGTGATGGATCACCTGCTTTAAACACTGCGCATACAAAGGACTCTTTCCAAGTATCTGGGAAAATGCCTAAGACAATTGATTTATTAAAGAGATCACATAGTGGGACAGAGAGCTCATTAGCAAGTTCACTCAAAACCCGATTGTTTATTTCGTCTGGGCCAGTTGCTTTCCCGGAAGGTAGTGATAGTAGGACCTGACGAACCTCATCAGCTAGCAGCGTAAGTGTATCGAGTGTAAAATGTGTAATGACTTGTTCGAAGTTGGGAGGATCGGTATTGTTGTCGTTCAATAAAGTTTGATTTTGAAAGAAATCATTCAAGATATTTGCCTTTCCATAATCATCTGTAATTATGGAACCGTTATTGTTGAGGGGAGGTAATGATGATTTTTCGTTAGGTTTTATAAGTGATTTGAGAGTTTTCCACCAATCCTTGGATGAAGTATTTATAGTTGTTAATTTATTTGCAATATTATCAAAGCATAGTTTCTTGGAGGTACGAATTTCTGAAATAACTTTATTACGTAACAATTTAAATTTGTTCCAATGGTATTCAGATTTGGTTTGTTTAGCTTTTTTATAGGCACGTTTTCTAGCCCTGATTTGGCGTTTGATGTTATTATTTATCCACGAAGGCTCGCAATGCCTTATTCGGACGGTCTTATTAGGAATGAACTGGTTACTCAAGTCAGTAATCCTTTGAGTTATATTAAGTGCATATATATTGATATCATCGTGGATTAAGTCGTTCCAGTTAGTCATTGTAGCATGATCTCTCATGCGATTATAATCGCCTTGTTCATATAACCAAATCCGCCGTGTAAATGATTTTGCCTGTGGCTTTTTGAACTTAAAAATGCCGTAGATTGGACAATGATATCTTATGTCCTGGTCTAGAAAAGGCACGGCAACTCCACTAGTAATTAGACTATTTGTTTCGGAAACAAGAAGGAGATCAATAAGAGAAGCCGAGGTCTCGGTAAAATGAGTTGCGTCCTTAATTGCCTGTTCAAGGCCAAATTGTTGACATAGTGAGTTAACTTTTCGTGCGGTTTGTTGAGAAAGCATATTGTAGTTGAAGTCACCCACAATTATAATATCCTTAATGCCTGTATCAACTGCAAGGTTGATTGAGTCTTCTATACTACTATTGTATAAAGCGTCGGAATTAGGTGGTCTATAAAATGTACCTAACAATAATCGTTTTTTGTTCAGACAAAGCTCTATCCAAATACATTCAAGGTGGTTGAGTTCGAGGTCTTTTCTACGGACATGATGGAGAGAGTTTTTGATGTATACCATAACACCGCCATGACTATCACTGAGACGGTCCTTACGTTCAGGTGTGTGGAAAGACGGAAAAGTGAGGTCATTAGTATCAACCGAATCATTTAACCAGGTTTCGGAAAAAGTTAATATATCAAATTGGTAAAGCTCCGTTTTTAAGATATCCATCTTAGCTAAAATGCTTTGTACATTGTAATGTATAACCGACAGATTGTGTGAGAAGTTTAGGGAATCGGATAAAAAAAGTGACGTACTGTCGTGGGTATAGTTTGAGCTAGATGAAGTGTTGGCACTATCTGGGCCAGGAATCGGGCCAGGATTTGGATGAACGTCGCCTGCCATTTGAAGAATTGTTAATAGCCAAGTTATTAACGTTATGATATAAAAAGCAAACATGGTGCATTTTGCAAAATAATTATTTTCCAGATACTTTTTACCTGTGATTAGGCGTGTGTATGGTCGTTTTATCAAGCGATGCAATTTTTCAGTTGTATACATGTTGAATAAAATTGATTGCAAGCACAGAGGGGAAACATATATTTGGAGGAGAAGAAGGAGGTGCAAGCTAACACAAAACATACTTTGATTTAATCTGTAGGTCGACACAACGACGACAGCATTGTCTCTAGAACGGTTCATGTAATTGTCAATAATAGAAACAGGAACAAGACTGTCGTCAGCATGTCGATATACAGAGTGTACGCGTAAAAAGGACATCGAACATTCTCGAGGCACTGCTCGAAAGAGCATACATAAACCAAGGACATATCTTCCATGCGAATGAAAAGAGGAAGAGCGAACGTGCTAGTGAAAAAAAAGTAGAAATGAGAAAACATAGTGGATGTAAAAGGGAAAGAAAAACAGGAGGTAGTTTGGAGTAGCTTAGGAATGGTGCATACAGGATAATATAAATTTACACGTAAACATTAACAAAGAAGACGATTGAGATAGCTAGCATGGTAATATACAACGCCATAACAATTTCTTTTACACGAAAACATATTAACTTCATGCTTAATGACACCTTCAATGCCCTTAACAAGGCCGCAAGTAATAATCAGTATCATATCTGAACAACATGACCAACATCGTCACACCAACATCGTTAACACCATCAAAAACTACAAGGCATTGTCGCCATCTTCATAACCTCTAATCATAATAATTACTATTCACAGATAGCTAGCATGGTAATATACAACGCCATAACAATTTCTTCTACACGAAAACATATTAACGTCATGCTTAATGACACCTTCAATGCCGTTAACAAGGCCGCAAGTAATAATCAGTATCATATCTGAACAACATGACGAACATCGTCACACCAACATCGTTAACACCATCAAAAACTACAAGGCATTGTCGCCATCTTCATAACCTCTAATCATAATAATTACTATTCTCAGGTGCGATAACAAGTATGTCTTCTAATCAACAAAAGTAACTGTTCAGCATAGCCTGATTCTCTATATGTTTGATATCGACAATAATATAACTTTTCATACAACATCTAATCAACATAAGTAACTGTTCAACATAGCCTGATTCTCTGTATGTTTGAAATCGATAATAATATAACTTTTCATACAACATCTAATCAACATAAGTAACTGTATATTTGATATCGACAATAATGTAACTTTTCATACAAGTCGGATGGACATAATAAATCATCAGCACCCCTAGTGAATGTTAAAATAGTGGATCCACATTACGACTGATCTACAATAACTAGTCAATATGTTTTACCATCATCATCATCATCAACAACAACATCATTCTATCGTAGCCAACTTCTTAACTCTAATCATAAAAGTTATTGCTAATGATAAGTCATCTCATCATATCACATAAACATTAATTTGTCTTTTGAACATTTTGCGAATAAGTTGGGACCGAAAGTTAGGTTTGAAGGGTTAAATTGTAATTTAATGAAATATTGATTAGCTAATATCTAAAATGTCCCGTCTATGATACAGTGATGGTTAATTAACTGCAACATGTAGACTTTCGGCTGGTGATGTACGAAGGGCACCTAAGGCGAGTCGTAATCCTTGATTATGTATAGGATCGAAAATCTGCAAGTATAATTTGCGAATCGATCCATATGCTATTGAGCCGTAGACCAAGGAATTTAGTCTCATCCACTACTGGTATTGGTGACCCATCTAGTGTTAGATGAGGGTCTTCATGATGTTTACCTAGTTGACAAAAGTGCATACAATTAGTTTTAGATTTAGAAAACTTAAAACCATTTTCATCAGACCAGTTCTGAAGTTTATTGAGACATTGAGACATTGTTGTAATTGTCTCTCAGTAGGGTCATGTTTTTTGCCCTGTAACATATAAGAAAGTCGTCAACATATAGAAAACAATCCACACCAGGATTGATGCTTTTTACTATACTGTTATTTGTTTTATAAAAAAGGGTGACAGAGAGTATGCTGTACTGTGGCACACCAATCTCATGTTCATGAATGTCAGAGAGGGTTGAACCCATTCGGACACGAAATGGTCTATCATCTAAGAAATTCTCTATACAAATTGGTAATCGGCCTCTAAGACCAAGGTCAAACAGATCATTTATAATACCGTACTTTTATGCAGTATCAAAAGCTTTCTCCAAGTAAAAAATACAGCGACTAGATGTTCGTTCTTTATGAAAGCTTCCGTAATAAATGATTCAAATCGAATGAGATTGTCTGTTGTGCTTCGTTGGCGCCGGAGTCCACTTTGATACTTCGTTATCAGTTTGTTGGATTCGAGGTACCAAACGAGTCTCTCATTAATCATTCGTTCAATGGTTTTGCATATGCAACTCGTTAAAGCAATAGGGCGATAATTTATTGGGTCCGTATGATTCTTGTCAGGTTTAGGGACTGGAATAACCATTGCTTCCCTCCAAGAATCGGGGAAGTTTCCTGTCACCCAAACCTTACTAAATATATCAAGAAGTGTAGAGAGAAGGTTTCAGGTAAATGTTTTAATAATTCATAATGGATATCATCAGGACCAGCTGATGTATCATGAGCCTTTTTTAAAGGATTCTCGAAGTTCTTTGAAAGTGAACAGTTTATTGTATTTCTCCAAATTTGTCGACTTGAAATTCAGCTTCTTCTGTTCTTTTAGTTTTTTAATTTTTTAGAAAATTTAGTTGACAAACTTTAGAAGATGAGTTTTTAGAAAATAAATTCTGCCAAAGTGTTTGTAATATCTTTGACAGAAGTAATATCTTTATTATCAGTTTTAAGATGATTTACACAACTAGAATTACCTTTACCATTTAATTTCCGGACCATGTCCCACGCCTTCTTAAGAGAGGAGCGGGAGTTCGGCCTAGAGACATAAGATCTCCAGGATTTCCTCTTGCTATCCTTAATAGTACCACGGGCTTTCGCACTAAAACATCTAAAAGTATCTAAATTATTTTGAATCGGCCGCAAGTTAAAAGCATTCAATGCAGCTTTAGGATCGCTGACTGCCTTTTTGCATTCATCATCGTACCATGTTTATTTGGGCGTTTTGGATTTGCCGAAGTTTTTGGAATAGTTTTATCAGTATATCATGAAGGGTTTTGGTAAAAAGAGTAGTTGCGTCTTCGACATTCTCGAAAACGGAAGGCTTTAATTGTTCCTCACAAAGAGATTGAAACGTATCTCAATCAGCTTTGCGAAGTTTCCATCGTTGCGTGTTTTCGAGAAGTGGAGGGCCGATATTTTCAAGAATCAAGGGGAAGTGGTCACTGAGTACCTTCATTGTGGCTTTCTAGGCTATTGTTATTTTGTATTATATTAACACGAGCATATTTGTGTTTTACTTATATTGCCTATTGATGCTGCCTTGTTGGTTAGAGTTTAGATCATGGCGGGGATTTCTTTATTTACACTGTCCTGTTTTAATGGGATGACAGTAGGGTAAGTGTGAGGTTTGGTGCACCCTAGCATTCCATGTGGACAGTCAACCACAAAACACAGAAACAAAATCGCAAACAGACAAACAAGAAGGCAAAAGTCAATATAAATTCAAACGACATCACAAACACAAAAGGGTTGACAATAGGGCTACCGCCTTGGAACGGTCAGTGGCAAAGTAGGCCACTGGGGTTTAAACCGATTCTAGGGTGCACCAAAAGTTTGGTTGAATTACAAACGCAGGCGATTTTAATATACCCTGTTTTTTCTCCTAAAAAAACGTGGGTATAAAAAGACATTAACATGTACAATGTTTGTATAACATAAATCACACTATGCATTGCCATAACGGTCAAACATATATTGTTGGAATGTGTAGACTCAAGATACTACAATGTTAATACTATGAAAGAGTTATTTGATGTTATAGATTTAAGTCTTGTTTTAGATTTCTTGAAAGAAATCAGACTTTATAAAAGTAAGGTAAGTGTGAGGTTTGGTGCACCCTAGAACCTGGTTTAAACTCCCAGCGGCCTTTTTTGCCTTTGTTTCTGTGTGTGTTTGTGATTGACTGTCGTCCTTGAATGCTGTTTTCCTGTTCGATTTCTATATCTATATTTATAAATCATTATAATATGTTCTTATATATATTTACTTGTTTATACACCCGTTGACGGGCATTTGTTGATTTACATATACATGTATACATATTTTATATATTGCTACCATAGCATCACTTATTTGGAAATAGTTTTATCTTTATATATTTACATTAAATTTGAATTACTACTACTTCATGTTTTCATCTTTCATCAGTTTTTGCGCACAATATGACCTAGTTATATGTCGACGTGCCTTAAAACACCATTTATTCATTCATGCTGTTTAACATATTCACAAATATAGTTGCCGGTTATACATTTTGTTACAGTGAATATCCTTCAATGTCATACTATAACAGTGAGATTATTTCGAAACCACATGTCATTGAAAGAATATCTTTGCCTTTTTACAATGGTGCACTTTGAAATTTGGATGATGTGATAACCTGGCTTTTTTATTTGGAAATGATGTCTCGTCTGCTCTCGCTGGATCAGTTTTTCCGCACAATATGACCTAGTTATGTGTCGACGTGCCTTAAAACACCATTTATTCATTCATGCTGTTTAACATATTCACAAATATAGTTGCCGGTTATACATTTTGTTACAGTGAATATCCTTCAATGTCATACTATAACAGTGAGATTATTTCGAAACCACATGTCATTGAAAGAATATCTTTGCCTTTTTACAATGGTGCACTTTGAAATTTGGATTATGTGATAACCTGGCTTTTTTATTTGGAAATGATGTCTCGTCTGCTCACGCTGGGTCAGTTTTTCCGCACAATATGACCTAGTTATTTGTCGACGTGCCTTAAAACACCATTTATTCATTCATGCTGTTTAACATATTCACAAATATAGTTGCCGGTTATACATTTTGTTACAGTGAATATCCTTCAATGTCATACTATAACAGTGAGATTATTTCGAAACCACATGTCATTGAAAGAATATCTTTGCCTTTTTACAATGGTGCACTTTGAAATTTGGATGATGTGATAACCTGGCTTTTTTATTTGGAAATGATGTCTCGTCTGCTCTCGCTGGATACATGTAACAATTTATTTGAGTTTCAAAACACTTTCAGCCATATAGGTATTCTTTTTGATATTATGTTTACGTAAATAATATTGAATTACTGATATTATGTTCACGTAGATAATATTGATTTACTGTCATGTAATTTGGTTGAACATTTTACTTGACCATACCCCATCCATTCTGGAGGTTGTTTTTATATAAAGATGGCAGATCATTCGTCCGTAAATATACATCAGCTAACGGGTGTTACACGTGAGGCAAGTTAACACAGGGTAGATATTAAGGCAATGTTGCAAAGAGGTTTGTACGACTAGCACAGCAGTCTTTGCTTCGGTACGTTTGAGTAGGATATCGTTCTGAAACGAATACAACTGACTGACAAAGTAGTTTGAGTATATGACTGCTGAAAGAAAAGTATAATCTAGATACCGCTAAGGCAATAGAACAGAACATACTGAAAACTCTGTTTTGAAAGACGGTATTTAAATATTATTTTAAACAGTAGGTTGTCTAAATTGGCAAACAGTCTAGTAAAACCTGATGGTGAGATTTTCCAATCCAATCCACAACGCATACAACAAGCCGTTGAAATGAGAACGTGGAATAATCCAGTGTCTCATTACAACGTCTTGTTGTATACCCATCCTACAGCGTTGTGGATTCAACTGGTCAGCTCTTCATGAGCAGTATTCCCCATACATATGCAGCAGCAACAGTACAGCATTTGCCTGCATACCACCATGTGCAAAACAAGGACCTCGGAAAGACTTACATCATTATAATAGGGATGGTACACCTTGGACTTTGTTATTATAAGGTCTGCTATAACAGATGACGCATCTGTTCTTTTATAATTTCGGAATGTGATCGAAGCATCTTGCGAAACTTACTTTACACTGTACTTGCAGAAAGAATAGACTTTCTGTCTTCCTTGAATGCTACATTCCCTGTCCGATCTTTTTATATTTCTTCCCAGTATTGTAACATGCTGTGAATGAAGGGGAGTTAGTTGTAATATGTAAACTAGATTCAGAAAGTTCACATGCGTCAAAATTCGGTAGATGGAACCGTAGTATTCTGTTAAAGATGTTAATATCATGATTGTCTCTTACAGTAGCTTTGAGACGTATATTATTGTCCAGGCTGAGTTTTCTTTAAAACTACGTTTAGATTACTTTTGAATTGTATTTTCTCAAACCAAAACCGAAATATCGCTTCTCTCGGTTCTGTTAATTGGCATATATTTTATTGCAATAGTTTAATAACGAAATACTACAATTTCATGTACGTACGCAATTTGTGAGTTTGAGTTTAATTATCAAAATCTTTTTAAAATGTCTTCATTTTATTGATTACATGATATTCATGCAATTTCTTTTTTTAAGCTATTTCTTTTTGTGTTCGCCCATTTGTTTTCCCATATACACGAACATAATAAGAAGAGATTAAAGACCTTCAACTCCCTTTCATTACAAAAGAAATTATTTTTTAATAAAATTCAAATTTTCGAAAATTTTATTTGCAGTTTTCAAGTTTAATAAATATTTGTTTACATTTTTGAAAAATACTTTGTTTTGTTAAATAACCCGCCCCAAAAAACCCTCCCACACCCCAATTTTTAAATTATGCTTTTTTTTGGTAGATTTTCTACAAAAATATCAAGATGTATAAAGAAGGATAAAAATATCGGACAGGGAAAGCAGCATTCAAGGACGACAGTCAACCACACAACACAAAAACAAACACGCAAACAGACAAACGAAAAGGCAAAAGTAATAAAAATGCAAACGACATCACAAACACAAAAAGGGTTGACAATAGGGCTACCGCCTTGGAACGGTCAATGGCAAAGTAGGCCACTTGGGGTTTAAACCGGTTCTAGGGTGCACCAAACCTCACACTTACCCTACTGTCATCCCATTAAAACAGGACAGTGTAAATAAAGAAATCCGCGCCATGATCTAATCTCTAACCAACAAGGCAGCATCAATAGGCAATATAAGTAAAACACAAATATGCACGTGTAAATATAATACAAAAAAAAAAATAGCCTAGAAAGCCACAATGAAGGTACTCAATGCATTGGCAGAAGCCAGAGCAGTAAGAGAATACACCATTAAGGGCACGACAAGAAAGATCACGGACAAACATCAAACGCCACCGTCCCAATGGGCTTTAGGTAGGCGTCATCATAAACTTTGTTTATTCCAAACATGTTTCCCATGAACATTACATTCACGTCGGTCGGAAATTAAAGATGGCCGCCAAAGCTAAAAATAGATTTTTAAAAAACGAGTTTGTAGCGATTAATATAATAGAATGTTTAAACAACATTTAACTCCCATATATTGCAATAAAATCCAGTTTTCGGCGGTTTTGGTTTAAATTTCGATATTCTGGGCCAAAAGAAATGGCACTTTTAAATATCTGATCCTTTAAGACTGTCTCTTCTGTAGCTCATGATACCTTTACATTTAAAGAAATACTATAACGACTTCTGTTTTGTTATATTTTAATCTTAATTTAAATTTCCAAAAGTTAGCGACTTTAATTCATTTTGTATTGATATCCCCCCAAATTTCCAGATGTATATCTTTTATTCAGTCCAAATATTTGTTTTCATGAACATGTATTTAACAGATAATTTTAAAGGACTTTCACTCTCCTTATATTGATATGAAATTATACTTTTAAAACTAATCCCATCTTTAGTGATTTTGGTTCAAATTTTCAACTTTTGGCACATATCCCAGTTTTTCCTAATCTCTGATCCTTTAGAGATTTACCAATATCTCAGGACATCTTTATATGAATAAAAACAGCTTAAAAACTTCTATTTTGTTTAATTGGAAGTGTCAATATTTTTAGCTGATGGGATGGCGAGTTGTCCGTCGTCCGTCTGTCGTCCGTCCGTCGTTAACTTTGGTCTCGTTAAGACGATAGGTCCTCCATTTTTCATCTGATCTTTACCAAACTTTACCAGATTGTTAATATCAATGAAAGCTCAGAAAATCGGACCAGTAACAGCGGAGTTAAAAATGTTATATGTTGCCTCGTTAAGACGGTAGAGCCTTCATTTTCCATCCGATCTTTACCAATCTTTACCAGATTGCTAATGTTGATGAACGCTCGGAAATGTTTGAAAATCAGCCAGATCAGACCAGTAACAGTGGAGTTATGGCCCTTGATTTAGTTAAAAATGCTATATTTTGCCTCGTTAATACGATAGGGCCTTCATTTTTCATCCGATCTTTACCAATCTTTACCAGATTGTTAATATCAATGAAAGCTCAGACAAGTTCGAAAACCAGTCAGATCGGACCAGTAACAGCGGAGTAGTTATGACCCTTGATTTAGTTAAAAATGCTATATTTTGCCTCGTTAAGACGACAGGGTCTTCATTTTTCATTCGATCTTTACCAATCTTTACCATATTGTTAAAACCAATAAAAGCTCAGACAAGTTCGAAAACCAGTCAGATCGGACCAGTAACAGCGGAGTAGTTATGACCCTTGATTTAGTTAAAAATGCTATATTTTGCCTCGTTAAGACGACAGGGTCTTCATTTTTCATTCGATCTTTACCAATCTTTACCATATTGTTAAAACCAATAAAAGCTCGGACAAGTTCGAAAACCAGTCAGATCGGAACAGTAACAGCGGAGTTATGGCCATTGATTTCGTTAAAAATGCTATCTTTTGCCTCGTTAATACCATTGGGCCTTCATGAATTTCATGGAATTTCCCATATTTTCGATTTTATTAGTTTATAAAAAATAATATTGAACCATTTACTTCGTTCTGTTCCTCTAATGTTTCGGATTATAAGCGGCATTGTTTCATTAATTATTAATATTAGTTTTTAGCTTGACTATTCGAAGAATAAGAGAGCTTATGTAATCACCCCGGCGTCGGCGTCCCACATCAAGGTTTGCGTGTAAGCTGTGTTTACAAGTCTTATTTCTCTTACATTTCTTATCCTAACACAACCAAATATTGCCATGGGCTTCCTTATAACATTATCTTAAGGACTACATATTTTGGTTCCTGTAACCCTTGGGCTCCCATGGATCCCAAATTTACGTTTCATAACATGTGTCCCATTTCACATCAAATTTTGCGAGTCTATATTTCTCACATTTCTGATCCTAGCACAACCAAATTTGGCCATGAGCTTCCTTATAGCATTATCTTAAGTGCTGGTTAAGTAATTTTGGTTCCTGTAACCCCTGGGCTCCCATGGAACTGAAATTCTGTCTTAAAATGTGTCTATTTCACATCAAATTTTGCGTGTAAGCTGTGTTTACATTTCTATATCTTTTACATTTCTTGTCCTAGCTCAACTAATTTGGGAATTGGTTTCATTATAGTATGTTGTAAAGGGTTGCGTATCTGCAAACTCTGGGCTCTCATGGAACCCAAATTATGATAAAATGTGCAATAAAGGCAGATCAAGGTTTGTATGTAACCTGTTGTATATATCTATAATTTTGGTTTGAGATTTCTTATATTTTATTCATACTTCACCCATATTGGGGCATGTGCTACCTCATCCTCGCCCCCCGGTCCACCGCCCCACCCCCATCCGTTGTTTGTGTTGTTTTGGTCAATTCTTACACATAGCTATGTTGACCCCTCATCCCCACCGCCCCTTTCTCGAAACTCGATTATTTTGTTACATGTTTCTGTGTTGTTTTGGTAAATTCTGACACATATAGCTATGTTGCCCCCCTCCCCTCTTACCCCTCCCCCCACGAACTCGATTGTTGTTTTTTACATATGTCTGTGTTGTTTTGGTCAATTCTGGCACATATAGCTATGTTGCTCCCATGCTCCTCCCCCGCCTCCCCACCCGCCCACCACCATTCCACTCCAAACCCGATTTTTTACATATTTCTGTGTTGTTTTGGTCAATTCTGGCACATATAGGTATGTTGTTCCGCACCCCCGCCCCCACCCCCCTCCCCCCACACACACGCACTCAAAACTCGGTTTTTTTATTATTATTATCTTTGTACATATTTCTGTGATGTTTTGGTCAATTTTTACACATACAGATATGTTACCCCTACACACCATCATCACCACCACCCGAAATATTTTTTTTGTGTTGTTTTATCAGTTGATCAATATGTTTCGGCCTCGCCCACCAACCATCCCACCACCCCATCATCACCACCACCCGAACGTTTTTTGATTTTGTGTATGTTTTTGCATATATCTGTGTTGTTTTGTTTTATCAGTTAATCAATATCAATATATTTTTACGTGTCTGTGTTGTTTTGTTTAATCAAATCTACACCTTTATCAATGATGAGCTCTCGCTCTCGAATTGTTTTCATTTTATCCTTCATTATTTGGATACTAAAATTTGAATTTGAACGCAATCATTTACATACAAAACAATTTAGATTAAATTCAGATACACAGATGAAATATAAATAAAAGAAATATAAATAAAAGAAAAACAGAAATTAGGCCACAATAAAAATTCGCCAGATATCCACTCCCTTCCCGAGTTGCTTTTCGACCATAAATTTCTTTAAATTTGGATTAAAACTAAAAAAAAAAAAAAATTGCATACCCTTCCCCAAATTTTACTATAATTTGTATGGGATTGACAATAATTTTATATCGGCCAGAGTTTCTATGAAAGCCCCGCCCCACAACCCCATCCCCACATTGTTTTAGCCTTGTTTTCTGATGGTATATACTGGCTATATAATTTATTATTCTCTGAAAAATCGAATAGTCGAGCTGCTCTGTTCTCCGACAGCTCTTGTTATGTTTTAGGTGTAATCCCACTGCAAGCGCTTTAAAGTACATACATTATTATTATTAGCTCTACTGGCCGAAAGCCAGCAGAGCATATGGGATGCCGAGTTGTCCGTTGTCCGCCCGTCGTCCATCCGTTATTAACTTTTGTCTCGTTGAGGCAATAGGGCCTTCATTTTTCAGTTATGGCCCTTGATTTCGTTAAAAATGCTATCTTTTGCCTCGTTAATACGATAGGGCCTTCATTTTTCATCCGATATTTACCAAAATTTACCGGATGTTTTTACTTTATTTATTTATATTCTTTTTTTTTTCATTTTTTTTTTTTAATATGTTAATTTTTTTTAATTTGTGTGTATTAGCTCTTCTAGCCATATTTGAAAACCAGCCAGATCGGACCAGTAACAGCGGAGTAATGGCTATTGATTTAGTTAAAAATACCTCGTTACTCACTGTTATGAGAGCTATGAGAGCTATGTTAGCAAGTAGAGAGTCCACAGGCCCTATTGGGCTTCTTGTTTTAATAATTATTCCAAAAATCAGCGATTTGTATACTTGTTTTTTTTTTCTGATTTCCCGCAAAAATTCAAACTGTATATATTTCAAATATTATTCAGCTGCCGAAAGCAGGTCACCCTTATATGGGTTTTATATCTGTCTGTGGTAAACAGACTGTGACTCATGTAGGTGGCGATAGCATGCTTTACAATTTGAATTCTTAGAGAACTCGTCTAAAAAACTTGAATGGTGTAAACAAATATTTTGTAATGTTGAAAGGTTACCGTTTCACTTGCTGAAATAAAGTTTTCGTAAACCAGTCTACTGAAATGTAGCATGTAGTAATTATTATTATATGTATATAAGCGATGAAACATTCAGTGGCGCCGTTGACTAAGGCGTTGTGTTAGTGCCTGGGAAGGGAGGGTTCAAGCCTGCTGATTTCCTTTAAAAAAAAAAGTTTACTTTTTTAAGTTTTCATTATTATGTTTTTCATTATTGCTAATGGGTATTATGTTTTTCATTATTGCTAATGGGTAGCAACAGTTTCTTTACATTTTTCACTTTGATAACGCAATCTTATAATTACACATGGTAGCAGTCAACAGTTTATATGTGTTGTAATGCATACACTAAGCACATGTATTACTTTGTATTTCTGACATTTCTGTGCTGATGTGTACTTCTAGCACGTCGTGTTACAAGGGTGAATTGTAATCAATATGTAAGGCATGTTAAAGGTAACCTTTAGCTTATAAAACACACACTAATAATGTTCGCACACATTGCACACCAAACATTACTGAATATTTACTAATTAAAGCAGGATTGTTTGACGGAATTCAATCGCGGTACAAAACAAAAGAGAAACCATTTCGGGCGTTTGAACTCGCAGCCCAAACTAAAATTACACTCGCGGTAATAATAGTTATCGTAAAGTGGTCGACCTAGCTCCCAACTGAGCTAAGCGGGCTATACATTTTACGCTTTAAATACTATGGTCATAACCTAATGCGCTAATGGAAGTCACGTGATCGCAGAAAAGGTAAATACGGTGGGTCCCACTTTATTTACAAATAATAATTTAAGCTTCTTTTTTTTCAAACTCACGAATGTATTACTACAGACTTCTTAGTGGCTATGCTCATGTTTTCATGTATATATTTCACTGAATAAAAGTCAGACAGTTATTTGGTTATGCTACATATCTGCTTACTTACGGACAGTGTCCCTTTAAGGTATTTGAACGGAAATAAGGGAGGTCCTCCACATTGATTCAAAATACTTTTTAGGAAGGTAACATGCTTGGTAAAATCGGGAAAAAACGGTCGTGACGTGTTTATGTCTCCGTGACAACATTTATTGTTTTCAGTATGTTTTAACATCCGTGACGTGATGTCTCTCGGGAGCTATTTTAAGCTTGCGTAAAACCTTGCTTGTTTTTATTTATATGAATATAACAGACAACTTTCAGAAGCTTCAGCTACCTAATATTGCAATGATAATAATATTTAAAAAAACATTCATTTTTTTAACGATTTATGTTAAAATTTTCATTTTTGTGTCCAAAACAAATGTGTTAAGCTACCGTTTCAGAAAAAAATATTCTGGCTATTTCTTTTTACTATGATATATCTAAATGGTGGTAGCATTTAAAATTTGAGTCAAACTCAGGAGTAGCTATGACTTAGTACTTATACTGGAAGATTCCTGGTTGATTGAAGGTGAAAATTACAGGCTGACATTTTTTGATCAAATGTGTCTATGTATTTATCGATTATATGATCATTGGTTTTTGTTATACTTATATTGCATGGTAATGCTGCCTTGTTTGTTAGAGAATATAACCTGAGGGGAATATCTGTACACTTTTCCGTTTTATAGGGATGACAATAGGGTAATTCTGAGGTTTGGTACACTCTAGAACCTGGTTTAAACCCGTTTTTGCCACAGACCGATCCAAGGCGGTACCCCTATTGCCAACCCTTTTATGTTTGTGATGTCATATATTTAAATGTTACATTTATATTTTTAATGCAAGAACTACACTTTGCTCTATTTCAGAGTTTTCTTATGAATATGGATAGGGAAGAAA
Source organism: Cyrtodaria siliqua (assembly GCA_037043455.1). NCBI lineage: Eukaryota > Metazoa > Mollusca > Bivalvia > Adapedonta > Hiatellidae > Cyrtodaria > Cyrtodaria siliqua. The sequence continues at coordinate 135,987 of JAWPHD010003234.1, forward strand.
CTTTAAAACGTCTTGGAAAAACCACAGAAGTTGTATCGTTTCTGGTAAAAGAACATGAACCGACAAAAACATCGTTCAATATAATCAAATCACAACTGAAGTTGTTTGGTGATTTGGTAAATGAAAAATCAAACAATGAAGTGGACATTATCCAAACCGGAAGTTCTTTCGACGACCTTCACTTCTGCAGGAATATGAGAGGTATTGATAAAGAAAAGGTGTTCATCCCGCCCACTGACTTTGATTTCATGATGGTTTATAACACGTTCCCAATAGAAGACTGGACTGGCCATAACGTCAAAAATGATAAAGAGGGGCTATCGGCAGCGCTAAAATATTCAAAATGTGCGTTTCTTATGATCCCATCCAACCACCTTGGTTACGTCAAGCTTCTGGTGACAGACAATGGTCGAGAAAAGCTGCAAGAGAAAAGGCATGCAAAGTATATCGATGCGGATGGCCTCCTTCGAAACAACTGTTTTGGAGACAATGTAATCGAAGATCCAGCGGTAGAAATAATATACAGTCGACAACCAGAAATAAAGTTCATAGTAAGTGGGCCGGCCATTTCTAACTTCGAGCAGGAACTGAAAGGCTTCACCTATGATTTTGTGCACGCATTTCCTTGCAGGGAGTGGCCGGAGGTTGCTAACAGGTGGAGCAAACGCCCACGCGATGCTAAGTGGCCAGACGTAAAGATGGTTGCGGAAATCATGCAAGGTACTGGACTGGCTTATTCCGAGATGTTTCTTATTTTGTATTTTATATAGCTTTACAACAACACATTAGTGTCTCGTCCTTGAATGCTGCTTTCCCTGTCCGATATTTTTACCCTTTTTTCTTTTGTTAGTTTTCTAGATGTGGACTTTATTTGTTAGAGAATTCCTTTTGATGTGATGTAGTTTTGTTTTCACTGTCATGTCTTTTTGGGCGCTGAAGACAGGATAATAGCGAGGATGGTGTACACATCAAATCGATTCAAGCTAACCTGTAGGCCTTAATTCCTACTGACCGTTCCAAGTCGGTTACACTGTCTTCACCACCATTTCTGTTGTATTTTGTCTTTTTCATTGTATAATTAACTAAATATTGCTCCTTGTTAGTAGTACCATGCGGACCTACGATGCCATTGCGATTGGACGATGTGGTTTCTATAGGATCCTATATCTCATTTTTAACTCTACTGATCAGAGATCAGCAGAGCTTATGCCATGGTGCGGCGTCCGTCATCCGTCTGTCCGTCCGTCTGTCCGTCAATAAACTTTTATTTGTAGCGACTACTCCTCTGAAACTACTAGATGGATATTCATGAGACTTTGCAAAAATGTTGCCCATGAATTCTAGTTGATCCTAGCAAAAATTGATGTTGATGTGTTATCCAGGATGGCCGCCAAAGCTAAAATAGATTTTTAAAATACAAGTTTGTAGCGACTACATCTTGAAAACTATAAGTGATATTGATATGGGACTTTTTCTAAAATAATCAGCATGACATGATGTTGGTCCTTGCCAAAAATCGTTTTGATTCGACGTTAAACATGGCTGCCAGCGGCCATCTTTGAGTTATACAGTAAAAATGTGTAGCGACTACTCCTCTTAAACTACACGAAACCTTACAAGAATGTTGCTCTTGATGTCTTATTGATCCTAGCAAAATTTCAGATCGGAAAAAATTCAAGATGGCCACCACAGCTAAAAATAGATTTTTAAAAAATAAGTCTGTAGCGACTACTTCTTGAAAACTATAAGTGATATTGAGATGGGACTTTTTCTAAAATGATCAGCATGACATGATGTTGATTCGAGTCGAACATTATTTTGATTCGACGTTAAACATGGCTGCCAGTGGCCATCTTTGTTTCCATAGAGTTATATAGTAAAAACTTGTAGCGACTACTCCTCTGAAACTACTTGATGGAAGTTCATGAAACTTCACAGGAATGTTGCTCTTGATGTCTTGCTGATTCTAGAAAATTTTCAGGCTGGCAGGAAGTTCAAAATGGCCTCGAAATTTTTGGTTCAAAAACGGCCATGCCCCGTGGTTCCAAAGTTTGTATATTGAGATTTTGCATTTTTTTCATATAGACATATAGGAATTTTTTTTAAAAATCTTCTTCTCTGAAACCACAAGGCACAGAGGTCTCATGTATTACATGTAGCATCAGCTTATGGTCCTCTACTAAGTTTGTTAAAATGGTGACCTTGGGGTCAAATTTGACCCTCCCCGTGGGTCACAGTTTTACATAGACTTATATAGGATTATTTATTTTTTTTAAATTCTTCTCGGAAACTGCAAGAGCCAGAGGTTAGATATTTTGCATTTACTATAAGCTTATGGTCCTTTACCAAGTTTGTTCAAATGGTGACCCTGGGGTCACATTTGGCCCCGCCTTGAGGGTCACATTTTACATAGACATGTATGGGAAAAACTTAAAAAATCTTCTTCTCTGAAACTGCAAGAGCCAGAGGTTTAATATTTTGCATTTACTATAAGCTTATGGTCCTCTACCAAGTTTGTTTAAATGGTGACCCAGTGGTCACATTTGGCCCCGCCCCGGGGGTCACAGTTTTACATAGGCTTGTATAGGGAAAAACTGAAAAAAAATCTTCAACTCTGGAACCACATGGCACGGAGCTCTCATGTATTACATGTAGCATCAGCTTATGGTCCTCTACTTAGTTTGTTAAAATAATGACCGTGGGGTCAAATTTGACCCCGCCTCGGGGGTCACAGTTTTTCATAGACTTATATAGGATTTTTTTTAAACATCTTCTTCTCGGAAACTGCAAGAGCCAGAGGTTTGATATTTTGCATTGACTATAAGCTTATGGTCCTTTACCAAGTTTGTTCAAATGGTGACCCTGGGGTCACATTTGGCCCCGCCCCAAGGGACACATGTTTTACATAGACATGTATAGGGAAAAACTTAAAAAATCTTCTTCTCTGAAACTGCAAGAGCCAGAGGTTTAATATTTTGCATTTGCTATAAGCTTATAGTTCTCTACCAAGTTTGTTCAAATGGTGACCCAGGGTTCACATTTGGCCCCGCCTGGGGGTCACAGTTTTACATAGACTTGTATAGGGAAAAACTGAAAAAATCTTCTTCTCTGGAATATCACATGGCACAGAGCTCTCATGTATTACATGTAGCATCAGCTTATTGTCCTCTACTTAGTTTGTTCAAATGGTGACCCTGGGATCAAATTTGTCCCCGCCCCGGGGGTCACAGTTTTACATAGACTTATACAGTCGAACCTCGATAGCTCGAACACCGGTGATTCGAATACCATCGGTAATTCGAACACATTCTCCGGTCCCGACACAACTCCTATATAATTCAATGTAATTTAACCTCGATTATTCGAATATTATTTCTCGAATACCCCAGCTCGCTCGAATACTTTTTACGGTCCGAAGATCAACTTTTGTGTGAATTTAAACCTCCCTTAATCGAAGGTGATGATCCGTTGCCATGCGACATCGGCCATATTAATTGTAATCGACGCGTTTGTATTTGTTTGTAGCAAGTTCGATCATAGTGCGAAAACAGATGAAGTTGATTGTTAAAGGTGCGAACATTTATGATTGAAAAGCGATAATAGACAGATACAACTTATGTTTAGTGAACTTCGTTTATTGTTAATTACGATAAAATTAAACACGGTTGATTTTCTAATTAAATAATGTACGGAAACCAGTCTTACCTTGTTCTTATTATTCGGACTTCCGGAATGTATTGTAAAATCTATTAGTGTGATATTTCTTTAAATAAATGATAAAACAAACACATTATTGCAGTTTTTCTTGTATTTTCAGTGTAATAATTACATGTTATATATCCGTTATGAGGTTTAAACAAACATGCATGAACATAAAAAACATACTGAGAACGATACATCACGTACACAAGTAACACTATTTCGGGTGGTACACAAATAAGGATAGATATTTTGGTTTTTACCGTTACCTCGATGCGTCGAAGCCACCGATAGCTCGAACATATCCCTATGGTCCCGCTGACTTCGAGCTATCGAGGTTCGACTGTATATGAAAAAAAAAATTCTTTTCGGAAACTACAAGAGCCAGAGGTTTGATATTTTGCATTTACTGTAAGCTCATGGTCCTCTACCAATTTTGTTCAAATGGTGACCCTGGGGTCATATTTCGCCCCGCCCCGGGGGTCCCATTTTTTCATAGGCTTGAATAGGGAAAAAATGAAAAAAATGAAAAAAATCTTCTTCTCTTGAACTGCAAGAGCCAGAGGTTTTATATTTTGCATTAACTATTAGATTATGGTCCTCTACCAAGTTTGTTCAAATGGTGACCTTGGGGTAAAATTTGACCCCACTCTGTGGGTCACAGTTTTACATATAGGAAACATATTAAAGTCTTCTTCTCTGGAACTACAAGAGCCAGAGGTTTAATATTTCGCATTTACTATACTCTTATGGTCCTTTACCAAGTTTGTTCAAATGGTGACTTTGTCAGTGTCTTAAACTGTCTATATCAATGTTGTTAATTATACACAACAGAGCCCACATTTCTTGAACAATTTTAACCAAACTTGCACAGATTATATATGACCATAAGATTTCGAAGAAGTTCGATAATGTGCCAGTACTCAGGTATCGCTTTACGTCTCACACCACAATTAATTTTCCATAGGGTCACATTGTAATGTTTTTGTTCGTGGCATAGAGATAAAAAATATTTTGCAACATGTATTTATGCTTAAATTCTTCATTGATCCAATATCTGCATGTTATTAACTTTTAACAAATATTTACCAGATTGAACTTTTTTTAATTTCATGTGCGTGACACCTATCAAAATTTAGACAAAAATACAACCCCGTGGAGATTAGACCCATGATGTGTAAAATGAGGCAGAATTAGCTAGAAATCTTATATCAACATGCATTTTTCTGTGATCTCTTCCTAAAATACTGTAGATTTAGAACCTGGTAAAGATAAATCAATGTATCCTGTAAAATGTAGATAAGCGAACTTGTTTTTTTTATCTACCTCCTTCATCTGTAGGGCAGGAGTATTCAAGGGAGATAATAGTGTTGTGAGTCCTTTAGGGCCATCTTGGCCCTCTTGTATTGGTTCAAATTAACTCAGGTGAGCGATATAGGGCCATCATGGTATAAGTATACTCCTCTGAAAATACAAAGCATATCAAACAAGTTCAGTGTTTCCACCTTAGAGGTGTGCCGAGGTGGGGGAGTGGGGCTGGATGTGGGTGGGGTAAGGGTTGGTGTGTGAGTGGGGGGGGGGGGGGGCGTGGGGGGGAGAAGTAAATTGGGTCAAATATCTATTTTTTGCTTTCTCAAAAAAATGTAATGTTTGTTTTGGGAATGTCAGTATAATCTACGCCAGGGTCACCATGTGACTCTGGGATAGGAGTCAAAAACACAAATACCCTTAACATTTTTTCTTCGTTTACAATGTCATACATGTATACAGAAAAGCATAAATAGTACTATTGCTGATCTGAGTATCAATGAACGGTCAAAACAATTACATATAAAATAGATAAAGGGAATTGACCTGTGTGAAGAAAACGTGGGTATTTGCGATGGCGCGCCGTCGAATTCATTCTAGTTTAAGTATGTTAGAATGTTCTCCTGTATACTCCATTCTGATTTAAACTAGACATTCCTATCATAAAGTTTGATAATTTCAAGCATTCTTTTGTTTGATGGTCTTAAAAAACCAGCTACAAAACCAGGGAACGTTGTCATTTACAAGCGGGGCATATACGCCCGGCATATAACATACAGGGCCCGTATTACTGTAAAGCCAAATTCAAGAATGCAAAATGGAAATATAATGTATATCATTAGTTTCGAGGGATTTCTATGAAGATAAGTTTCGGTTTAAACCCTTATTTTATACATGTATATATGTAATGGTCATTTAGATGTTAATTGTGTGGGTATACAAATGATATTTGTTGTAAATTTCAAAACCGTAGCCTGATAACAAAAATAAAAGACAGTGTTAAGTTCCAGGTAAAAACCTTTTTCAAAGGAAAATAATAATAATAATAATAAAATAGATTCAGAGAGGTATGGGATTTTTTCAGATGTATTCATTGGATCATGCTGAAGAAGTGAAATAGTCATACTTGTAACTGTTTTTAGCTCTACTGATTTACCGTCTGTCCGTCCGTCCTTCTGTCCGTTCGTAATTTGTGTTGTAGCGACTACTCATCTGAAACTACTGGATGGATTTTCATTAAACTACACAAGAATATTGCCCATGATGTCCAGTTGTTGATCCTAGCAAATATTTACGTTGATGTGGAATCCAACATGGCCGCCAAAGCTAAAAATAGATTTTTAAAAAACCAAGTTTATAGCGACTACTTCTTGCAAACTATAAGCGATATTGATATGGAACTTTTTTTAAATTATCAGTATGTCATGATGTTGATCTTGTCAAATCACGTTAAACATGGTTGCCAGCGGCCATGTTTGTTTGCATATATTTATATAGTAATGAATTGTAGCGACAACTCCTCCGAAACAACTTGACGGATTTTCATGACACTTCACAGGAATGTTGCTCTTGATGTCTAATTGATCCTTGCAATATTTCAGGTCGGCCGAAAAATTCAAGATGGCCACCACTGCCAAAAAATAGATACCTACTTCTTGAAAACTATAAGAGATATTGATATGGGACTTTCTAAAATGATCAGCATGACATAGCGTTGGTCCTTGTCGAACACCGTTTTGATTTGGCATTAAACATGGCTGCCAGCGGGCATATTTGTTTACAAAGAGTTATATCGTAAAAGGTGTAGCGACTACTCCTCCGAAACTGCTTGACAGATCACAGGAATGTTGCTCTTGATGTCTAATTGATCCTAGCAAAATTTCAGATCGGCCAAAAGATGGCCGCCACTGCTAAAAATAAATTTTAAAAAAACAAGTTTGTAGTGACGACTTATTGAAAACTATAAATGATATTGATATGGGACTTTTTTCTAAAACGATCAGCATGACATGGCGTTGATCTTTGTCGAAAACCGTTTTGATTTGACGGTTAACATGGCTGCCAGCGGCCATATATGTTTACATAGAGTTATATAGTAAAAACATGTAGCGACTACTCCTCCGACACTACTTGGCGTATTTTCATGACACTTCACAAGAATGTTGCTCTTGATGTCTAATTGATCCTAGCAAAATGTCAGGTCGGCCGGAAATTCAAGATGGCAACCACTACTAAAAATAGATTTTTAAAAAACAAATTCGAAGCGACTACTTTTTGAAATCTATAAGTTATATTGATATCGAACTTTTTTTAAATGGATCAGCATGACATGATGTGGATCCTGTTGAAAATTATTTTGATTCGACATTATACCAGCGGCCATCTTTGTTTACACAGTTATGTAATAAGAACTTGTAGCAACTACTCCTCTGAAACAACTTGAAGGATTTGCATGAAACTTTATATTAATGTTGCTCTTAATATCTAGTTGATCCTAGCAATATATCAGGTCAATCGGAAATAAAGATGGCCGCCACGGCTAAAAATAGATATTTAAAAAACAAGTTTGTAGCGACTACTTCTTGAAAACTATAAGTGATATTGATATGGGACTTTTTCGGAAATGATCAGCATGACACGATGTGCTTCCTTGTTGAAAATTAGTTTGATTCGACATTAAACATGACCGTCATCGGCCATCTTTGTTTAGATAGTTATATAGAAAAACTTGTAGCGACTAGTCCTCTGAAACGAATTTGCGTGAACTTCATAGGAATGTTGCACTTGATGTCTTGTTGATCCTAGCAAAATTTCAGGTCAGCCGGAAATTCAAAATGGCCGCCAAAGCTATAAATAGATTAAAAAAACAAGTTTGCAGCACCTACTTCTTGAAAACTATAAGTGATATAAATATAGAACTTTTTCTAAAATGATCAGCATGACATGATGTTGGTCCTTGTCGAAAATTATTTTGAATCATCATTAAACATGGCTGCCAGCAGCGTTCTTTGTTTACATAGAGTTATATAGTAAAAACTTGTAGCGACTACTCCTCTGAAATTAATGGAAGGATTTTCATGAAACATAACAGAAATGTTGCTCTGGATGTCTAGTTGACCGTAGCAAAATTTCAGGTCGGCTGGAAATTCAAGATGGCCGCCATGTCTACTATTCCTATGAAACTACATGACAGATTTTCATGAAATTTCACAGGAATGCTGATCTAGCTATTAAAACCTATCAGTAGAGCGTCAGGGTCATTGACTTCTTGTTTAAATTATTAATCGATAATTCACATATAACAGCCACCGAACTACTTCTTATATATTCAGATGGATGCGCGGTTGTTCCCGTAGGTTACTACAAAAGTCCTGACCATGAGCAAGAATGGCGACTGTCTTTCAACCTTTCAGAGAAAAAGCTGTCACTGATTTTGTCGCCGAACCAGAAAACCTGCTACTGCATCGTGAAACTAATGATCAAAGAACAGTTATCACCGCAAGCTATTCTCAGTTCCTACATGGTCAAGAACATGATGTTCTGGTTTTGCGAGCAGCAGTACGGCGATGGGGAGTGGGAAGCCGACCATTTAGGTCAACGCATTGTTCAATTGGTCGATTATATTTGCACTGCTCTAGAACATCACAACATTCCGCACTATATTTTGCCCTTCAACAATCTGATTCGGCACAAAACGAAGGAAGAGGTAAAACTCACTCTGGACGAAATAAAGAAAATGAAGGATGTTCCCTTTCAGACGCTAACAAGCATTTGTCGGAAAATGCGCGTCTTTGACGTAGCAAGTGACACGAAAGATGTTCTTGCAAAAGGTGGAGAGGTGAAAGCAATGCTGACGTTATTTGCGAGCCTGGTTCAAACACTTTGTCAATTAGGGCTGGTAAACCTTGATGCCCCTCAACTGGCCACGAGATGCTTTCTTTTAATTGTCGCAATGAATGCCACTTTTAAGAGCCTAATTCGACACAGTTCGAATCTATATGCCGCCACAACAATATCAGAACTGTTGAAGCCATTTGCCATTCAAAAGATGCAGACAGGAGATGTTGACGACGCACTCTTCTTGTTTCAGATAATGTATGACACCGAAAAAGAGCGTGTCCTAAGTCAGTACCCTGAAACCATCACCAACATTGCCTGCTTATATGCTTACAAAATGGAGCTCGTAAAAGAAAAGGTCACCAGAGATGGGTTTGCAAAAAAGGCAAATGAGCATTTCCAGTTAGCGTTGAAGTACATCGCAGATTCGCCAAGCTTGCATTTTGCTTATGGCAATTTTCTCCGGAAAGCTAACATATCAATAATCGAAGCTATTGAACAATTTAAGAAAGCAATTGCCATGGATGGAAAGCGAGAAGACGATGAAGCGCTCATACAAATAACATTGCCAGGCAAATCAGAGAAATCCGAATCTAAGACTGTTTATAGCCCAGGAAAGGTTGTGGCATACTACAGCGCGATAAATGCTCTTGTTGATATCGATGAGCTATTTGAAGCGAGAACAACAGCTAGGAAATTTGAGGCTTTTGTGTACGAAATGGAACTGAAGACTCGCAAACACGCTCTTGAACTATGCGCGTATTCTTTTGATCGTGTTGGTTTGACTACAAAAGCTGCTCTTATAAGGAACCTCTCCAAGAAAATTAAGTAAAAGGAGGTTGGTCGCTTTCTAATCGACGCATGAAACATGAACAAAACAATTGTACAACAATACAAATATATCGAACTTTGTTTTGGCGTGTCCATGTAAACAAACTGATTCTTTCGATAGCAGAACTATAAACCATTAAAGGTAAATTCTTTAAAGGTGCTACATATATTAGGCTACTGGTCTTTTGATGCCTTTTGATATATATTACGCGTTGGTATCAACACTATTTTGGCATTACAGGAAACAAAGTTTTGAAATTGATATTGTTTAACGGCTCATAAACACATTAAAGAGCAAGGCAAATAGCATAACTCCAAAGCGATTCTCGTTCTTGAAGACGGTTAGTTGTTCAAATGTTTGTTTCCAGAGTATATTTTCAAACCTGGTGTCCTTTTCAAAATTGCTACACATATTAAGCTAGTGTTGTTCTGGTGCCTTTTAATGTATAGAACATAGAACAACTTCATAATAGTAGTATATTCGTATCAAGGTAGTAAATTTGTCAACATATTGGATTATGGGAGCATAACTCAACACATACAATTCTGGCATTTTAATTGCTTTTGTTTATTTAGAGTTTAGCGGCATTTTCTGAACATTTTAGGCTATATATGACGGCTATATATGACGGTAGTGGTGGAGGCAGACTACCCACTAATTATTGGGTAGAACCACCAGTTTATATCTCCCACCATCCATAAGAATCGACACTTTCTCACAAGTCGAGCTCCCAGTGGGATATGAACCCGCAGTTGTGAGAGGCAAGAAGCTTTCAAACTCAGTTTCTCTACCCTGTCGACCACGGCCTCGATTTTGTGGAAACCCGATGCAAATATACTGCTTTATATAGATTATAGATGCGTTCACATTTAATACTGGTTGGTGTGATCAACACTCAGAATCGGGTATTAATACAGGAAATGACATGTATTAGCACAGGTATCCGAATGAGAAAGTTGTTTATTTTTTTGCGTGGACAATATAATATTTTTACTTCTGATTTTTACAGTGTTAATTAAACGTGCTTGTTTTATGGATATTTATCTAGGTTTGTATTTATGAAGGTACTGTGATATAAAACTGATAACTCATCTGTGATAAACTATAAGTATTACTGTGTTAATTGCCCTTTTTTGTGCTGTCATTCACGCGTGTATACAACTGTGTATCGATTTTTCGGCTAAGTCCTGACGGCTATTTTCAAAGCACGTCTACTGATTCGCGCTTCGTCACGGTCGAGTAATCACAGCTAAAGAGATATCGGCGGTCATTTAGCTCACACTTGATAGCTCGTCTAGGCATTTAATATGTCGCCTAATAAGGATTTAAATATCAACACTGGAAGCGAAGCAGAGGCGTATGTGGACTCAATTATGGCTTCCCAGCGAATTACACGCGTTGATACACCACAAGGAAATGGTCGTAACAGGCACTTGTCACTTCCTTCAGCAAATGAAAGTACTGTTAAGAAAGCCAAAAATGAAGATAGCCCACTGCTAGGCGTGTACTGTATAAAGCGACTCCAAAACCCGCGCCACGTAACATAATAGTCACGCAAGTAGTTGTACACCAAGACTCTGATCCTAGTGTGAAACAGTTGCTGGCTAAAATGTCCTCGGATATGCACATGGTGTTTACATTATTGGCGGAGCGTATTGACAAACTAGAAGAGGTGTTAGAACAACGTATATCCTTAAAAGTGGCACAGCTCCTGGATGAAAGGGTTAATGTAGAGCTTGGTCGCATTAAGAAAGATATAGACACGCGACTGGACACTTTCAAGGAGACATTGCGTGAAGATTTGGCTGACAGTCTGGAAGAAATAACCACTAAAGTCAATATCATCACGACTGCACAGCCAAGTTCTAGTAACTTATCGGACATATCTTTAAATGTGGTGATACGCAACTTACCAGAAAGTGCCAACGAAAACCTAGAGAATAAGGTGAACACTCTGCTTCACAAATCTCTTAATGTCAAAGATGTTACTGTACGTGGTGCCGTTCGGAAGTCTTCTGACGCATCTAACAAACCTGGAGTTGTCATCGCTTCATTTAAATCGACAAATGACAAAAAAGATCATGTTAGTTAAGTCAAATTTGAAGAAAGACAAAGTGCATTCCAATGTTTGCATTAATCATGATCAATCTCGAGAGGAACGTTCTATGGCTAATAATTTGCAAACTATTATTGGTGCAATGAACCGCGGAGACACTGATTTGTACGTTCGTGGCACACGTGTTGTAAGTGCTAGACAACAACGTGAAAGCAGCACCAACCAAAATACCCAGGGACGTGGTACCCCGCGTGGTGATAACATTCAGTCTGACAATGCCCGCGGTACAGGTCAGATTATATCTACAGATCGTTCGAATACCGCCAGTGCGAATGATCGAGGGCGTAACCAGCGAAGTGGTGGGCGAGGAGGTGGCGATTACAACGGTAGACGTGGGGGCTTTCGTGGTCGAAACTAGATTCTTGCCGGGTTTTGGAACGTTCGAGGTTGGAACTCTAATATAGAAAGTGACAATTTTAATCTTCGATATACATGTGTGAAGCATATGGATATTGACATTATCGGTATTGCTGAGACGCATCTCGCAGGCAATTCTATTCTAGAAGCTGAGGGTTACAGGTGGTTTGGGAACAATCGGACGCATCTACACATACGAGCCAAAACCGGATCAGGTGGAGTGGGATTTCTCATTCGTGAGGAACTTCTGGACTGTTTTGCTATACATATATTAGATGACTCCATAGAAGGAATACTTTGGCTTAAACTAATGCATCAATTTGAATCTGTTGTCTTGATGCCATGTGTTTGTTATATCCCACCAGAGAACTCTTTTCGAAATGTAGATGCCAACAACTTCTTTGACAGTTTATTATCAGATATTTATAAATATCAGAATGAAGGACTAATCTACTTACTTTTAACAGTCGTTGTGGTAATACTGTTGATTTTATATCTGGTGTTGATAATATATGTGAACTGGGTGTCGTTGATTTTAAAAGTAATGCTTACGGTGATATGCTGATTGATTTTTTAATTAACGTTAATATGTTTATGCTGAACGGTCGAAACTTTCTGTGCAACGAGTTTACTTCCATATCTGTTAAAGTGTGTTCTGTAGTGGATTATTGTTTAGTTAGTCATGAACAACTATCAGATTTCAGTGAATTTTCAGTTATACGGGCAGTTGACCTTATAAACAATGCTTGTCTAATAAGTGATATATCTCCGTCCAGCTTTCCTGATCATTCCGTTCTTACTTGGACTATTAAACTTTCATTATTTAATAATTATAGTGAGTTAGAATCCGAGAAATTGCATTCTTATGATAAGTTTAATGTTGATTCTATTCCGAATGCATTTTATGTGATGGCGAGATGTTAGCCTTAGTAAACACAACTATTGCAGGCTTAGAATGTAGCTTCCGTACACAGGGTGATATAGACGTAGCCTATGATGGGTGGTGTGACCTTGTTAAGAAAGAAATGTATGAAAAGCTACCTTACAAGTCTGTGAAGTGCGGAATGAGTAACAAGCGCAGGAGAACAGGAAAGCCGTGGTGGAGTGAAACACTGTCTCAATTATGGAATAATGTTGTACCTTAGAAAGTAAATGGTAACAGTCGCTTTCTTCGTCTGACAAGGTTAATAAATACTGATAAAGGTGATCCTTTGAGAGCAACAAACACAATTAAGAGAATAAAGCAGCAGACTCGGTTTTATTAAGTTTAAGACTGACTATTGTTTAGCAAGAAAGACATTTGACAGGCAAGTTCAACGATCAAAACGTCTATTTTGGTATAAAATGCAAAATGATATTCTTGAGGCATTAACATTAACCAAACCCAATTTTGGAAGTCAATAGGAAAGACTGGAGTGGGGCAAACTAAAAAACATGTTATACCAATGGAGGTCCTCTTGGATGACGGTAGCTTGTCAACTGCTGTGAAGGATGTTCTTTTAAAATGGGAACGTGATTTTGATCATCTTTTAAACTTGAACTCGGATGTTAATGGTGTATTTGAGTTAAATGTCGATGGGAATAATAATGTTTTTTTGGATAGTAATATTTCATTATTAGAAGTGAAGAAAGCTATACATAATGCTAAGAGAGGTAAAGCTTTTGGCATTGATTTAATACCGATTGATGTGTTAAAAAACGATACATCTGTATTATTTCTGCATGCCTTATTTAATGTCTGCTTTGAAACCGGTACACTTCCTACAATTTGGGGTAAAAGTATTATTAATCCTATTCCGAAGACAAGCTGCGCCGATCCAAGAGACCCCCTATCTTACAGGGCAATAACATTAGCTTCGTCTATGTATAAACTTTATAGTTCAGTGTTGAATAATAGACTTTCTTTGGTTTTGTGTATTATATTTACACGAGCATATTTGTGTTTTACTTATATTGCCTATTGATGCTGCCTTGTTGGTTAGAGATTAGATCATCGCGGGGATTTCTTTATTTACACTGTCCTGTTTTAATGGGATGACAGTAGGGTAAGTGTGAGGTTTGGTGCACCCTAGAACCGGTTTAAACCCCCCCCCCCCCCCCCCAGTGGCCTACTTTGCCACTGACCGTTCCAAGGCGGTAGCCCTATTGTCAACCTTTTTGTGTTTGTGATGTCCTTTGCATTTATTATTGCTTTTGCCTTCTTGTTTGTCTGTTTGCATGTTTGTTTCAGTGTTTTGTGGTTGACTGTCCTCCTTGAATGCTACTTTCCCTGTCCGATCTTTTTATATTTCTTTCTATATTGTCTGAAGTTGATAATAAAATTGTCGATGAGCAAAACGGTTTTAGAAAAAATCGAAGCACAGTAGATCATATTGCCTCATTTTAACAAATATTATAGAAACTAGTAAAAAGCATAAGTTATCAACATTTTGTTCTTTTATAGATTTTCGTAAATCATATGAGTTTGTCAACAGAGAAAGACTTTGGAAGAGACTTCAGGATAGTGGCGTTTCTAGTAAAATGTTGATAGCAGTTAAGTCTTTATATACGTCTGTATCATCATGTGTAAGAGTGAACAATTTTTCAATTGACTGGTTCAACGTTAATGCTGGTTTAAGGCAAGGCTGTCCGCTGTCTCCTATACTTTTTAACTTGGTTATTAATGATTTGGCATTAAAAATCAAATCACTGGGGAAAGGTATAGAACTTGATGACGGTGAAAAGGTGTGTATATTATTATACGCTGATGATATTGTCCTCATTGCCGATAGTGAGCACGATCTTCAATTTATGTTGCATGAACTTCATAACAGGTGTGATAGTAATAGAATGTCTATAAATAATAATAAAAGTAATGTTGTTCACTTTAGGCCAAATTCTGTCCAAAACAACAAAATTTATTTTTATGTGTGGACCTAATACTGTTGATACCACTGACCGATATGTTTATCTTGGTCTAACTCTAACTGAATACATTACTGCTAAACTCGTTTCTCAAAGTGCTAGTAGAGCTTTAGGTTTGCTTATAGCTAAATATAAAAGTATGGGTGGTATGCCCTATGATGTTTATACAAAACTGTATGATTCTCTTGTCTGGCCTGTTATTTCATATGGAGCTTCTATATGGGGAAATAAGTCATTATCTTGTATAATGCTATACAACATAGAGCCATGAGGTTTTACTTAGGAGTAGGCAAATACACTCCAGTGACCGCATTATCAGGTGATATGGGTTGGATACCTCCTTGTATTCGACAATGGAAAAATGTGTGTAACCATTGGAGTCGGAATGTAAATCTTAACAATACAAGGATAAATAAACGTATTTTTGTTTGGGCTTATTATAAAGCTAACCGAAATTGTAAAAATTGGTTCCACTCTGTTGTTGATAAGTTTAAAAAAATTGGCTTAGATGCATACACGAATATATTTTTTTCCTTTCCAAAGTTAAAATTTATTGAAGATGTTACAACGGCTCTAATGGATGTATATGTAATAGATTGGAAGAATAGTATAAACAGAGTAACAAGAGCAAGTGGAGTAGGTAGAAACAAGTTAAGAACATACAGGCTATTTAAATCAGAGTATGAAGTTGAATCATATTGCAAACTTATATTACCTTTACAGCACAGAGCTGCATTTGCAAAGTTTAGGTGTGGTGTGGCACCGTTTAAATATCGAAACATGTCGATATGAAACTATTGCAGAAAATGAGCGTTTTTAACCATTTTGTATTCGCAAGGTTGAGGACGAGATGCATGCTGTTTTAGAATGTGCTATGTATGGTGATATAAGAAAACTCTTATTTGATAAAGCAGTGTCTGTATATCCAAATTTTATAGATGTAAACAAAACAGACAAAATGTTATTTTTATTTTCCATTAAAGATATGATACGCGTGAGTGCCAAAACCTGTTGTAATATTCTCAAAAAGCGAAACTCTGTTTTATATTCTTAATTATGTGTTACTATTATTATTTATTTTACTTGTAGTCAGCTGGTAAGCGTTCTTTTTTTACTTTTTTTTTTTAAAGTTAATTTCATCATATTTTATGCTGTAAATAATGCAGTCATTATTAGATAAGAAATAAGGTTTTATAATGACGTTGAGAAGTCGGTGCTAATTAGTACACTCCAGATCTGATCTGGGTTGTTGTCTGATTTTTTATATTATTTTTTAAGGTTTCAGTAGCCGTTGCGATTCTCTAAATCACATATTAATATTTCTATTTTAAGTACTTTTTAGACAACATGTCAAGATTAGTATCGGCCGCTCAATTTTTACTATGTATAAATGTGTGTGATAACAATATTTTTAGAAAATGATTTTATAAATTAAAACAGTGATATATGTGTATGCATTGACTACTGGACCTACTGCTGTGGCTTTTTGTGAGTCTTATGACACGGCTGTGGCAGTCGGTTCAGATGCTCAATATTTTAACATTGTGAACAGTCATATGTATATTGATATTGTATAGTCTCTTGTAATTCTAAAAAGAATGGCACATTTGCATTTTATGATTTGTTGTATTGTAGATAATACTGTACTGTAAAGAGACTTAAATAAACTATTAAACTATATTCTGTCAATCGGATGCGAGATAAGGAAGTATTGTTTGTAAGGCAGTATCGCAGGAGAATGAATGCTTTGGTACTGAGCACGATCTTGTTGAAACCAAACATTTTGATTTAGTTTGGCGAAAAATTCCTAACAGTTTACTGAAATTATCACACTCACCTTTACTGAAGTTAGCACACGCACAAGTGTTACGGGAAAGGAAGTAACACCAGGAACAACTCTTTTTGTTATAATATAAACAACAAATTTATTCAAATACTACAAAGACACATATTCACTTACACGGATAATACATAAAATGGATCCAGTATTTCTTTAAAACCCGATATACGAATACAATTCAAATAGTATTAGCAAGTGTCCCTTTAATATGAATTGTTAAGTGTCCCTTTAATAATAGTTGTCAAGTGTCCCTTTAATCCAATTTCACTTCAAGTTTTTCCTGGTTTATTAATTCACAATAGTCCAAATGTCAAAATAATCCAATGTCACTAGATGAGCACAATACTGTTTTATCCTCTCACAATATATTTTAATTCACAGCATCCAATATTTTGTAAATTCTCAATTAAAATAATGATCCAGATATTCCACTTTGAAAGCTAATACTGAATATTCTAGATTAAAGATTGTTCTGTAATAATCTAACATCTCATTATGTAAACAATAATTTGGAAATTACTAGAATAGTATATAAACACTGAATGTCAAACAGCTTGTCCTAAAATAGAACTTAATCCAGCTATTTATATATGTGCTACATGTATTAATAGAAACAACTTGAAAGCCAGAATCATTAAACATGTACACTTATATAAAGCATTTTATACATTAGCGTAACACAAGCTAAAATTCCCCTTCAAAATAATTAAGGGAAAAAAAAAGATATTGCTTGTTGTCAAACACATCTGAGATATAATTGAAACCAATATTTATATAAATTTGGTGAAAATCAGAATCAGACAACGTTAACTGAAGAAACTGAAATGTTCCTTATACTTGATGAAATCAAAGGTTTACTCCGTAATGCATATGTCAATTTTGCTCATTAGCGAACTCATCCGAGACCTTATTGAAGCACGCATACAAATACAGTTGTGTGTAAATCAGAAGCCATTCATCACATAAACAATTTTAAATTATTTTAGTTTGACATATTAAATCAATGGCAATAACACACTACACATGACAATGTTTGACCAGTGTCTGACTCATCTGAGATCTTACTGAAATAAACTTTCAAATACCTTTTAGTTCTACTGGCCAGTAGGGCTTATGCCATGGTATTTTGTCTGTCGTCCGTCCCTCGTCCGTTAATTTTTTGATGTCAACATCCTAGCATCATTATTTTTCGTCCAATCTTTACCAGGTTATTAATATCTATGAAAGCTCGGACGAGTTTGAAAACCAGCCAGATCGGACCAGTAACACCGGAGCTATTGCTGTTGAATTTACGAAAATTGCTATATTTTGTCTTGTCAACACTCTAGGGCCTCCATTTTCATCCGATCTATATCAACTTTACCAGATTATTAATATCAATGAAAGCTCGGATGAGTTCCAGCCAGATCGGACCAGTAACACCGAAGTTATGCCCTTGAATTAACGAACATTGCTATATTTTGTCTTTTCAACACTCTAGGGCCTCCATTTTTCATCCGATCTTTACCAAACTTTAACAGATTGTTTTTTTGTTGTTTTGTTGTTTATTTTTTCTAAAGTATCCATTACATATACAAACAGAGCACATACATCTTATTTTACATATTGATAACAATTACATATATACTGCAAACAAGGTGTAGTCATACTCATTAGTCAGCTCATGCGTTTTATTCTATTTTGTTAAAGGGACACATGGCGAACTTGAGTTACATTCAAGCATTAAAATAAGTATCGGTTATTATTAAACCTGCCTCATTTTGACTTTAGAACCACCTGCATAGGATCAAACAAAAGTTTGAGATTTCAACCCTCTTCCATATTCTATCTAAATGTTCAAGTATACAACTAATGCATTATCATCAAAATTTAGTAATATACATGTACCTTGAATTATTTAAACACTTAACTTTAATGACTAAAAGTATGTAGGTCATATTGAAGACCAACAAACAGGACGCTGTGAGTTTTAAACTAATTAAGATTGCCCAGTGTCCCCTTAAAATTAACTCGGCATATGTATACAGTATCTTAATCTTTAATATTTTAAATAAATGTATAGGAAGGTAAAAATGATATTATTTAGCAAAATAGATTACTGCGTGTAGAGCGAACAAGGTGGTGCGCCATCATGTGGTTTATGTTTTGACATGTGTCAGTATATTTAAATGTACTATTATGTATAGATTTCCATGAATTAATTCACACGTATATGGAACGCCAAACACGACTTTCATTATGATGTGGTCATTTTTCATTATGATGTGATCATTTTCCATTATGATGTGGTCACTTTACATTATGATGTGGTCACTTTCCATTATGATGTGGTTACTTTACATTATGATGTGGTCACTTTACATTATGAAGTGGTAAGTTTCTATTATGATGTGGTCGCATTAAATTATTATGTGGTCGTTTTTTATTATGACGTGGTTACTTTCCATTATGATGTGGTTACTTTGTATTATGATGTGGTCGCTTTTCATTATGATGTGGTCACTTTACATTATGATGTGGTCTGTTTTAATTATGATGTGGTTACTTTTCATTATGATGTGGTCACTTTCTATTATGATGTGGTCGCTTTACTTAAGATGTGGTCATTTGTCGTTATGATATGGTCACTTACCATAATGATGTGGTCCATTTGTATTATGATGAGGTCGCTTTTCATTATGATGTGGTCACTTTACATTATGATGTGGTCTGTTTTAATTATGATGTGGTTACTTTTCATTATGATGTGGTCACTTTACATTATGATGTGGTCGCTTTACAATATGATGTGGTCATTTGTCATTATGATGTGGTCACTTACCATTATGATGTGGTCACTTTTCTTAATGATGAGGTTACTTTACATTATGATGTGGTCGTTTTACATTATGATGTGGTCATTTGTCATTATGATGTGGTCACTTTCCATTATGATGTGGTCACATTCTATTATGATGTGGTCGCTTTACTTATGATGTGGTCATTTGTCGTTATGATGTGGTCACTTACCATAATGATGTGGTCACTTTGTATTATGATGAGGTCGCTTCTCATTATGATGTGGTCACTTTACATTATGATGTGGTCTATTTTAGTTATGATGTGGTTACTTTTCATTATGATGTGGTTACTTTGAATTATGATGTGCTCGCTTTACATTATGATGTGGTCATTTGTCATTATGATGTGGTCACTTTCCATTATGATGTGGTTGCTTTACATTATGATGTGGTCGTTTTACATTATGATGTGATCATTCGTCATTATGATGTGGTCATTTGTCATTATGATGTGGTCACTTTCCATTATGATGTGGTTACTTTACATAATGATGTGGTCACTTTCCATTATGATGTGGTTACTTTACATTATGATGTTGTCACTTCCATGATGATGTGGTCATTTTTCATTATGATGTGGTCATTTTCCATTATGATGTGGTCATTTTTCATTATGATGTGGTAAGTGTCTATTATGATGTGGTTACTTTGTATTATGATATGGTCGCTTTTCATTATGATGTGGTCCTTTTACATTATAATGTGGTCTGTTTTAATTATGATGTGGTAAGTTTCTATTATAGTGTGGTCACTTTAAATTATGATGTGGTTACGTTCCATTATGATGTGGTCAGTTTCCATTATGATGTGGTCACTTTACATTATGATGTGGTCAGTTTCCATTATGACGTGGTTACTTTACTTTATGATGTGGTCACTTTACATTATGATGTGGTAAGTTTCTATTATGATGTGGTCGCATTACATTATGATGTGGTCGCTTTTTGTTATGATGTGGTTACTTTCCATTATGATGTGGTTACTTTGTATTATGATGTGGTCGCTTTTCATTATGATGTGGTCACTTTACATTATGATGTGGTCTGTTTTAATTATGATGTGGTTACTTTTCATTATGATGTGGTCACTTTCCATTATGATGTGGTCGCTTTACCATATGATGTGGTCATTTGTCATTATGATGTGGTCACTTACCATTACGATGTGGTCGCTTTTCATTATGATGTGGTCACTTTACATTATGGTGTGGTCTGTTCTAATTATGATGTGGTTACTTTTCATTATGACGTGGTCACTTTACATTATGATGTGGTTGCTTTACATTATGATGTGGTCATTTGTCATTATGATGTGGTCACTTTCCATTATGATGTGGTCTGTTTTAGTTATGATGTGGTTACTTTTCATTATGATGTGGTTACTTTACATTATGATGTGGTCGCTTTACATTATGATGTGGTCATTTGTCATTATGATGTGGTCACTTACCATTATGATGTGGTCACTTTACATTATGATGTGGTAAGTTTCTATTATGATGTGGTCGCATTACATTATGATGTGGTCGTTTTACATTATGATGTGATCATTCGTCATTATGATGTGGTCATTTGTCATTATGATGTGGTCACTTTCCATTATGATGTGGTTACTTTACATAATGATGTGGTCACTTTCCATTATGATGTGGTTACTTTACATTATGATGTTGTCACTTCCATGATGATGTGGTCATTTTCCATTATGATGTGGTCATTTTTCATTATGATGTGGTAAGTGTCTATTATGATGTGGTTACTTTGTATTATGATATGGTCGCTTTTCATTATGATGTGGTCCTTTTACATTATAATGTGGTCTGTTTTAATTATGATGTGGTAAGTTTCTATTATAGTGTGGTCACTTTACATTATGATGTGGTTACGTTCCATTATGATGTGGTCAGTTTCCATTATGATGTGGTCACTTTACATTACGATGTGGTCAGTTTCCATTATGACGTGGTTACTTTACTTTATGATGTGGTCACTTTACATTATGATGTGGTAAGTTTCTATTATGATGTGGTCGCATTACATTATGATGTGGTCGCTTTTTGTTATGATGTGGTTACTTTCCATTATGATGTTGTTACTTTGTATTATGATGTGGTCGCTTTTCATTATGATGTGGTCACTTTACATTATGATGTGGTCTGTTTTAATTATGATGTGGTAACTTTTCATTATGATGTGGTCACTTTCCATTATGATGTGGTCGCTTTACCATATGATGTGGTCATTTGTCATTATGATGTGGTCACTTACCATTACGATGTGGTCGCTTTTCATTATGATGTGGTCACTTTACATTATGATGTGGTCTGTTCTAATTATGATGTGGTTACTTTTCATTATGACGTGGTCACTTTACATTATGATGTGGTTGCTTTACATTATGATGTGGTCATTTGTCATTATGATGTGGTCACTTTCCATTATGATGTGGTCTGTTTTAGTTATGATGTGGTTACTTTTCATTATGATGTGGTTACTTTACATTATGATGTGGTCGCTTTACATTATGATGTGGTCATTTGTCATTATGATGTGGTCACTTACCATTATGATGTGGTCACTTTCCATTACGATGTGGTTACTTTACATTATGATGTGGTCGTTTTACATTATGATGTGATCATTTTCCATTATGATGTGGTCACTTTACATTATGATGTGGTCACTTTCCATTATGATGTGGTTACTTTACATTATGATGTGGTCACTTTACATTATGAAGTGGTAAGTTTCTATTATGATGTGGTCGCATTAAATTATTATGTGGTCGTTTTTTATTATGACGTGGTTACTTTCCATTATGATGTGGTTACTTTGTATTATGATGTGGTCGCTTTTCATTATGATGTGGTCACTTTACATTATGATGTGGTCTGTTTTAATTATGATGTGGTTACTTTTCATTATGATGTGGTCACTTTCTATTATGATGTGGTCGCTTTACTTAAGATGTGGTCATTTGTCGTTATGATATGGTCACTTACCATAATGATGTGGTCCATTTGTATTATGATGAGGTCGCTTTTCATTATGATGTGGTCACTTTACATTATGATGTGGTCTGTTTTAATTATGATGTGGTTACTTTTCATTATGATGTGGTCACTTTACATTATGATGTGGTCGCTTTAAAATATGATGTGGTCATTTGTCATTATGATGTGGTCACTTACCATTATGATGTGGTCACTTTTCTTAATGATGAGGTTACTTTACATTATGATGTGGTCGTTTTACATTATGATGTGGTCATTTGTCATTATGATGTGGTCACTTTCCATTATGATGTGGTCACTTTCTATTATGATGTTGTCGCTTTACTTATGATGTGGTCATTTGTCGTTATGATGTGGTCACTTACCATAATGATGTGGTCACTTTGTATTATGATGAGGTCGCTTCTCATTATGATGTGGTCACTTTACATTATGATGTGGTCTATTTTAGTTATGATGTGGTTACTTTTCATTATGATGTGGTTACTTTGAATTATGATGTGGTTGCTTTACATTATGATGTGGTCATTTGTCATTATGATGTGGTCACTTTCCATTATGATGTGGTCGCTTTACATTATGATGTGGTCGTTTTACATTATGATGTGATCATTCGTCATTATGATGTGGTCATTTGTCATTATGATGTGGTCACTTTCCATTATGATGTGGTTACTTTACATAATGATGTGGTCACTTTCCATTATGATGTGGTTACTTTACATTATGATGTTGTTACTTCCATGATGATGTGGTCATTTTTCATTATGATGTGGTCATTTTCGATTATGATGTGGTCATTTTTCATTATGATGTGGTAAGTGTCTATTATGATGTGGTTACTTTGTATTATGATATGGTCGCTTTTCATTATGATGTGGTCCTTTTACATTATAATGTGGTCTGTTTTAATTATGATGTGGTAAGTTTCTATTATAATGTGGTCACTTTACATTATGATGTGGTTACGTTCCATTATGATGTGGTCAATTTCCATTATGATGTGGTCACTTTACATTATGATGTGGTCAGTTTCCATTATGATGTGGTTACTTTACTTTATGATGTGGTCACTTTACATTATGATGTGGTAAGTTTCTATTATGATGTGGTCGCATTACATTATGATGTGGTCGCTTTTTGTTATGATGTGGTTACTTTCCATTATGATGTGGTTACTTTGTATTATGATGTGGTCGCTTTTCATTATGATGTGGTCACTTTACATTATGATGTGGTCTGTTTTAATTATGATGTGGTTACTTTTCATTATGATGTGGTCGCTTTACATTATGATGTGGTCATTTGTCATTATGATGTGGTCACTTACCATTATCATGTGGTCGCTTTTCATTATGATGTGGTCACTTTACATTATGATGTGGTCTGTTTTAATTATGATGTGGTTACTTTTCATTATGACGTGGTCACTTTACATTATGATGTGGTTGCTTTACATTATGATGTGGTCATTTGTCATTATGATGTGGTCACTTTCCATTATGATGTGGTCTGTTTTAGTTATGATGTGGTTACTTTTCATTATGATGTGGTTACTTTACATTATGATGTGGTCGCTTTACATTATGATGTGGTCATTTGTCATTATGATGTGGTCACTTACCATTATGATGTGGTCACTTTCCATTACGATGTGGTTACTTTACATTATGATGTGGTCGTTTTACATTATGATGTGATCATTTTCCATTATGATGTGGTCACTTTACATTATGATGTGGTCACTTTCCATTATGATGTGGTTACTTTACATTATGATGTGGTCACTTTACATTATGAAGTGGTAAGTTTCTATTATGATGTGGTCGCATTAAATTATTATGTGGTCGTTTTTTATTATGACGTGGTTACTTTCCATTATGATGTGGTTACTTTGTATTATGATGTGGTCGCTTTTCATTATGATGTGGTCACTTTACATGATGATGTGGTCTGTTTTAATTATGATGTGGTTACTTTTCATTATGATGTGGTCACTTTCTATTATGATGTGGTCGCTTTACTTAAGATGTGGTCATTTGTCGTTATGATATGGTCACTTACCATAATGATGTGGTCCATTTGTATTATGATGAGGTCGCTTTTCATTATGATGTGGTCACTTTACATTATGATGTGGTCTGTTTTAATTATGATGTGGTTACTTTTCATTATGATGTGGTCACTTTACATTATGATGTGGTCGCTTTACAATATGATGTGGTCATTTGTCATTATGATGTGGTCACTTACCATTATGATGTGGTCACTTTTCTTAATGATGAGGTTACTTTACATTATGATGTGGTCGTTTTACATTATGATGTGGTCATTTGTCATTATGATGTGGTCACTTTCCATTATGATGTGGTCACTTTCTATTATGATGTGGTCGCTTTACTTATGATGTGGTCATTTGTCGTTATGATGTGGTCACTTACCATAATGATGTGGTCACTTTGTATTATGATGAGGTCGCTTCTCATTACGATGTGGTCACTTTACATTATGATGTGGTCTATTTTAGTTATGATGTGGTTACTTTTCATTATGATGTGGTTACTTTGAATTATGATGTGGTCGCTTTACATTATGATGTGGTCATTTGTCATTATGATGTGGTCACTTTCCATTATGATGTGGTCGCTTTACATTATGATGTGGTCGTTTTACATTATGATGTGATCATTCGTCATTATGATGTGGTCATTTGTCATTATGATGTGGTCACTTTCCATTATGATGTGGTTACTTTACATAATGATGTGGTCACTTTCCATTATAATGTGGTTACTTTACATTATGATGTTGTCACTTCCATGATGATGTGGTCATTTTCCATTATGATGTGGTCATTTTTCATTATGATGTGGTAAGTGTCTATTATGATGTGGTTACTTTGTATTATGATATGGTCGCTTTTCATTATGATGTGGTCCTTTTACATTATAATGTGGTCTGTTTTAATTATGATGTGGTAAGTTTCTATTATAATGTGGTCACTTTACATTATGATGTGGTTACGTTCCATTATGATGTGGTCAGTTTCCATTATGATGTGGTCACTTTACATTATGATGTGGTCAGTTTCCATTATGATGTGGTTACTTTACTTTATGATGTGGTCAGTTTCCATTATGATGTGGTAAGTTTCTATTATGATGTGGTCCCATTACATTATGATGTGGTCGCTTTTTGTTATGATGTGGTTACTTTCCATTATGATGTGGTTACTTTGTATTATGATGTGGTCGCTTTTCATTATGATGTGGTCACTTTACATTATGATGTGGTCAGTTTTAATTATGATGTGGTTACTTTTCATTATGATGTGGTCACTTTCCATTATGATGTGGTCGCTTTACATTATGATGTGGTCATTTGTCATTATGATGTGGTCACTTACCATTATGATGTGGTCGCTTTTCATTATGATGTGGTCACTTTACATTATGATGTGGTCTGTTTTAATTATGATGTGGTTACTTTTCATTATGACGTGGTCACTTTACATTATGATGTGGTTGCTTTACATTATGATGTGGTCATTTGTCATTATGATGTGGTCACTTTCCATTATGATGTGGTCTGTTTTAGTTATGATGTGGTTACTTTTCATTATGTTGTGGTTACTTTACATTATGATGTGGTCGCTTTACATTATGATGTGGTCATTTGTCATTATGATGTGGTCACTTACCATTATGATGTGGTCACTTTCCATTACGATGTTGTTACTTTACATTATGATGTGGTCGTTTTACATTATGATGTGATCATTTTCCATTATGATGTGGTCACTTTACATTATGATGTGGTCACTTTCCATTATGATGTGGTTACTTTACATTATGATGTGGTCGCTTTACATTATGATGTGGTCATTTGTCATTATGATGTGATCACTTACCATTATGATGTGGTCACTTTCCATTACGATGTGGTTACTTTACATTATGATGTGGTCGTTTTACATTATGATGTGATCATTTGTCATTATGATGTGGTCATTTTCCATTATGATGTGGTCATTTGTCATTATGATGTGGTCACTTTCCATTATGATGTGGTTACTTTACATTATGATGTGGCAACTTTCCATTATGATGTGGTTACTTTACATTATGATGTGGTCACTTTCATGGTGATGTGGTCATTTTCCATTATGATGTGCCCCGTGTGGTTGCCGGGGGCCCCGTTTGGTCACGGGGCAAAGAATACGGCCACTGCAGATCCCTTTGGAGGGGTAGGCAGAGGGGTAAAATCCCCCCAAATTCATGTTCATTTTATCATTTTTTGTTCATGTTCATTAAAGGTTTTCATCATGATCCTGCATTGTTTCAGGTGCTATCTCGCTCGCATCAAAAGAGCAGTGGCAGAAAAACAATAACGTGGCTCCAGCGTAAATGAGTTTCTACGATAGAATTTGCAGCAACTCTGCAGTTCAGGGTGAGAAGGTTCTAGGCCCATTTTCCATATGTTATCTCGATGTACATGGAAGATGAGCCTGGCATGTTCATGCCTTTTAGGCGCCATATAACCTTTTCATGTGTTGGTGCGCCTTCAAACCCCAATTCAATTCCATTATGATGTGGTCACTTTTCATTATGATGTGGTCATTTTCAATTATTATGTGGTCACTTTTCATTATGATGTTGTAAGTGTCTATTATGATGTGGTCATTTTACATTATGATGTGGTCACTTTTCATTAAGATGTGGTTACTTTCCATTATGATGTGGTAACTTTGTATTATGATATGGTCGCTTTTCATTATGATGTGGTCACTTAACACTATAATGTGGTCTGTTTTAATTATGATGTTGTAAGTTTCTATTATGATGTGGTCACTTTACATTATGATGTGGTTACTTCCCATTATGATGTGGTTACTTTGTATTGTGATATGGTCGCTTTTCATTATGATGTGGTCACTTTACATTATGATGTGGTCTGTTTTAATTATGATGTGGTAAGTTTCTATTATCATGTGGTCACTTTACATTATGAATTGATCATTTTTCATTATGATGTGGTTACTTTCCATTATGACGTGGTCACTTTACATTATGATGTGGTCTGTTTTCATTATGATGTGGTAAGTTTCTATTATGATGTAGTATGTGTGGTCACCTGGTTTTTCTTCAAATAGCGCCATCTATTGACACTGCTTGCGAATTACAAATGGCGACAATGATAGAAATCTTAAAGGGTCCTCCAAATTGAAATAACTTTCCTTTGTATTACAAAGATAATGATTAGCAGTTTCTAAAAATACTTCGGTCAAAATCGTCAATCTATTCGTTGATCGGTAAATCACGAATCCATACGGCACATTTGCCCCTAATACACACTTGTCACGGAAACGTAATTGAGGTTTCACGGAAACAGCCGAATGGAAAAAACCCGTTGACGTCACGCATTACCTATGGTTCGTTAGAAACCATATGGCGGACACAAACCAAGTAAACAATGCGAGCGAAGTGGACAATCAACATTTTGTGTACCCCCATCCACTTTGATTCTGAGCGTATAAAGTATAAATGAAAACAATAAACGAATAATACAAATAAACTCATGATATTAGATTTTTCAATGTCTTCATCCTGTGACTGTGTCTCCGTCTGTGGGTCTGCAAATCGGAGAATCGGTGAATTGCGTCAGGTTTCAGCATTGGTTTTAAGGTTTGATACCTACTGTATTTACTCAAAGAGTCCGGACACTCATTAATTCCGGACACCTAATTAATTGAAGAAAATAATAAAACTAGTGCTCGAAATATTAAGAAATCTATCTTATTTCAATAGTTTTGATGCTTTTATAAATTCGGACATCGGGAAAAGATGAATTATTCGCCGAAAATAACACATTCAAATTACGATCAACGACTTCTAATTGCTGATTGCATCTCGATAATTACCAACAGAGGCAGCAGAATATACTTCAATGAATTTAATTGTAACTTGTTTGATGCAATTACATAAAAAGTTTTTGATCGTGATTTGTTACTGTTATTAACGAGCCATTTTGAAACAATTACATTATTACTGACCCATGCTATAACTTTGTGTAATCGATCAGGCGCGTGTTGAAACAATTGTCTAAACCCGGTAAAACCATTCCAATGTAGGTGTTACGGGTTGTTTTGTGTTGTCGCTGTCGTAGCTAGTGGGTCATTCTAGTATCTGGCATTGCCAACAAAAAAATACGGTCGCGCTCACACAGGTAAAGTGCTGTGCGATTTGTTATCTGTTTGTACAGACACATGAACTATTTTTTATTTCATACTATAAGCATGGCATGCTTTGTTTTTTAGCTTCGATTTGAGGAATAACATGATGGTGCAATTAAATGGATAAAGAACACGACTATTTTATAATTTTAATTTATTTTCTGCAATACCTGGGCTGATAATTATTGTCATATAAAGCCCTGGCAATACCTTGTATGTTTTTATTTTGTAATAAAATAATATGTTTTAAAATTGCATTTTTTTAGCCCAGCCATTCAAAAACCTACGAGCCCAATGACGCTAAACATAGAAAAAACTTGTAAAGGCCTAACCAACGATATTATACAAGCTCTATATTTGTTTGTAGTATAAACAAAATATAATAATATAATATAATAAACTAGATGTCATAATTGTTCATTAGTTCATTGTTTACACATTTTTGTATTAGTTCACTGTTGTGGATTGAATCGCATATAGCCCAGTATAATATTACACAGTCCGCATTAGCCAGCATATAACTACACTTGTGACCAGAACGTGACAGTTCCCATCAAACAGTGTTCCGCTCACTCACCGCAAAATTCAAAGGAATAACCCACTCTACCCGCGGGTAAAGGGTGTCTCGGTGTACTGATTTCACAGGTTTTACAGTTTGCCCAAGTTGAGTACCGTAATTTTAGACAGTTTATGGAATAGCCGCATAATTACCAATAAGTGATCATTAATGGATGGATTTTCGTAATTACCGTAAACAACGAAGGTGAGATTGCCCCGAACATCACAGTTAACAATACTTACCGTAGAATGATAATTTACCGTTCCCTCTCAAAATATTCGGACATTGGCAAATATGAATTAATTTTGGAAAGTTATATTTCCGGACACCAAAAAAAATAATTATGTTATCCCGTCTCAACTGATAGAGTAAATGTAATCTCTTTTTCGTTTCATAAGAGTCATCAAAATCTTTCTTAGTAGAATGGTCCGAACATACGCGAGAGTGCTCTGAAAATTCCATTTCACACCGTTTTTCAAAACAACGGCCGCATGGAAATGTGTGTAGACTTACACAAACAATAATATTCCAGGGTTTAAAACACTTAGGCTATATGAGAAAAATGGACATCCAACAAGAGTAACGGTTTGTTTACACATAGATACGCGCCATGATTGATTATGTAAATTAGGCAGTATGTACGGAAGATGTGATTGGTCGTCCCTTATGACGTCATTTTCCGAAGATCGATCGCGCACCAGTTTTTTTTGTGTACAGGTAAACTTCATACCTGTAACACTTGCATTTATCAACGGTTTTTGAGAAAACGGACGATGACATTGACATTCTTTTATAATAAGCTTTCATTTAAAATCACTTTATTTCTCAATTTGGAGGACCCTTTAAATTGTATTAAAGTATCCGATGAAGCTCGAGTAAGATTTTTAGGAGAAGAAGTTAGTATATTTTCATGCGATTAACACATTGCAACAACAATTAAATATTTTACAGCGAGTTATTAAAGAAATTGTATTGCGGTGTCGAGGTAGAAAACGTATGGCTTAAATGCACCGTGTATAAATCGGCATAATCTTAAACCTGGAATGGAATGGAATTAGAATGCCATTATTGTATGAGATTTTGATTCCAATCGCATTCCATTCTGCTCTAAAGACCCATTCCATATTTTAGTGTGTGACACATGTATATGATAAAATATGGAACGAATCTGGAAGAAAGACACAATGACACAATGAAAAAGTGTGAAAAAGGCTTATTTGATTATGCAATTATCAGGAAAGCATGGGAACAAAAATGCAATGTGATATAACTGTAATTCTCTAAATGCATATAAATACATATATAACCTCTAAGTATTAGCCAGGATTAAAGTAATTTCTTATGTTAAATCTTCTAGTCGTAGGTTGTTTTTTCATTTTGGCTGAGACTGCTGTGGTTGTTCAGTACAATTCTGGATACATCATGTATCCCCGCAGTGGTTGTTCAGTATCATCATGAATCGTACTGAAAAATCACAGCCTAAGGTATTTCTAATTATTCTGCTGCCGAAGGCAGCAGACTCTTATATTACTTTACTATTTGCACATGGTAAGGTAGTAATGAATAGTTTCTTTGAGTGCACATGGTAAGGTAGTAATGAATAGTTTCTTTGAGTTTTCAAAATTCAAAATTGTAAAATTCAAAATTAAAATTCAAAATTCAAAATTTCAAAATTCAATATTAAATTTCAAAATTCAAAATTAAAAAATTTCAAAATTCAAAATTTCTCAAAATTCAAAATTTCAAAATTCCAAATTCAAAAATTTAAAATTCAAAATTCGAAATTCAAAATTTCCCAAAATTCAAAATTTCAAAAATTCAAAATTTCAAAATTTCATCAAAATTCAAAATCCAAAATTTCAAAATTTCAAAATTCAAAATTCCAAAATTTCAAAATTCAACATTTCAAAATTTCTAAATACAAAATTCCATGAATAATTTGATTTAATAATAAAATAATTGTTGAACAGTTTCTTTGAGTTTTTCGCTTTGATAAGGCAATCTTATAATTACACATGGTAGCAATGAAGAGTTTATTGTGTTGTGATGCACACGCTAACGCACACGCATCCCTTACAGGTGAACAATTGTATTTATATGCTGATGTGTAATTCTAGCATGTCGTGCTACAAAGGTGAATATATAATCAATATGTAACGCATGTCAAGGATATGACCAGAACGTCGTCCACCTTGATTTAAAATGTTTGGTAGGAAGAACTGATGGTAGAAATTGGGAAGAAAGTAAAAACGGTCGTGGCATGTTTACGCCCTCGTGGCAACATTTTTTTTTAAATATTGTTTTAACACACGTAACTTGATCTGTTATTATGTTAAACTTTTTTGCCAGTTTCTACCAAGATATAATGCTATTTTCTCTCGGCAGCTATTTTACGCTTGCGTAAAAGGTTGCTTGTGTATATTTTATATAGCTTTATAACACAATCTTAGTTTATATTTAGTTAATTTCTACGGATATGAGCTGTCTTTATTATTAGCGATTTAGGGTTGTTTACGTTGTCTTTTCAATTTGGGCGCTGAAGACATGATAATAGCAATGACTGTGTACACATAAAATCGAGACAAGCTAACATTAAAGGGAGTAGATCAGGCTTTGTGGCTAAATCTATTTTAAAAAATCTATAAAATTACCAATTTTGAATAGAAAATGATATACATGTAGATGGTAAATTAACAGTTTCTGATAATAAAACGTAATAATCAATAATTATAAATTACAATACGTCATGTTAGTCCTTTTGAAAAGCATTGAAACATTTTTTACCGCCAAGTTTAAACAGAGAGTAAGTATAGCAATCCCTGGCGCGTAACTATAGTTAGGAAATACCTTCTTTTGGTTGTTTATTTTATATGATAATTGCTATTTCGTTTTGAGGTTTATTGCTCGTTTATTGCTCATTTTAATCAATTAAATACATATCTAATGTATAACAATTCTAAAACAACAAATACCAATCCTGATGTACTTCCTTTAACCTGTTGGCCTTATTGCCTACAGACCGTTCAAAGTCGTTAACGCAGACTTCATTTCACCACTATGCGGGTCTACGATGTCATTGCGTTTGGGTACTGTGATTTCTATAGGATTATAATTATTCTCATGTTTTATTTATAAAACAATAGAAAGGCTAAGCCAAAACGCAATCACAGGAAGGAAACCTTTGCACATACACAATATAGAAATTATAAAACTATAAATCATGTATCGGAACTGCCAGTGAAAAACTGAGAGATGACATATACTTATAGAGGATTTTACATGAGTGCCCGTTTAATATTGAATTTATTAAAAGAGTTTGACGGACGCACGCACCGGCACGCGAGGCGCGCGCACAGACACATTGACATATGTACATGGCATACACAAACGAACAAAGTCAGTGCACATTATCATAGCATTATAGTATGGTCGGTGAAATTGCCTTGTATGAATGTAATGCAAACAATTCAGTACAAACAATAAAGGGGCGGAGCTTTACGTCCAATACATTTATGGAAGTTAGAGCACAGAGAGCACGCGTGGACAGGTGCACTGAGTACACAATACCATACTACAAACAAATATAGAGCTTGTATAATATCGTTGGTTAGGCCTTTACAAGTTTTTTCTATGTTTAGCGTCATTGGGCTCGTAGGTTTTTGAATGGCTGGGCTGAAAAAAATGACATGCATATGAAAACGATCAACTACATAAATTCCTAATTGGAATAAACAAAATCGTATTAAATGAATATGGTTTCAGTTAGAAAAAAATAATATTTGTTTATGTGCCTGTCTTTCATGGACATAGGAAAGTTTCACTTATTGGGAGGGGTTGTGGGATGTGGGAGGGTTGCGGCAAACGTTTTGAAAATATATTTGACAGTCAAAAAGTTTGTTTCAAATTGTTTTCACAAAATAAAAATAAAACATTATCCACGCCCAATTAAACTTAAACATACAACATTATCATATGGAAAAAAGTAGTACTTTTTGTGTCGCCTTTTCGAAGAAAATGCGATACATAGGGATCACTTTGTCGTCCGTCAGTCCGTCCGTCAGTCTGTCAGTCCGTCACAAAATTAACGTTGGCCATAACTGTGTCATTTCTCCATATTTCTTCATCAAACTTTCCATATATACTCATCATGACCACATCAACATGACCATACTAAAATGTAAAGGTCAAGGTCACACTGAAGGTCATTATACGCAAACGTTGCCTATAATTTTCTCATTTCTCCATATTTCTTCATCAAACTTTCAATATATACTCATCATGACCACATCAGCATGACCATACTAAAATGTAAAAGGTCAAGGTCACACTGAAGGTCATTATATGGGTTAATACGCAAACTTAACGTTGGCTATAACTTTGTCATTTCTCCATATTTCTTTATCAAACTTTCAATATATACTCGTCATGACCACATCAACATGACCATACTAAAATGTAAAAGTCAAGATCACACTGAAGGTCATTATATGGGTTAATTCGAAAACTTAACGTTGTCTATAACTTTCTCATTTCTCCATATTTCTTCATCAAACTTTCGATATATACTCATCATGACCACATCAGCATGACCATACTAAAATGTAAAAGGTCAAGGTCACACTGAAAGTCATTATATGGGTTAATACGCAAACTTAACGTTGGCTATAACTTTGTCATTTCTCCATATTTCTTTATCAAACTTTCAATATATACTCGTCATGACCATACTAAAATGTAAAAGTCAAGATCACACTGAAGGTCATTATATGGGTTAATTCGAAAACTTAACGTTGTCTATAACTTTCTCATTTCTCCATATTTCTTCATCAAACTTTCGATATATACTCATCATGACCACATCAGCATGACCATACTAAAATGTAAAAGTCAAGGTCACACTGAAGGTCATTATATGGGTTAATACGAAAACTTAACGTTGGCAATAACTTTGTCATTTCTCCATTTTTATTCATCAAACTTTCGATATATACTCATCATGACCACATCAGCATGACCATACTAAAATGTAAAAGTCAAGGTCACACTGAAGGTCATTATATAGGTTAATACGAAAAATTAACGTTGGCAATAACTTTGTCATTTCTCCATTTTTCATCATCAAACTTTTAATATACACTCACCATGACCACATCAACATGACCATAAAAAATATAAAGATCAAGGTCACACTGAAGGTCAATATATAGGTTAAATATTCTTCTTTTTTTCGTGAAAACAACATTAACTATAACTTTGTTGTTTATCAATATTTATTCATCAAAATTTTAAGACAAAATCAAAATCCTAAAATATAAAGGTCAAGGTCACACTTAGTGGGGCTGATTTGTAAAGGTCATTCATCTGGTTCTATAACACCTTGTTTACTGATAAAGCCCTGAGAGGCGACACACGTGTTCCGCGGAACACCCATCTAGTTTAGTAGTCTGGTTCCCTTTCTCTACTGCGCTCGCTACTCTCTCTTCATGCACGACCCACGAAGAGAGAGTAGCGAGCGCAGTAGAGGAAGGGTACCACACGACCCACGAAGATAAAGTAACGAGCGCAATATGGGAAGGTTACCATACTACTTTTAGAGCTCTTACCATTTGTTTTCTTCAAATCATTAGGGAGACCAAAGCATACACTGCCCCTCACACCCGCGACCCCACCCCACCCCCACTGGCCGATTCAGGTGGGAGTGGCGTATCCAGCCCCCCCCACCCCACCCCCACTAAAATAGTCAAGTATACATAATTCTTGGGCGACACGCACGATAACCCAAACAAAGATGTTTACCCTGCCTAAAAAATAAAATGAAACACGACGTCGTTTTTTAGCTCTATTGGTCGAAGGCCAGCAGAGCTTATGGGATGACGAGTTGTCCGGCGTCCGTCGTCCGTCGTCCGTCCATTAACTTTTGCCTTGTGAACAATCTAGGGCCTTCATTAATAACCGGATCTTAACGAAACTTTGCCAGTGTCTTTATATCAATGAAAGCTCGGACAAGTTCGAAAGCTAACCAGATCAGAATAATTTCACCGGAGTTATGGTCTTTGTTTTGCTGAAAAATGCAATATTAAGCCTTGTGAACACTCTAGAACCATCAATTATTATTTGATCTTTACCAAACTTGCAGAGTTTGTTAATATTAATGAAAACTCGGAGAGGTTTGAAAACCAGCCAAATTGGGTCAGTAACACCGGAGTTATAGCCATTGCTTTGTTGAAAAATGCTTTGTTCTGCCTTGTGAACACTCTAGGGCCTTGAATATATTTCGGATCTTTACGAAACTTTGCCATTGTCTTTATATCAATGAAAGCTCGGACAAGTTCGAAAGCTAACCAGATCGGAATAATTTCACCGGAGTTATGGCCCTTGTTTTGCTGAAAAATGCAATATTAAGCCTTGTGAACACTCTAACACCTTCATTTACTATTTGATCTTTACCAAACTTGCACATAATGTTAATATCAATGAAAGTTCGAAAACAACTCAAGTCGGATCAGCCTTGTGAACACTTTAGCCAGTAAAGCTTCCACAGGCCCTCTTGGGCCTCTTGTTGTTTTTTGGTGTTTTTTTGCTTGTCAACAATTTTTTGGAAAACTACGTACCCCTTCCCCTTGATCCGCCACTTTCACTTTTTTATCTATATTTTGAGAATATAACCCGTACCGTCACAATTGGGGATTTTTCATAAAATTGCGAAACAAAACGGTAAACATTTATTGCATAATTGTATCTTTCATACAGTTTACAGTACCCTCCCCAAACCCGGGCCACCCACCCACCCCCTCATCCTGCTCACAGGTACACAAAGTAGATGCGTACACCGGCCTTATTGGGCCTCTTGTTGTTTTTTGGTGTTTTTTTGCTTGTCAACAATTTTTTGGAAAACTACGCACCCCTTCCCCTTGATCCGCCACTTTCACTTTTTTATCTATATTTTGAGAATATAACCCGTACCGTCAGAATTGGGGATTTTTCTTAAAATTGGGAAACAAAACGGTAAGCATTTATTGCATAATTGTATCTTTCATAAAGTTTACAGTACCCTCCCAAACCCGGGCCAACCACCAACCCCCTCATCCTGCTCACAGGTACACAAAGTAGATATAATTTCTGTAAAAAAACACGCTTAAGTCGAGACTGTTTATAACAACAAACTTATGTCATGATCACTCTCCCTCCAGAACCTGCAATTTAATTTATTTCCTCTTCTTTGTTATTTTCCCCTTCTTTCTATCTTCTGTTGATGTTCCTGTTTGTATTTCGATGTATTTTCCCTATTAAAAATGCTTTGTTCTTTTAGTAAAACTATACCAAATTGTTTTGAATAGCAATACTCAATAACTATTCTAAAAATCAATTTATTTGAATTTTCGCGGAGCGGGTACTTTCGTTTTTAACGCCTGTAAAACAGATATATAGTGACTACGGTCGCAATCGTTGTTAAAATATGTCACTATTAAATTCATTGACATTTTTCAAAGTGGGACTGGGTTTAGTAAAAACAAACACTGAAGCATGTATCTGGGCGTTTAGTTTGTTAATAATTCACATTTATTTGCCGTTATCGGGTTATCGGGTTTATAAAGCCCCGTAGTCATTACGCCGTACTTTACATGTTGAATTTTCAATGATGTAAGCGGCTTTTTCCCTATAACCTTTAACCTGGCCGCTTAAACTGAAAGTGTTGATTATTTCGCACTTTTTCATTGTGTCATTGTGTCTTTCTTCCAGATTCGTTCCATATTTTATCATATACATGTGTCACAGACTAAAATATGAAATGGAATTTAGAGCAGAATGGAATGCGATTGGAATCAAAATCTCATACCATAATGGCATTCTAATTCCATTCCATCCCAGGTTTTAGAGTATGCCGATTTATAAACCATACGTTTTCTACCTCGACACCGCAATACAATTTCTCAAATAACTCGCTGTAAAATAGTTAATTGTTGTTGCAATGTGATAATC
Organism: Cyrtodaria siliqua; assembly: GCA_037043455.1. Classification (NCBI taxonomy): domain Eukaryota; kingdom Metazoa; phylum Mollusca; class Bivalvia; order Adapedonta; family Hiatellidae; genus Cyrtodaria; species Cyrtodaria siliqua. The sequence continues at coordinate 173,504 of JAWPHD010003234.1, forward strand.
GCATGAAAAGATACTAACCTCTTCTACTAAAAATCTTACCCGAGCTTCAACGGATACTTTAGCATAATTTAAGATTTCTATCATTGTCGCCATTTGTCATTCGCAAGCAGTGTCAATAGATGGCGCTATTTGAAGAAAAACCACGTGACCACACATACTACATCATAATAGAAACTTACCACATCATAATGAAAACAGACCACATCATAATGTAAAGTGACCACATCATAATGGAAAGTAACCACATCATAATGAAAAATGACCACATCATAATGTAAAGTGACCATATCATAATAGAAACTTACCACATCATAATTAAAACAGACCACATCATAATGTAAAGTGACCACATCATAATGAAAAGCGACCATATCAAGATGCAAAGTAACACATCATAATGGAAAGTAACCACATCATAATGAAAAGTGACCACATCATAATGTAAAGTTCCCACATCATAATAGACACTTACCACATCATAATGAAAAGTGACCACATCATAATAGACACTTACCACATCATTATGAAAAGTGACAACATCATAATGGCAAATGACCACATCATAATGGAAAGTGACCACATTATAATGGAAAGTGGCCACATAATAATGACAAGTGACCACATCATAATGTAAAACGACCACTTCATAATGTAAAGTGACCACATCATAATGTAAAGCGACCACATCATAATGTAAAGTAACCACATCATAATGGAAAGTTACCACATCATAATAAAAAGTAACCACATCATAATGGAAAGTGACCACATCATAATGACAAATGACCACATCATGTAAAACGACCACATCATAATGTAAAGTAACCACATCAAAATGGAAAGTGACCACATCATAATGGTAAGTGACCACATCATAATGACAAATGACCACATCATAATGTAAAGCGACCACATCATAATGTAAAGTGACCACATCATAATGAAAAGTAACCACATCATAATGGAAAGTGACCACATCATAATGACAAATGACCACATCAGGTAAAACGACCACATCATAGTGTAAAGTAACCACATCATAATGGAAAGTGACCACATCATAATGGTAAGTGACCACATCATAATGACAAATGACCACATCATAATGTAAAGTGACCACATCATAATGAAAAGCGACCACATCATAATGGAAAGTGACCACATCATAATTACAAATGACCACATCATGTAAAACGACCACATCATAATGTAAAGTAACCATATCATAATGACAAATGACCACATCATAATGTAAAGCGACCACAGCATAATGACAAATGACCACATCATAATGAAAGTAACCACATCATAATTAAAACAGACCACATCATAATGTAAACTGACCAAATCATAATGAAAAGCAACCACATCATAATACAAAGTCACCACATCATAATGGAAAGTAACCACATCACAATAAAAAGCGACCACATCATATTGTAATGCGACCACATCATAACAGAAACTTACCACATCATAATATAAATTGACCACATCATAATGACAAATGACCACATCATAATGCAATGCGACCACATCATAATGGAAAGTGACCACCTCATAATGAAAAATGACCACATCATAATGAAAGGGACCACATCATAATGGAAAGTGACCACATCATAATGTAAAGGAACCACATCATAATGGAAAGTGATCACACCATAATGACAAATGACCACATCATAATGGAAAGTGACCAAATTATAATGACAAATGACCACATCATAATGGAAAGTGACCACATCATAATGGCAAATGACCACATCATAATGTAAAACAACCACATCATAATGTAAAGTAACCACGTCATAATGACAAGTGACCTCATCATAATGACAAATGACCTTATCATAATGTAAAGCGACCACATCATAATGGAAGGTGACCACATCATAATGAAAGTGACCACATCATAATGGAAAAAGACCATCAAAGTCGTGTTTGGCGTTCCATACACGTATCTCATATAAACATATATACATACACATATACACATAGACACACATATATGTATGTAAAAGTAATAAATTCAAATATTCACCATTATGTAATGTATAGACACGTATCCATATATTCTCAAATATTCACATTATATATTATGTTTAAATATTCTACCCATTATCTGTATACATGCATCCATAATATATTCTCAAGTATATACAGCTTTGCAGATATACACACATATGTACAAACACAAATCATTATCTACACACTCACTGTATGTATTTGTTTTGTATATCCTGCTATTGAGATAATAAACCCTTCCGAATATGCATGGATTACTTTTCTTTCTAGTGCGGGATGGGTGGGGGGAAACAATTATACAAAACATTTTCTGGAGCATATATATAACGACAGGGGAAAAAAGAAAAACTTAAAAAAAGCTAAGGAGTAGACAACAGTGTTTTACTATGATGATTGTTATGGTGACATAATAACAAGTCTATATATATTATATCTATTTATTGTCCTATTTTACCAATGTTTATATATCGACTCCACATGGCTTCAAATTGTTTTACTTATACATTTGTATATGCTATCCACTTTTCCACTTTGTATAGAGATATAATATGTTTTTTAAAGATATCTAGTAATGGGTTTTGCTTTTGCATCGTTTGCTGATATATAAAAAGTTTGGCTTGCATGATAATTTTGCTCAAAGTGATATCAAATTTATTATTTCCAAATAAGATATCTCTTTCTTCCCAAATTGTCAAAGTTATATTACATTTATTTCTAATGTATTCTGCAAGATATGACCAAAACTGTTTTACAACTTCACAATTCCAAAACAAGTGATGTATGGTTTCAGATAAAATATTGCAAAAGCTGCACGTGCTATTATCTAGAATGTTCATTTTTGTTAGTAAATAGTTAGTTCCCAGAATTCTATGGTTGATTCTATATTGTAACCAAAGTAATTTTGGATCTTTTGTTATTTTAAACGGTATTGCGTAAATTGTTTCGAAATTATAGTTAGGTACCTTTAACAGAATATTAATATCAATGAAAGCTCGGATGAGTTTGAAAACCAGCCAGATCGCACTAGTAATACCGGAGTTATTGCCCTTGAATTAACGAAAATTGCTATATTTTGTCTAGTCAACATTAGTGCCTCCATTTTGCATCCTACCTTTACCAAACTTTGTCAGATTGTTGTTATTGATGAAAGCTTGGTCAAGTTCTAAAGCCAACGAGATTGGACCAGTAACACCGAAGTTATGGCCCTTGAATTATTGAAAAGTGTGTTAACCCTTTGATGTCAACACTCTAGCACCTTCATTTTTCATCCGATCTTCACCAAACTTTACTTACTTTATTGATATTCATGAAAGATCGGAAGAGTTTAAAAACCCACCAGATCGGACCAGTAACACCACAGTTATTGCCCTTGAAGTAACGAAACATTTTATAGTTTGTATTGTCAACACTCTAGCGCCTCCATTTAACGAAACTTGGCAAGGATGATCAGTATCAAGCCTAGTTGTGCATGTCATCACTGTGTTGCGGTTGAATGATTTTTGGCAGAGTTATGGCCCTTTAAATGTTTTATTACACTAGCTTTGTCCGGACTAGTTCTCCTAAACTCCTGTCCGGATTTCAGAGAAACGATTCAGGGATGCTCAGTACCAAGCCCAGTTGTGCCTATCATCACCGTGTTCCGGTTGAAAGATATTTGGTGGAGTTTGGTACACGTTTTGAAACACACACTTTGTCCGGACTAATGCTTCTGAACCTCTGGCCGAATTTCAACTAAACTTGGCAAGGATGAACAGTATCATGCCTAGTTATGCATGTCATCACTGTGTTCCGGTTGAATGATTTTTGGCAGAGTTATGGCCCTTTAAATGTTTTAGTACACTAACTTGTACCGACTAGTTCTCCTGAACCCCTGGTTGGATTTCAACGAAACTTGGCAGGAATGATCAGTACCAAGCCTAGTTGCGCAAGTCGTTGCCATGTTCCGGTTTAATGATTTTTGACAGAGTTATGACCCCTAATCGACAAAATTTATCCCTATTAGTTTTCCCGAACCTCTGGTTGGATTTCAGTGAAACTTGACAGGAATGATCAGTAACAGTAAGCTTTGTCCCGACTACTTCTCATGATCTGCTGCCTGGACTAGTTTTTCCGAACCTCTGGTTGGATTTCAGTGAAAATCGGCAGGAATGAGCAGTACCAAGCCTAGTTGCGCATATCTTTGTCGTGTTCCGGTTGAATGATATTTGGGTGAGTTGTGGCTCTTTAAAACGTTTTAATGCATAAGCTTTGTCCCGACTACTTCTCCTGATCCGCTGTCTGGATTTCCATGTAACTTGGTAGAGATGACCAAGCCTAGTTGCATATGTCTTCGTCGTGTTCCAGTTTAATGATTTTGGCGGATTTAAGGCCCTTTTTCCTACAGGGGAGGCATCTGTTTTTACTAAAAACAATCCCTAGTTCTAATTGTGTATGGTTATTTAGGGACTCGAGGCACAACAATTATAGAAAATAGGTTTTGACCGCCTGCATAAAGGGCCCCTCTACAGGCTCATACAATTGTTGCGCCTCGAGTCCCTAAATGACCATGCCAAATTAGAACTAGGACCGCTTGGTTACATTGCTAGCATGGGTCAAGGGTTAAAGGTTCTGTTGTGGGTGTTGTTGTTTCATGTTTGTTGTTTTGCAACGTTTTAAAAGAAGTACTGATGGGAATTTTATGACGACAACCCTTGTATAAGAGGCGTTGTAGCCAGTAGAGCCTCCAAAGACCCTCTTGGGCCTCTTATTTGTGACTATCAGAAGTTTGCTGAAGTTTTCATGTAAGCCATTCTCTTATTTTCATAATTCCAGGGCCATATCTCTGTTGTGTCTAGTTCAGGGCCATAACTTGTCTAGTTCAGGGTCATACCTGTGCTTAATCACATAAAACTGGGTTGCAACCTTGTACACACTTATTCATATTAACATGTTGACCAAACTAGAGAAATACCTTATAAAGATGACCAACAAGTGTTCATATGGCAAACAAGAGGCCCAAGAGGGCCTGTGGACGCTCTACTGGCTAAACATAAAGTTTTATGTATAATATCATATCGACCGGAAATCCAGCCAGAGGTTCATGAGAACTAGTCTGTTTAAAACCTTTAAAGGGACATAATTCTGCCAAAATCATTCAACCGGAACACGGTGACGATATGTACAACTAGGTTTGGTACTGATCATCCCTTAAAAGTTTCACTGAAATCCGTCCAAATGAAGCCCCTTTCATCTTAATGAGGCCAAAATATAGCAAATTGCAGAAAATCAAGGGCCATAACTCCTGTGTAAACGGCCCAATCTGGCTGTTTTTCAAATTTATTGGAGCTTTCATTGATATTTACAATCTGGTAAAGTTTTGGTAAAGATCGGATGAAAAATGAAGGCCCTATCATCTTAACAAGGCAAAATGAAGCATTTTTAAATAAATCAAGGGCCACAACTCTGCTGTTACTGGTCCGATCTGGCTGATTAAAAAAACAAGAGGTCAATGACCTTGAAGCTCTACTGATTGGTTTTGATTTCAGGAAGTAGTCGCTACAAACTTGTTTTTTGAAAAATTATTTTTAGCCTCGGCGGCCATCTTGAATTTCCGGCCGACCTGAAATTCCGTCAAGTAGTTTCAGAGGAGTAGTCGCTACAAGTTTTCATTATATAACTCTATGTAAAAAAAGATGGCCGCTGACAGCCATGTTTAACATCAAATCAAAACGATTTTTGGCAAGGACGAACATCATGTCATGCTGATCATTTTAGAAAAAGTCCCATATCAATATCACTTATAGTTTTCGAGAAGTATTCGCTACAGACTTGTATTTTAAAAATCTATTTTTATCTTTGGCGGCCATGTTGGATTTCACATCAACAATTTTTGCTAGGATCAACTAGACTTCATGGGTAACATTTCTGTAAAGTTTCATGAATATCCATCCAGTAGTTTCAGAGGAGTGGTCGCTACAAATAAAAGTTTACGGACGGACAGACGGACAGACGGACGACGGACGCCGCACCACGGCATAAGCTCTGCTGATCTCTGATCAGTCGAGCTAAAAATGAAAAAAATAATCCATTTTTTTTTTTTTTTTTTTTTAAATATAATAATACAAGAGGTCAATGACCTTGAAGCTCTACTGATAGATTTAGATAGCTAGATCAGCATTCATGTGAAGTTTCATAAAAATATGTCAAGTAGTTTCAAAGGGCCTGTGGACGCTCTACTGGCTCTAAGTTTATGTATAAGGGGCCATAACTCTTTCAAATATCGTTCAACCAGAACATGGTGATGATATACGCAACTAGGCTTGGTATGATTGTCCCTGACAAGTTTCGTTGAAATCCAGCCAGAGGTTCAGGAGAACTAGTCTGTACAAAGTTAGTGTATTAAAACCTTTAAGGGGTCATAACTCTGCCAAAATTCATTCAACCACAAGACGGCAATGACAGGTGCAACTAGGCTTGGTACTGATCATCCCCATCAAGATTCGTTGAAATCCAGCAAGAATTCAGAAGAGACTAATCTGGACAACGTTTGGCTATTAAAACCTTTAAAGGGCCATAACTCTGCCAAAAATAATTCAACACGAATATGGCGACGATATGCACCACTAAGCTTGATACTGATCATCCTTGTAAACTTTCGTTAAAATCCAGTCAGGGGTTCAGGAGAAATAGCCCGGAAAATGTTTGTGTATCAAAAAACTTTAAAGGGCAAGAACTCAACCAAAAATCTGTTAACCAGAATGCCACGATGATATGCACAACTATGCTTGCTGCTGATCATCCCTGTAAAGTTTCGTTGAAATGTGGGGAGGCGTTCAGGAGAACTAGTCCAGACAAAGTTTGTGTATTAAAACCTTTAAAGGGCCATAACTCTGCCAAAAATCATTCAACCGAAACATGGCAATGATATGCACAACTAGACCCGATACTGATCATCCTTGTCAAGTATCGTTAAAATCCAGCAAGGGGTTCAGGAGAACTAGTCCAGACAAAGTTTGTGTATTAAAACCTTTAAAGGGACTACACCAAAATCATTCAACCGGAACACGGTGACGATATGTACAACTAGGCTTGGTACTGATCATCCTTGAAAAGTTTCACTGAAATCTGGCCAAATGAAGGTCCTTTCTTCTTAAAGCTACAGAGTCCCTATATCAATCGATGTTTTCTTTGTAGGCGTGTCTTTATTTGTAACTTCATGTTCACCAGCTCATGTCGAAATCGGGTATTTAAGCGAGCAAATATAGCTAAGGAAATCATTTACTGTATATACATCGACCAGTGCACATCGTACCTATACACAGGTAACAGTAATTTTTACAAAAAAAAAAGTTAGCAGCTTCTTTCGGGGCTCGAACACACGACCTTCTGATTTCAAGTCCTCTGCTCTATCCACTGAACTACGACGCTACTTGAGAAAATAGTATACTAACTACCATATATTATCAGGCAAAATAACTTAACATATTTGAACGCAACTAATGATGGATCAATAAATATGCGGTCCATATTGTCGCACGTGTAAATTAACATTGCCTGGTGTAATACTGTATGTTATCAATATGAAACTAATACTTCGCCTCAAATCAACCATATCTCGACTTGTTATTTAACGCTTGATGAGTTTGTGCGCGCGCTCTTTTTATTACGTAATGCCTATTTAGTGTTAAAAATGCTACAAAATACCAATAAATAGCAGTGGTCTAGAGGTTCAGCGTACAAGTCTTTCAAATCTTACAAGTGCAAGGCTGTGGTTCAAATCCCGTTCGGGGCAACTATTTTATTATCACATATATTCTGGAGCCGTATATTTATCGATGTTACCTGTACGGAGGCTAAATAAAAATGTGAAATTTTACGTATCGATTTCTCCTTATATACCGACTTTTGGGGTGTTCGTCGATTTGAAACTACTTCACATGTGACTCATTCATATTCATGAGTTATTACCAGTTAAAATAGGGACTGTACAGCTTTAAGAGGCCAAAATATAGCATATTTCAAAAAACCAAGGGCCATAACTCCGGTGTAAATTGTCCAATCTGGCTGTTTTGAAACTTGTCCGAGCTTTCATTGATATTAACAACCTGTTAAAGTTTGGTAAAGATCGGATGAAAAATGAAGACCCTATCGTCTTAACGAGGCAAAATATAGCCTTTTTAACTAAATCAAGGGCCATAACTCCGCTGTTACTAGTCCGATCTGGCTGGTTTTTGAACTTATCCGAGCTTTCATTGATATTAACAAGATGGTAAAGTTTGGTAAAGATCGGATCAAAAATGAAGGCCCTATCGTCTTAACGAGGCAAAATATAGAATTATTAACTAAATCAAGGGCTATAACTCTGCTGTTGCTGGTCCGAACTGGCTGGTTTTCGAACTTGTCCAAGCTTTCATTGATAGTAACAATCTAGTACAGTTTGGTAAAGATCGGATGAAAAATGAAGGCCCTATCGTCTTAACAAGGCCAAATATAGCATTTTTAACTAAACCAAGGGCCATAACTCCGCTGTTATTGGTCCGATCTGGCTGGTTTTTAAACTTGTCCGAGCTTTCATTGATATTAACAATCTTGTAAAGTTTGATAACGATCGGATGAAAAATGAAGGCACTAGCATCTTAACGAGGCAACATATAACATTTTTAACTAAGTCAAGGGCCATAACTCCGCTGTTACTGGTTCGATCTGGCTGGTTTTCGAACTTGTCCGAGCTTTCATTGATATTAACAATCTGGTAAAGTTTGGTAACAATCGGATGAAAAATGAAGGCCCTATCGTCTTAACGAGGCAACATATAGCATTTTTAACTAAGTCAAGGGCCATAACTCCGCTGTTACTGGTTCGATCTGGCTGGTTTTCGAACTTGTCCGAGCTTTCATTGATATTAACAACCTGTTAAAGTTTTGTAAAGATCGGATAAAAAATTAAGGCCCTATCGTCTAAAAGAGACAAAAGTTAACGACGGACGCCCTTGGCCAGTAGAGCTAAAAACAGCACCAGCACATGAACGATTATATGGCGCCTAACAGGCATGAACACGCCAGGCTCATCCTCCATGTACATCAAGATAAAATATGGAAAATGGGCCTAGAAACTTCTCACCCTGAACTGCAGAGTTTCTGCAAATTCTATCTAGAAACTCCATTTACACTGGAGTCACTTTTATTGTTTTTCTGCCACTGCTCTTTTGATGTGAGCGGGATGGTACTGGAAACAATGCAGGGATCATGATGAAGACCTTTAAGGAACATGTACAAAAAATGATAAAATGAACATGAATTTGGGGGGATTCTACCCCTCTGTCTACCCCTCCAAAATTCAAGGGACATAACTCTATTTATCCTAATTGGATTTGGATATAGCTGGTATAGTCTGAGCTTTGATTGCATTTTGAACAATTCATATTATAGAAAGAACTGATAAGTGTTCGCAAAACAAGAACTAAGGTAATCCAGAATATTCTCAAAAGGGCGGCTTCCATATTCATTTCACAAGGACCTTCAAATGGTCATATCTACTTTGTTTATCATCAGATTTTGATAATTATTTTACCCTTTTCCAAGTTCTTTAGAACTCTCAACAATAACGCTTGTTGAATATATGCCTTTTTCTCTTTAAGAAAAGAAAGAATACAAAATATGATACAAAGTTTTAGGAAGGACACATTGTATTCAGGACTCAGTCTAGTCAGATTGTGGATATGAAGTATGTTAATTATTGTATAGTACATTGTCATCCATTTGGTATGTTTGAAACAATTTCGGTATAGTGTTTATTATGACTGTTTTCAGTGACGGAGGAAATCCTGGATGTCGTGTTGACCTAATTTTGACAATAATGAAAGTCATTGGCATAAGGATCATCTATGTGAAGCTTGGTGAGGATGAGAAGTTTACGCAAAAGTTAATAGATGGAAGACCGACAAGGGATAAAATGAATCGAATAAAGCGTTAAGATAGAAGGTCAATGTCATCAAGAAGCGAAGTTAATTGAGGTCAAGGTCATCACTAAGTCAACCAATAAGGCATGATGTGATAAACCAAGGTCAAGGTCATCAAGATGGGATGAAAGCGATGAAACTATGTCAATAACATGCCAAAAATAGAAGCCAATGCAACTGGCCAAGCAGTTTCTGAGAATATTTTTTACCTCTACAACTCTATATACAAACGTTGTACCATGGGGAAAGGGCGTTTTTTACCTTTGGAACTTTATTTGGACAAACTTGAAAGTCTAGAAAATTCTTATCTAAAACAATTGTCAAAATATGTTCCAATGGTTTTCGAGAAGAAGATATTTTTGAAGTTAAGGTTATTTTCATAACTGGCTGCGATCTTGGAGAGGGTTCAGGGAAAATTAGTTTATAGAAAAATGTGTTACTTTCTATAAATAAAGACTATTATTATTATTAGTGGTTTTATTATATAGACATATAATTTGGTCAAAATTGGCCAACAGTTAGAAGTTGTTTAAAGATGTACAGTCCCTATTTTAACTGGTAATAACTCATGAATATGAATGAGTCACGTGTGAAGTAGTTTCTCATCGACGAACACCTCAAAAGTCGGTATATAACCAGAAATCGATGCGTAAAATTTCACATTTTTTATTTAGCCTCTGTACAGGTAACATCGATAAATATACGCCTTCAGAATATATGTGATAAAAAGAAATAGTTGGTCGGAACGGGATTTGAACCACAACCTTGCACTTTAAGTTTTGAAAGATGTATGCTGAACCACTAGACCACGGCTATTTATTGGTTACTTGTATCATTTTAACACTAAATAGGCATTACGTAATAACACGCACGCACACACAAACTCATCAAGAGCAAACTCATCAAGAGCTAAATAACAAGTCGTGATCTGGTTGTTTTGAGGCTAAGTATTAGTTTCATATTGATAACATACAGTATTACACCAGGCAATGTTAATTTACACGTGCGACAATATGGACTATATATGTATTGATCCATCTTGAGTTGCGTTCAAATATGTTAAGTTATTTTGCCTCATAATAAATGGTAGTTAGTATACTATTTTCTCAAGTAGCGTTATAGTTCAGCGGATAGAGCACCTGACTTGAAATCAGAAGGTTGTGTGTTCGAGCCCCGAAAGAGGATAACTTTTTTTTCTGTATAAAATACTGTTACCTTTGTATAGGTATGATGTGCACTGGTAGATTTATATACAGTAAAGCTTTCCTGCGCTGTATTTGCTCGCTTAAATACCCGATTTCAACATGAGCTGGTGAACATGAAGTTACAAGTAAAGACACGCCTACAAAGAAGAAATAGATTGATTTAGAGACTCTGTAGCTTTAAGCAAATGTTTATGGAATGATTACGGACGTCAGACATAAAGTGGTCACAACAGCTCACTTCGAGCCTACGGCCCCGGTGAGCTACAGAAGTAAGAAAAAAGCCAATACGCCTAATCCTTTGTACATTCATACATTTATATACAGCACCAATAATGTAAATACATACTTATGACTGTACAAAACATATTATTTTACTTTTATCCTCCTGTGACAGTTATTTAACGGCGAGGTCATCCATCTCTCTAATGAAATGAAATGGGATTTCACTCAAATTTCCATATATGGAATATTGATAAATATCATTTAAAGCAAAGAAAGTCGCTGCAAATGAATGTAAAATCCTTTACTGGTCATATAAAGCATTACTATCAATAAGTATATATATTTTTTATACAGTTGCTGTCATTGTTTTCTCTGTAAATAAGTAATTTTTATATTTATAAATATTAAATATATGGCATTGGAACTGTGATGTCATAGCTCTCAAAATGGTGGCTTTTATATCTGTTTCAATAGAAGTTTCAAATGATCATATCTTGTCTTTTTCATCCGATTTTGATCATTCTTTCACCCTTATTTAAGTTTTTATTAAAGATGGTTTGGCTTTGTCGCTACATACCCTTTAAACAATTTAAAGCAATCGTCTAAAACATTAAAACGATATATATATATATATATATATTCAATAATACTGCATTGATCATTACAAAAGAGGAAGGAGTTACAGTCACATTACAACCATTTTGAACAATAATAAAGATTGTGCCACCTTTCTTAAGAAAAAGGATAGTCGGGTGAAAAAGGGTGGACACCAAGAGGGCCAGTATCGCTCTACTTATTTAAGGTTTATTGCCTGAGGAGTGGGAGGGATGTGGTATTAGATATGATTGGTTTTCAAGCTTTTTCGGATTTTTTATTGAAATAAACATTCTAAATAAGTTTGGTACAGATTGGATAAAAATGAAGGTCCTAGAGTGATGATAACATTGCATTGAATGATAACATTGCATTTTTCATTCAATCAAGGTCCACAATTCTGTCTCTTTCTGTCCAAATTCATCTGTTTATTGAAATAATCAAGCTTTCATTGATATAAAAACTGAAGAAGTTTGGTAAACATTGGATGAAACATGAAGGAGCAGGAGTGATTACAACGCAAAGGATAGATAGCATTTATAAATAATTCAAGAGCCATGTCTGAATAAATTTGGTAAAGAGCGGACAAAAGACGGAAGAAGCAAGAATCATAACAAAACAAAGTGTAGCATTTTTAAATAATTCAAGAGCCACAATAACTCCGCTGTTGGAAGTCTGACAGGTCAAACTTTCGTTTATGCCCAAGATGAGAAAAATTTAATAGTTGGATGATGAATAACGTGCCATTCCATAAGCTTACCTGGCCTTCAGTTAATACAGATAATCAAGACGACCACTTCCTCCCCTTACCATTAATAAAGGGAAAGATTATGTGATATTTCTTTGACTAAAATGCATTAAAAAGTTGCCGATAGGTACTGAAAACCAAATTCCCCAAAACCAATTTAGCTCAAATCGAGTGTGCCAAGTTGTACTCAATAGATGCTTATTGAATTCAAGGTACTGAATGACTATCAAGTGTATCCAGCAATAATAAGAAAGTACAAGTAGAAGAAAAAGTGTTTTTCCGTTTGACATAAATTAAGGCCTAGATTAACAAGGAGCAGTCAAAGGGACGGCCATATTCCCCTACCAGGTCTTGTGATCGACACGCCATCTCATTATGTGAACATTTGTGCTGATTTATTTCAAAATCCCACAATGAACGACAAAGTTACAGCCCGGACAAGCCTATTTCTGGCCTTTAACCTCCAAGTGTGACCTTGACCTTTGAGCTACAGACCTGGGTCTTGCGCGCGACATGCTGTCTTATGGTGAATATTTGTGTCAAGTTATTTCAAAATTCCACGATGCATGACAAAGTTACAGCCCGGACAAAAAGATGACAGACAGACAGACAGACAGATGGACGGACGGATGGACTGGGTCTTGCACGCGACATACCCTCTCTTTATGGTGAACATTTGTGTCAAGTTATTTCAAAATCCCACGATGCATGACAAAGTTACAGCCCGGACAAACAAATTACATTTCTGACATTTAACCTCCAAGTTTGACCTTGACCTTTGAGGTACGGACCTGGGTCTTGCACGCGACACACCCTCGCATTAGTATGTGCCAAGTTATTTAAAAATCCCACAATGCATGACAAAGTTACAGTTACAGCCCGGACAAGCCTATTTCTGACCTTTAACCTCCAAATGTGACCTTGACCTTTGAAGTACGGACCTGGGTCTTATGGTGAACAATTGTGGGAACTGACTGATGGACGGACGCACTGACGGACTGACTGAGGGACGGACTGACGGACGTACGGGGGGCAAACCTAAAGTCCCCTCCGGTCTGGACCGGTAGGGGACTAAAAAAATAGACAGTGGTGTTGAATGTATATAAGAGGAATAGAATTTTATATTGAAGTTTGAATTCATGCGTACAGCACGTATTGTGCTTTTCCTGGGTAGAACCAGTACTGTACACCTCCCACCATCCATAAGAAACGACACTTCCTCAGTTACAAGTTGAGCTCCCAGAAACCCCGCAGCGATGAAAGGTAAAGGTATACAATGCAATGTCGTTAACCATTCGGCCACGGAGATGCTTTTGGGAAAGAATCAAACCAATCTCTAAAAAAACGACCAATAATTATACAATACTGTTAAAATGACACTCTGCTTACAGCTCTAGTGGTAAGGTTGGTGTGGACCACCCCGTATATTTCCCCTCCCTCTATTGTGTTGCCCTAATTTAATATATAAATATCATATAAATAGCCCTAATTAAATACCTAACTGTCAGACATAATAATCATAAACATAAAAAATCAACACTTTCGCATTCGGTAGTTTGATAAAACATTACGTGGTCCCGCCTTAATTCCATTAAAGCAATGGGAAAGCTTATATTAGCAGGATTTTATAATGGATATTTCGACAATAAAACATGTTTAAAAACATTCTTTACTGAAAAAATGCGATCTGTTCAAAATTTCCTATTAAATGTTTAAGTTTTATAATATGTAAACTTTTTAAGCGGAAATTAAGGTTTTATTTCATACCCGAGCCAACCCTGATTCCGCTTCTTGGAGAAGGTGTTGGATGGGGTATAAAAGTTAATACTCAGACCACGTAATGTAAATACATAACTATCAGAAATAATATTGTGATAAAAAATCAACATTTTCCCATTCTGTAGTTTGATAAAAACACTTTATGTCTGATGAAGTTAATGCTGATTACCAGGGCTCACGTCAGGTCAAAATTCCAAGGAGAAATTGTGTCCATAAAAAGAAGTTCTCGGGAAAAGTCAGCAGTTTGAGTGTGTTCTAGCACACTTCTCCCTATTGCTTATGTCCTGGATTAAAACAAAACATACAAATGTAGACCCTTACACATAACATTCCCCCTCTGTGGGTTCCCGCACTTTAAACTGGTTTCCCTGGAAACCTGGTTTTGCTTGTCCCTGACTAGGATCTACTACATGATTTTGTTCTGCAATATGACCTTGGTTTCCATAGTCACATGTGTCACCATGGAAACCTTGTGAACTCTGACCCTGATTTTGAACGACATAATTTCCGTCTGTTTCGCAACATTGTTTGTTTTCTTGTCTTTGAGAGCATTTTACTGTTTGTTCACAATTTGACGCAATATCTGTCATTCCTTGATACTTTGCCAGACGTTCCTGGTGATCCTGAAGACTTGCATCTAATTTCTTCTCAGCCGTTATTGGACCACTTCCATACGACACCTGACATTCATGTGCAAACAAGTCGTTGTCATCGATTTCAGATATATTCAAGTCACCAAAATCATTGTTTAGTGAATCAGTTATCGTGCTTGTTTCTGAATCCTCATTTTCGAAATCGAAGTGGATATTAAAATCGAAGTCATCGTATCCTGTGTTTACCAATTCCGGGTCATACTCATACAGATTCTCACCCTCTTTTAAGCATTCAAATCTGTTAAAAATATCCATCATTGAGCTATCCCCCTTACATGCCTTATCTGTAATTTCTGCATATTCATTGTCTAAATCAAAGCCAGCCTGTCTGTCCTCTTGGGTGTCATCATCAACATCGCTGTCCATTTCAGTAGCCTGTCTTGTTGGTGCTAATACACCATTATTCACATGCAAATCCTCTGATTCATGTGCTTGTTTGGCTGGTACATTTTCATACACATGGGACTCCATTGAAGAGGTGTGCTTCACAACCTCTTCCTGCTCTTCCCTCATTTCAAGGATAGCAACCTTTTTGGGATCTGAAGCGTAAATCATATTTACATCGCCTGGTTCAACATCTTCAAGCTTCTTTCCTTTTCCGTCAATGTTTTTCTTATCAAATTCATCTATAACTTTCTCTTTTTTAGGATCAGACTTTGGAAATCCATTTTCCAGATCAGATGTTTTATCACTATAATTTCCCGATTTAAAGTATTTTTCACTCTTTTCGATTTCTGCCATCTTTTTAGGATCTGAATCAAAGCAGTCTTCTTTTTTAAACTGCTCAACGTTTTCATAAGAATGGTCTTGTCTTTTATCCCACTCAAGCTGATGCCTGAAAGGGGGAGGAAGAGGCTGGTCCTTCGGGAGATAGTCGATTGGACTAGGCTGGCTTTTCCCATGGTAAACTTTAGAGAAGGGTAGTGTTTGAGGTGGGTGGGGTGATGGTGATGGTTTGTGTCCAACATCGCTATTGAATGACAAACGACTAGATATACCCGTGCTGCTGTCCTTCAGTTTCTTATCTGCTTTCTTGTTTACATCTACTTCTGTAAAAAATAATATAGCAGTTTTAATTTTAAAATAGATGAAATCATATAAAACGTGACAAATAAAATATTTGTATTTAAAACAGTGTAGAACAATTAGGTCTTGTATTTGATATCTGTCTACTGTACGTGTCACTAGCTTTAAAAGTTCAAGTGACACCCAACAATATTGATTTAAAAGAACTCACTGTGTTATGCCGGTATTTCAGAACACAATTTGAGTATTTGTAGAACAAATTTAATAATTTCTAAAATAGCTTAAACCATATTTGATGAAAAAAATATTCCTTAATTTTATTAAAAGATTCGGAAAACAAGAAAGTACAAGAGCACTGCCTAGCGGGGCATATACCCCTCTTGTTCCACGTAAAAGGAAATATTTAAAAAAATATTATTCAGAAAGTTATGGGCCTTTATAAGACGCATTCATTAGATCATGTTGAAAATGTGTGCAAAGCTTCATTGTTGTACACCTAATACTTTGAAAGTAATTAGCCACAATCATTTGTAAAAGGTAAGGTTAAGTTCCAGGTTAAACCTTTTTTCAAAGGGGAATAATTCAAAAACTATGAACCAGAGTTATGGGCCAATATTAGATGTATTTATTTGATCATGCTGAAGATCTTTGCAAAGTTTCTTTGTCGGAGACACAATTAGTTGTCAGGTAAAAGTAAACGGACAGACGGACGGACAACGCCAAGTCGGTTCTGATTATTATCGTTTGGCAAAAGTGCTAGTACTCTCCTTTGCATCGGTTGTAAATTTCAATGTAATATTCTATTCTGACGAAGTGATCAATAAGTCTGCCTACTAGGGAGCATAAAGTGGTAACAAAAAGAAAAATATAGTCAGGGGAGGTTCTGAGTTTGAGTAATAGATACGTTACAAATGTGGGCTATAAAAGCGAATAAAGACACATTTCCACTAAGAAAAAAAGATTGGACCTTTCCATTTTAAATCAGGGCCTGTCCATTTTAAATCAGGGCCTGTCCATTCAGAAGCAACAAGCCCTGGGCCTGTCTCTTAAAATAACTTTCTGTGAGCACTGCTGAGTACCCCCACCTCACCTCACCTCAACCCACCACACCCCACCCCAAACACACACACAAACTACCCCAACCCCACCCCAAACACACACACAAACGACCCCCACCCCACCCCACCCCAAACACACAAACAAACGACCCCCACCCCACCCCAAACACACACACAAACGACCCCCACCCCACCCCAAACACACACACAAACGCCCCCACCCCAAACACACACACAAACGACCCCCACCCCACCCCAAACACACACACAAACATACATACCAATTTTAACAATTAATTTGACATGACTGCTGTTTGTTCTGTTTAAAATAATACTCAGAAAAGCGGAAAATTGTAATTCCATGCTTTGTTCCCTTACCTTGTATGTTTTTGTATTCCTCGCCTTGATAATCAATCTCAATTTTAGCCAGTTCTGTGTACACCTAAAATGAGAATATAATTATATAAAATGTTCAGGAAAGTTAGTTTAAATTTATTTATTTTAATCACTCAATGTCTTCCTGGGTAGAACCAGTACTAAGCAAATGCTGCTAAAATGTCACAACATATATGGTCATGGCGGAGATCAAACTCATGACTCTTCAATCCAGGGTGTGACGCTCTACCGCTAGACCACAGTGCTCCATCATGCTTCAGGAAAGTTGAAAATGAGTATGACATTACGTGGTTCGAGTATTAACTTTCATACCCCATCCACCCCCTTCTCCAAGAAGCGAAAACAGGGTTGACTGAGGTATGAAATAAAACCTTTATTTCGGCTTAAAAAGTTTGCATACAGTGTCTATTCTAGAAATGAAAAGTAGGGTTGATTTTCCCCACTATACTTGAAAAATAGGGGGGATTTTAAAAAAGCAGGGGGGAATATGTGAAAATACATGAACTGACAGATACCTTTTAAATTTGCCGTACATGTGACTGTAAACAACAATCTTACAAAGATTAAAACGAACGAAAATAATGTCTGCAACCGCAAGGCAAAACATGCATGTCCTAAACTTATTTCCGTCTAAATTATTCCGTACAATCTGAAACCGAGTGACGTCAGCACGCCATGTGATACCTATCGCCACCTAACCTGGGAATACACAAATAATGGTAACTCTGCTACGATTTACATGCTTAGTCTAGATCATCTGCGATGCTTGCTTGTTTTCAAGACAAACGCTTCTATTTACAATCAAGCGTTCAAGATGATCAAGACTAGCTCTGATAAACAATAATCAGAATTTGTCTCCATTTAGTTAAAATTTACGGATTGTGATGTCGCATGCATATTTGTCACAAATTTAATTGTTTTTTCTACGTTTGTACACAGGTTTTACGTTTGTAAAAAGGTGTGATCTCATAGAAAATGGCGCAAATCGCGCGATTGCGCGTCCTAGAATAGACACTGGCATATTGTAAAATAAAAACATTTAATAGGTCATTTCAAACAGGTTACCGCATTTTTTCAGTAAAAAATGTTTTTAAAAGTGTTTGATTGTCGAAATATCCATTATAAAATCCTGTTAATAAGCTTTCCCATCGTTTAATGGAAACAAGGCGGGACCACGTAATGAAATGAGTATGAAATATTGTGTAACAAGAGTGGAAAACTGACAAACATGACAAAATAAACACTTGTCATAATTTGTGAAATTGCTTTTTTCTATACCTGAATTATGCCCCTTATTTACTTAAATTATTTGGGAAACTGAGGGCTGTTCCACAAGATGCACAAGCAGTTATAATAAAGTTACATAATTATTAATCAAATATGTCCATGGGCATAACATTTAGTGGATTTTGGAATTGGAAAGTATCATTGGTACATCAATTTATAAATTTCATTTTTTCTTTGATCTGTGGTGATCTGTGTTGCCATTCTCCCCAATATATAAATATGATTTAAGTTTAGTTTAGTTTAAACTTATTTATTTACATCGATTGTAACGAAAGCTCTATGAACTTATTTGAATCACTCTCGATGTCTTCTGGGAAACTGTAAATGGCATCTTGGAGAGAGTTTACGGAAAACAAGCTAAAACTATCAATGAAGGTGAGGAATACCCTGCTTTTTCATTCTAAGTTGAACAAAGGGCCCTAATTCTGTAATATATTAGGCAACCAACAATGGGTGATGTAGAGGGACATAAGGTCATCAGTTGTTATGAGTATATGAAGTTTGGGAACACCCCATTCAATTCAAACAGTTTTGAATAATTGTTTGAAAAATGCTAGTAATACAAATGTGTTACGGAACAAACGTGACGCGACAGGACAAAAATGTGTTACGTGGCAGGACGTTACGGACAGCGTGATTCCTATACAGCCCCTACTTCACTGTGAAAGCTGTGTGATAACCAGTTATATTACATATTTGTCTGTGATTTGTATAGGAAATACCGGGAATAGAAAAGCTATATCTACTCGTTTGCTCTACTGGGAAATATCTCCCAGTGGGAGATATTTCCCAGTACGGAACATTGCTCGGCCTTTTCAGTCAGTGGCG
Organism: Cyrtodaria siliqua; assembly: GCA_037043455.1. Classification (NCBI taxonomy): domain Eukaryota; kingdom Metazoa; phylum Mollusca; class Bivalvia; order Adapedonta; family Hiatellidae; genus Cyrtodaria; species Cyrtodaria siliqua. The sequence continues at coordinate 193,264 of JAWPHD010003234.1, forward strand.
GGAATGCCAAATGACGTTCCGATTGTTTTACGGACGTATCGTCAGATTCCGCCACTAGGAAATAACGATTACGGAAATTAACGAAGAGTTCCGGTTCCACTTGTTTTGTTTGTATGATGTAACGTCGTCTTGGATGACGTAGCGTCGTCTTTGCGTTCTCGTGCAAACTGGTGTAAAACTAGTGTTTTTGAGATACGGAAAATATCTCCCGAGGTAGAGAAATGGCCCCGATATAAGAACGAGTGCAGAGCACGAGTTCTTATATCGGAGCCATTTCTCTACCTCGGGAGATATTTCCCGTATCTCAAAAACATTGGTTATTAAACTCTATATAATTACCTCCACCATGGTTGGCCTGTCTCTCTTCTTATCTCTGACACATCTTTCAGCGAGGTCAAACAGTTGAACAAACATGGTGGTTGGGTAACTTCTATCCAGTTTCGAATCCTCTAAGTCTTTCTGTTTGTTCATCTTCGGATTTTCATGCACCATGTCTTCAATATACCCAATCTGTAAAGCAATAGAGGAAATGAAAACAATTAATCATAATAAAAGAGGTGTAAAAAGTAGGTCAAGGTCAATGTCTGGCACAGTGATCTCTATTTGTCATACTGCAAAGAAAATTCTCGGGATTTTATTGGTCAATGGGTCGTAGACATTAGCCCAAATGAAAGTCAGAGTTATTGGACATGTGTAACGACATTCTTTCTGGTAAGATGAAGATGAGTGTGAAGTTTCATGAACATAAGTCAAATACTTTTCAAGTTATTGCCAAGGTAAGGTTGCAGGTTAAAGTGTGACAGACGGACGACAGACGACGGACAAAGTGATCCCTATCTGTCTGCCTTTTTTGATTGGAATGTGTATTACTCATGTCGATGATGTATTGGATATTTTTCAGCAGCAAGTCCAAAAAACAAGAGTGCCATATTTATGAAACAACCTATGATAATTTTTTTGATAACAAATTAGGACCTAAAAGGAGTCATAAACGCAGGCTGATCTGGGTTTACAATGGACGCAAAGGCTATTATAGTTGTGCTTAGCGGGTTAAGGGTTAACATCAATTATCAACTCTGGTCTATGTTGTTTTTTTTACGCGTATATAATAACTGTTTGACTTGTGGTTTCAGAAAAAAAGACTTTTCATGTTCGTTTTATATTTATAAGTAAAACATGCAAGATCTGTATATACATACTTTTCACCCCATGGGCATGGCCATTTTTGACCACGGGCACTTCAATTGAACAAACTTGATAGTCAAGGGGTTGGCGATTATTTATAAAGAAAAGCTGTCGAAATCTGTTCAGTGTTTCTTGAGAATAAGTTTTTTTAAGGTTTTAGCCTTTAATCGGCAACCATCTTGGCTGACTTGACATAATTTTAAAAAAATTGAAAACCATTAACCTAAGGATCATCCATGTGACATCTGATCAAAATATGACCAAGCTGTTTCTAAGAAAAATCCAAAGGTTAATGAAGACGACAGACGAACGGTGGACAAAGAGTCATCCCAATAGCTCACATCTAAGCCTTCAGCTCCGGTGAGCTAAAACAAAGAATATTTCAAAACATTTCTTATTTTTACTTTGATAATGTATTATCACGTACAAGATATTTTTCATCTTTTCTGTCTTCAACATAAGGCTCCAATCCAGTGAGGCATTCAAATATTACCTGAAATATCATATAATCAATTAAATCATATTTCTGCTGTACAATATAGAGTTTAATTAACATTGTTGAAGTGATACGGGAAATAATTCCAGAGTGAGAAAGATTCTTGCGATATAGAAACGAGTGCATTTTCGCACGAGTTTCTATATCGCAAGAATATTTCTCACGAGTGAATTATTTTCCATATCACGACAAAAATGTTAATTAAACTTCATAATTCATATTCTGTGATGAATTTCTTTCCAATCATCTTTTGACACAAGTATTCCTTCTTCTGTCACTCCTTTGGAGACAGCGCGGAGTAATTTTATGACGTCAATTCATGACGAAATATCGTGACGTCTATCGTTTAGTTCATAACATTTGGCTAGCGAGATAGCACAGTAGAGGAAGGGATATGTTATAGATTTTCTCAAACTGGGAAATTTCTATAATTCATCACAGAATATATAATATACTCGTGTTATGCATGTGTTAAGGAGGAGATATAAAGCCTTATAGCAATAATAATGACATGACAAAAATACACTACCTACAAATGCTGCAATTTCACTATTACAAAACAAAGAGAAATCGATATAAATCCATAATTAGGTTCTGTAACCAAATTATATATTACCCAAGATTTACTACACCGATGACGAAACATCAAATTTACTAATGTTAAAGACCATTTTTTAATTGCTGGCTTTGACTGTAAAATTTGATAAACTAATAATTAATATCAAAACAACGACAAGCAATAAATCCAACTTACTCACCACACCAAATGCGTAAGTATCTCCCTTAATAGAGAAGCCATTTCCGCGCAGAATCTCGGGAGCGTGGTATGCCTTGTTCTTGTAGTCGTGCGTGCACGTGTTCTTTTTGGTGATGTGCGTCAACTTACCACCATCATCCCCACCTGTGGCCTGCTGGGCCAGTCCAAGGTCACCAATCTTCGCCTCGAAATGACGATCCAACAAGATATTGGCACTGAAATGAAAATATTTGCTTTATCTCATCATCAGGATAACTTTGAACTTTTTAGTAAAATCAACAGAACTTTTGTAATATGTAGAAACAATTTGCCTTGACCTATTCTAATAATTAATATTAATGATTGCACAGATACAAGTAATGTAGAAAGACAAACTGGACGCCGTGAGTTTTAAACAAATCAAGATTGCCATGTGTCCCTTTAAATATTGATAAATACTTTAAGACGTGTCGTGTGTCTGTTTAATTTACTACCATAAGTTAATAATCATTCTACAACAACGCAAGTATTACCTCTTGATATCCCCGTGAATAACTGGCTTGTCATCAACACTGTGTAGGAACTGTAGACCACACGCTGCGCCACACAAAATGAACAACCTCTGCTCCCATGTTAAAACTACATCGTGACCATTCTGAAAAATGTTAACAGTAGAAAGATATCTGATCAGATGATCTTTATTAACAGAGGGTAGTTCAGCAAAGTGTTTATTTACTTTAAAGTCCCCCAGAAGAACAGTATTAAAACTTGTTTTGTGCATTCTTGCTTGCCAGAGTATCCAAACTTTAAATACCCTTTATAAATCCTCTGGCACAACCCGTCACTTATCTGGGAATGAGGCAGAATGTATTGACCAGTCAGGTGCAGCTGTTTCAAGTCGAGACGAAAATATTAACTGATCAATAATCAATCAATAATTAATGTTAAGTGCGATAGTTTCGGTCATTTCCATCTAACAATGAACATAATATGTTTGTAATTAATCATTTTAAGTTGTCATTTTCTAAACATGAATTAAAATGACACTGATTAACCATGACATTAAAGTCTGCTCTGCTAATATCTACTGCGCATACCCACACTTATTTATCGCTGTGTTTAATCAGAGGTATGATTGGGGGACCGTTGTAACTCGGAGATGTGTGAGCTATTGAAAATCATTTTGTGTGAAGGTAGTTCTTTATATTTATTTACATTAGCAGGAGTCAGGTTTAGTTTATACAGACGATCTTACACGAGTGTTCATTTCAAATGAAAACATATATGCGTCTAAGGGAGTAAAATATTCAGATTACTCTAAGATTTTCGATTTTTTTCGTAAGAAAATAACAAGATTGTGTTATTCATTTATCATATGACACCATTTGTTTGAGATATTCTCTAAATTCAAGAGTAATAAGTGATAACAAATAAAATCTAGTACCCAGTATTTTATCGTCCAACATCGCATGACCTCATCCAATGATATTGACATGTGGTAGAATAAAACAAAAATATAACACTATAAAATGACGATTTGCAATTTCAGTCATTTAAATCCCAAGGTGCAATAACTAGGTCAAGTGTTCATACTTGAACAGTTCAAGAATCACAAACCACAAGATAAAATTGACCTTTTTATCACTCACTATCATAAACATTTGGGTTAACAAAGAAGTTTAGATGCAAATGACGATATGCAATGACATATAAGCAATTTCAGTCATTTGAATCCCAAGATGCAATAAATATGTCACGTGTTCATACTTGAATAGTTCAAGAGACACAAACTGCCAGAAAAAAATGCCCTCTTTATCACTTATGATCACTATCATCAACATTCAGGCTAACATACAAGTCGAGATGCTAACATTTTTTTATATCCCGGTTAAAAAAAACACTATGAAATTTGCATGTCATGGGCTTAACCTATAATCATCACTCTCATAAACACTTTTATCATCACCGTCCTTTTCATCACCATCACCACCTTCATCTTTACTTACCTTACAATGAAGGCAGTCATCGAGGGAGCCATTAGGCATGTACTGATACACAAGACACACTTCGTCTCCATCCAGGGCATACCCATACAGGATCACAATGTTCTCATGTCTGTACCTATTACATAGAACATAATAGTGAAACTTCCAACCAGGGCATACCCAAAGAGAATCACAATGTTCTCATGTCTGTACCTGTTACATAAACATGATAGTGAAACTACCAACCAGGGCATACCCATAGACAAGCACAATGTTCTCATGCCTGTACCTGTTACATAAACATAATAGTGAAACTACCAACCAGAGCATACCCATAGACAAGCACAATGTTCTCATGTCTGTACCTTTTACATAAACATAATAGTGAAACTACCAACCAGGGCATACCCATACAGGATCACAATGTTCTCATGTCTGTACCTATTACATAAAACATAATAGTGAAACTACCAACCAGGGCATACCCATACAGAATCACAATGTTCTCATGTCTGTACCTGTTACATAAACATAGTAGTGAAACTACCAACCAGGGCATACCCATAGAGAATCACAATATTCTCATGTCTGTACCTGTTACATAAACATAATAGTGAAACTACCAACCAGGGCATACCCATAGACAAGCACAATGTTCTCATGTCTGTACCTATTACATAAACATAAAAGTGAAACTACCAACCAGGGCATACCCTTAGAAAATCACAATGTTCACATGTCTGTACCTATTACATAAACATAATAGTGAAACAAACTATCAATCACATTTAAGAGTGCCTTGTGTAGAGTAAACCATTATTCACTCATTTCTCAGTTACACAAACAGAAGTTGTCATCAATGCAATACCAGTTGTCATCAATGAAATACCAGTTGTCATCAAAGCAATATCAGTTGTCATCAATGCAATACCAGTTGTCATCAATGTACATCAGTTGTCATCAATGCAATATCAGTTGTCATCAATGCAACATTATTTGTCATCAATGCAATATCAGTTGTCATCAATGCAACATCAGTTGTCATCAATGCAATATCAGTTGTCATCAATGCAATACCAGTTGTCATCAATGCAATATCAGTTGTCATCAAAGCAATTTCTGTTGTCATCAATGCAATATCAGTTGTCATCAATGCAATATCAGTTGTCATCAATGCAATATCAGTTGTCATCAATGCAACACCAGTTGTCATCAATGCAATATCAGATGTCAATGCAATATCAGTTGTCATCACACTTCTCACCAATGCAATATCAGTTCTCAACAATGCAGTATCAGTTGTCATCAATGCAATATCAGTTCTCATCAATGCAATATCAGTTCTCAACAATGCAGTATCAGTTCTCATCAATGCAATATCAGTTCTCATCAATGCAATATCAGTTCTCATCAATGCAATATCCAATTCTCATCAATGCATTTAAGGAGATGAATTTGTGTAAGTTTGAATCAAAAGCTTGTTTTCAAGTCCTGTCCAGTATTATTTGACATATTGTTCATTATGAATTTACCAATTCTCATCAAGGCACACTTCCTATCACTAGATGGCTTATTATTCAGCATGTATGTGTTAATGGATGTAATGGTCAGAATATTTCGTTTTTTACCTGCTTAGCGACTTCAGCTCTGTGGCCAAGTGAGATGACGAACTTTCTTCATCATTTCTCTCATGCTTCTGAAATTAGAAAATACATTCATGTATTATCTGTAATATAAATTATTAAAAATTAATTCGATTTTTACTCCCCCAACCCACCCCCACACCCAGCTTTGGGTTGTGATAATACCTCGAGATTAAAATAGAACACAGTACATCTATCTATTAATACTGCATCACCCACTTTAGGGTATTATGTGCAGGCTTCCAGGGTAGAACCAGTACTAAGCAATGTGGGTAAAGTGTCTTGCTCAAGTCAAGGACACAATGAACATGGTGTGGAGGAGGATCAAACCGGGGACCCTCCAATCTCAAGTTCAGCACTCTACCACTGAACCACGACCGCAACACGGTGATGATCAATTTCTTAAATAAATAGTTTAACATAATGATATATTGAGTCTGCTCATCACGCCTAATGGAAGGTTTCAACATTCAACTCTCCTCCACCCTCTGTTGTCTTGAGTTCCACAAACACTGGCCATGTGCTCCATTATTGTGGCATTATATTTTAGTTGTTTGTCATGTGGGACTACATGTATTTTTCTTTCTGGTGAAAATACCTATTATACAATTAATTGGCTCAAATCTCTGGTGGATAAAAACGATGGACAGAGCAGAACTACGTAGTTCATTCTGTTAGTATCTCTCGCAAAAATCATGAATGATTATTTTAGAAAACATATCAACTGCCATTTATAAAAAAAAATTATAATGAAGATTACAAAGCTGTAGATAATCTTTGACAGCATCAGATTCAATATGAATGAGTAATAAGGAACAGGGTCATTAAAAATAGTTTATTCTTTCAAAATGAATGTTAATTAATAAATGTAACTTTTATAAGACGCAACCATACTTGAAGTCAAGAAACGAAAGAAACACAGTATACCCTTTGTTCTTAATAATAGACATACATTTAAAATATCGAATAAAACAGTTGCATGAGAACATACACACAAATAAAATAATCATAATTTTTTAAGTTAGGCCAAACAAAATAATATGTGTGGTTCAGGTAACATTGGCAAAAAAAATAGGGTAGGTTGGCTGGGTTTTTTTTTCTCAATAATGAATTCAATTCTGATAATGAATTTAAGAATTTAATACGTTTAAATTACTATACATTGAGTTCGATTTTTTTACATTATCAACAAATATTATTTATTTTTATTTTTTTTTATTTTATTTTTTTAAAATTTTTGAATAAAAAGTTTTAGGGTCGGCCCCTTAAAATAGGGTCGGTCGGGTTACCTGAACCACATATATTTTTTTATGTGGCCTTAAGAGAATTTGTAGTAAGTAAATGAGTATTGATACTTACATTTTATCTTTTAAGGGTATTTGTAAAACAGGGCCCTGTTTTATTAAATATCTTACGATAAGTCTTAAATTTTAATATCGTCCACTTTGTTCACCAAAGCATTCAATGTAGACAATTATGTGTGGACGTAGTGAAGACATATCACCTGTATAAGAACATTAAATGAAATCACGTTTTTTGAAGAATGTACTTTGTAATGAAGCATTTAAGAAATTGATTTGCGATCAAAATGGTAGTAAGTTGTTTCACAAAACAGGGCCCTTAAGTATAAATAAAACATTCAAATACTCCGACAGCTACCTACAGCTATGAAGAGTATTCAACATTTACTCAGATCTATGACCACATGTCATTGTAGGAACTCTTCTTCACAACTGTCGATTACCTGTGTCAACTTCTTGATTGCACATTTTGTATGTTTTACTATGGCCATGTACACGGACCCAAACTTCCCCTGTCCCAGTTTGTACTTGGCGGCATTGAAACCATCTGTTGCCTGACTCAGCTCCTTGTAGGTGTAATGTGGCGTGCCCATCAGCGCACGTGCAATCTCCTTTTCATCCTTATTGAGTTGGGACATACTGGAGGTCTGCGATCCATACTCGACAACAGACCGGGCACGCTCGAAGGACGATATCATGGGAGATGATGCAGCACCCATATTGCCCTGTGATAATAAACAGACAATAATTTGAAATTTTACTAAATTGCTGTTTGGACTCTTCCTATAAGAGACACTTCTTAGTATAGAATTGAATTGAATTGGATATTATAGTCGTACCAACAGTTAAGGTCTTATGGCAACCTTCCAGCTTCCATTGGTGTAGGGCTGAAGATCCCAGTTGGGCAATTTTCGTGCACGGGCCGGGACCTGGGTAGAACCAGCAACTTTCCGCAAGCCAGCTGGATAGCTTCCTCACATAAGGATTCCTATGCCCATGAGGTATCGAACGGGAAGGGGAAAGTGATTTCAAGTCAGAGATTCTAACCACTCGGCCACCCCTTCTTAGTATAGAACAATCAAACATCAAGGCGTTGATTTTTTTTTTAGAAAAGATTGGCGTATAAACTAGCACTATTACATTAAGATAAACTCTAGTGATGTACCGATTAATCAATTGTAACCAATCATCAGTTACTGAGGCATCCGATTAAAAATAGAAATAAACATGATTATCCAGGAGACAAGTTAAGAAATACACTTGTGAACATGAGCATATACAAAGATAAACAAATTTATATCAATTTGGCATAAGAAACAAGGTAGGAAAGAATACACACTTAATCAGAAATTATTCTAAGTTCAAGGTCTGAAACTGAAACATACGTTATACTTCATATTGACTATATGATTATTGATGATTGATAAGTTACATTCAACCAATTGTAACCTATGATCGATCATATACTGAAACGCAAAAGAAACGCAACTCGAGGAATTTCCGCTATATATTGTATGTACAAAATGCTGACATACAATATGCTGCTGTTAATGGAATGGTACATGGCTATGTAAGACCTTTCCTTTCAGAAAAAATACTAAAACAACACATAATACAGCAAATAGTATTCCTTCAAAGTTTCATTATTGACAGAGTATGCATTTGGCTCAAGCATGTGAGCAAACTTAGAATGCAAAATTTTGCAAACTCTTTACATTAAATACAGTACTGAACTGGCTCAGTTTTTCAAAGAGGAACTTCAACATTTATGAATTTCTTGTTACAAGGAGTTGTGTGATTAAAACGTCTACAACATCACAGTTGTGTCCTTTCTCTTATTATTAAACTGCAACTTTTTTTTTACCATTTTCTTGGGATTTCTTGGGAATATATATGGAATTAAGTGTGCGGTATATATACTGAAAGGAAAAAGAAACGCAGGGTGCGTATTTCCGCTATATATTGCATATACTGAACACTTAATTCCATATATATTCCAAGGAAATCCCAAGATGTTTTGTAAAAAAAAAAAGGTGCAGTTAGTTAGAGAACGGACACAACTCACTGTGATGTTGTAGATGTTTTAATCACAGTACACGTTGTAACAAGAAATTCATAAATGCTGAAGTTCCTCTTTGAAAAATTGAGCCAGTTCAGTACTGTATTTAATGTTAAGTGATTGCAACATTTAAAGCCTAAGTTTGCTCACCTGCTTGAGCCAAATGCGCATTCTGACGATATACAATATATAGCGGAAATTCCCGAGTTGCGTTTCTTTTGCATTTCAGTATACATTTCAACCGATTGCCCATCACTAATACACTCTTTTTTCCCCATCTTTTGCCCATCACTAATAATACATGCTTTTTGCCTTTCACTAATACACTCTTTTTGCCCATCACTAATATTACACCCATTTTGCCCATCACTAATACACTAGTTTTGCCCATCACTAATACACTCTTTTTGTCCATCACTAATAATACACACTTTTTGTCTATCACTAATACACTCTTTTTGCCCATCACTAATATTACACTATTTTTGCCCATCACTAATACACCTTTTTGCCCATCACTAATACACTCTTTTTGTCCATCACTAACAATACACTCTTTTTGCCTATCACTAATACACACTTTTTGACCATCACTAATATTACACTCTTTTTTCCCATCACTAATACACTCTTTTTGCCCATCACAAATAATAATGATTATGCTCCTTTTGCCCATCACTAATACACCACTCTTTTTGCCCATCACTAATAATACGCTCTTTTTGCCCATCACTATTACACTCTTTTTGCCCATCACTAATACACTCTTTTTGCCCATCACTAATAATATGCTCTTTTTGCCCATCACTAATACACTCTTTTTGCCCATCACTAATACACTCTTTTTGCCAATCACTGATACACTCTTTTTGCCAATCACTGATACACTCTTTTTGCCAATCACTGATACACTCTTTTTGCCCATCACTAATAATACACACTTTTTGCCCATCACTATTACACTCTTTTTGCCCATCACTAATACACTCTTTTTGCCCATCACTAATAATACGCTCTTTTTGCCCATCACTAATACATCTTTTTGCCCATCGCTAATACACTCTTTTTGCCAATCACTGATACACTCTTTTTGCAAATCACTGATACACACTTTTTGCCAATCACTGATACACTCTTTTTTCCCATCACTAATAATATGCTCTTTTTGCCCATCACTAATACACTCTTTTTGCCCATCACTAATACACTCTTTTTGCCCATCACTAATACACTCTTTTTGCCAATCACTGATACACTCTTTTTGCCAATCACTGATACACTCTTTTTGCCCATCACTAATAATACGCTCTTTTTGCCCATCACAAATACACTCTTTTCACTGACTCCTCTTGTTCAACCTTTCTTGTAAAGTAGTGTTTCTAAACTGACAAAGCCTTTATAGATCAGTTAACATTAAAGTTCACGTTTCCTAATATTATAGATATGGACTTACTACTAGTATAATGTGTGCAATATTTAGGTGTATAGCCCTTAACTCTGCACTCCACTGTGCCTTTACAGGTAGAGGGACTATACAACTTACACCCATTTATAGTCACTATGCTCATATAATTAAATTGAATTTGGGTTTTACGGCGCACCAACACAAAAAGGTTATATGGCGCCAACAGGAATGAATATTCTAGGCCCACTCTCCATTTACATCTGGATAAAAATATGCATAATGGGCCTAAAACCTTCTCACTTGCAGAACTGCAAAGTTGCTGCAAATTCTTTTGTAAAACACCCCATTTTTCGCTGAAGCCACGATCATTGTTTTCTGCCACCACTCAAGTAGAACTTGAAACAATACAGGGGCGATGATGAACAAGTTTAATGAACATGGCAAAAACGACAAAATGGACATGAATTCCGGGGGATTCTACCCCTTTGGATAAGAAGTGGCCTTTTTCATATAAGAGAATGTTCTCTGGCTGGCGTGGCGCAGTCGGTAGCGCGGCGGATTTGTAACCGGAGGCCCCGGGTTCAATCCTCCGTGGTGCCACTGAGTTCCGTCGGTGTGTTCTTGGGCAAGACACTTTTCCTTACCCTCGTCCGTTGGATGGGGACGTAAACCGGGCGGTCCCGTGTATCGGTCTATCAACCGAGCACATTAAAGAACCATAGGAATCTATTCGATAATAAGAGTAAGGCAGGTTCCCGGATTCCTATGTATCCTTCCCCTCTCTCTGGGGCGGCTCTAAATAACCTGTACTGTGTTGATGAGACGTTAAACAACATTCAAGTGAATTCAAGTTCTCTGAACACCGACTTCCTTGTGAATTAGTTTTCCTACCTTTGTACTAGGGGGGCCATCAGCGTGGCACTCATGCATTTCAACGGAGGATGCACCCTGATCAGGCACCACACCTAACACTTTGTTGAACAATTTGTCCGAGCTCTTTTCTGACTTGAAGTCGGGAGTGTTGATGTTAACATCCACGCTGGCGTTGTCTGTGATAGATGCACTACTTGAACTGCATTTCTTCAAGCTTGGTATGGGCAAACCTAGAAATGGGTAGTAGAGAATGTAGCAGAATATTTATTATGCATAAAGAAATGTTTGCCACAGGTGGGGATGCAATCAGCCAGCAAAAAATTGAAATGTCACATGTAACATTTCTCTATGATATTTTCCTTTAAAACAATAATCTTGGACTTGCTAGTAAATCAAAATCTCTCATCAAAGGCATTAAACTGGTAACCCAATATAAATCAGATAAACCGGCTCAGGTTTTTCATAAGAAAAACCGGCTCGAAGGGAAAAAGCCCGACACTACTTTATCTCATTACATGTGGACAACTATTAGAATCCAAGTTACATTATTACATTTCTATGGGTGAAAAATTGTGATTTCTCAATGAAATAATATTCATAATCGTTAAATATTAATAACTCCTTACAAAAAATAACTAACTGTGACGCTGAGTCATGACATCAATAAAGTGTTGCTGATGTCGACTTCATCTGCCAATAACGTTCAATAAAGCAAATAATTTGGTTAAAATCAAATACATGATATATAAACCGATTTAATATGTAATAAATAGATTATTTAACTAATGGTATCGATGGTAGATGTGTTGTTTTTTCACTCACTTGCAATCGTTTGTTTGTGAAAATAACCACACGTCTGCCATCTCGTGAAGGATTTCTCTATAATGGATCCTAGCAGTTAATAATATCTCACTGTTAACATTTGTTCTGCCAGAATTGTAAACTATGAATGTGTAGTGGCATCATTGCTATTCAATGTCTTATGGACTGGCAAATATATGAACTATTAATCAAATAAATAAAGAACTAGATACAATAGTTTCACACTGAGCTCACATACTGTGAGTTACTGTAGTTATTATGTATCATTTTACATACATAGTTTTTATTGACGTGAAAGTCATTAGTATGAACTACTGACTTGAAAACGTGTTCAAACGTGTCCAATCCGGTTTAAACCAGACTTGCGAGTCAAAAGTTCTCTTTCGGGTGAATAGTTCTCTTGTCGAGTCAATAGTATCTTCCAGATCATTCAACCACTTTATTACCAACGTCAATTATTTACCATAAGCGCTCAGTGACATCAAATAAAAATTAACAATGGCGGAAGAATTAGTGCAAGCAAGACATTCAAAAGCTACGAAAAGTGTATTTAAAGAAGCTGAACATTTTCATCAGTAATAGTTAATTGTGGATTATCTTGACACATTTTCTTACTTTTTTCTCTATGATTCAATATAATAAAACGACTATCTACTTCTGTTTCTGTCAATGGTTAAAACTATTCACCCTCGGGAATGACTATTGACCCTCAGCAGTGAATGACTGACCTCGACTACATCTCGGTCAATAGTTCACTGCTTCGGGTCAATAGTCATTCCCTTGGATGAATAGTTTTAACCACTGACCTCAACAGACAGACAGAGAGTTGTATAGTATAGTACTCACTGTTTGGATTGTAGTTCATTGTCTCAGAGCCTGGCATATACTGCAGGTTGTTGCTCTTCTTCCTCTCATTTTCTTCTTTCTTCTCACACTCCCTCATGTCTTTTTCTGTCTGTTCTTTGTCTTTTTCCTGTGCCTGCTGATCTAGGTTCACTGAAATACGAATTAGATGCTGCTTCATGTACATGAAAAAGCACTTGTATCAATTTAAATTTTATCAAGAAAGCTTCAAGGATTGAAAATCAGTTAGTATAGTTAGTTTGAATGGTGTTTTACATCATTTTTAGAACATGTTAGGCCATCTATGACGGTCATTTCATTTGTGGTAGAGGCGGCCCACCCCATTTTTCCTGGATAGAACCAGTACTGCATAACTGCTGCCATCTCTAAAAATCAACACTTTCTCTCTTGACAAGTCGAGCTCCCAGTGGGATTCGACCCAGAGTGCAGCAGTGAGCGCGCTTATAGGGAGGAGGGAAGGCAGAAGATAAGTAGAAGGGTGCACGTGTATCTTAATGAAGTGGGAAGACTATAATAAAATTATATAATGTTGTTTTTTAAGGTTAGTTATATGGACAAATACAAAACATTTAAAACGATATGCCTCGATAAAAAAAATCATATAGAAGCACAATTCTTTCTTTCAATTTGTCAAAACCACCTGCTGCGATCTTTTTTCAAACAAGACTCAGACACAGTCCAGCATTTCATTCCAGGGCCCTGTATTAATAAACATCTTACAATAAGTCTCAAATTTTAAAATTGTTCACATTTTTTCACATAAGCATTTAATGTAGACAATCATGTGAGCACGTAGTGCAGAAATATCACCTGTATAAGAAAATGAAATAAAATCATGTGTATTTGAAAAGTTTAATTTATAGTGAAGCATTTAAGAAATTGATTTACTATCAAAATGGTAATAAGTTGTTTCATAAAACGGGGCCCAGGATAGCCCAATTTCCAAGATCTGATTAAAGTTTAAAGATTGTAGGTCAAATAGTTATAACTATTAATGAATAACAGTCAGGAAAGGAACTGTCATGGTCAGGTCACAGTGACCTTGACATTTGACCTAATAAGCAAAAAAAAGACATCTGACCTACTAAGCAAAATATCAATAGGGTTTGTTGTTTTTACAGGGTACTATTTCTGTAACGTTTCAAAATTGTTGGTCTAAGTTAAAAGTTACAGTGGGGGAAAATGTATTTTAGGATTCAATCACTGTCAGGTCTTTTGGGACCCTGATAACCCATTGAACCCAAAAGCACTAGGCTTCCTCTTCTCACCAAGGCCAATGTTTTATTAGTGTAGGACTCATACATGTACTTGTATAGTTGCCAAGCAGAATGCAAATTGTTTACTGACAGGGTCAATGTATAAAGATAAAACTATTTACAAATAAATGATGTTAAGATAGTAATATAAAATATGTATATACGTAAATCAACAAATGCCCATCAATGGGTGTGTAAACAAGTAAATATATATTAAAGAACATACATGTATAAATATAATCATTTATAAAGTCTGACTTTTCTTCATCATTCATCATTTTTTGCGCACAATATGACCTATTTATGTGTCGACGTGCCGTAAAACACCATTCATTCATTCTTTTAGAAAATCTAAAACAAGACTAAAATCTATAGTATCAAATAACTCTTTCATAGTATTAACTGTGTAGTACCTTTCCCACATAGGATCAAAGTCTACGTATAATCATTCCAACAAGATATGTTTGACCGTTAATGGTGCAAAACAGGGTATACATTCTGTATTCTTTTGGGAGAGTCCGTCGGATTTGACAAACTTTTGGAAGAGTTTGTCGGGTTTGGTGGATGCCTGGTTGCAAGTAGATGCCGTAGGTGCAGGAGTTGTTGAGGATATAGTTGAAGGAGTATTAGGCTTGGAAGCCACAAGAGGTTTGGGAGCTACAGGAGGCTTATTTAAGAGGACCACAGTTTGAGAGGCTGAAGATGTTTGAGGAATTCTGAACAGAGAGTGGAATAGTAGTAAACTTGTTGGAGTCTATTGGACAGGTTAGTAACACGGTCTGCGCCGCGACAGACATGGTAGTTGGTTTCTCAACCCTACTCGCATCAGCATACAATTTGTCAGATGGAGTGGGCGGAGTAAGACTCTCAACAAGTTTTCTAGCTTCAGGAAAAGAAATGTTCTTTTCAATCTTAACCTTCTGTATTTCCTTCTCATGCTTCCACTTCGGACAATCCTTAGAGAGTGTCTATAGATTTGTCATCCTCTAGAGAGATCATTTGAGAAAACGAGGCCAATTTAAATGAGAAATATCCTCATCAGATTCAGACTCTTCTGTAAATCGTTTAAAACCAGTAGGAGTAGTTTTTGTGCGTGTTTGGGTCTCATAATGGGGAATTGATATTCATTCTCCAAGCTTCTCACCCACCTCGGAGTCCAACAAGGGGACATATGATGTGGATATCCAACAAACAAATGCCAAGAATACGTGAAGAGTATACTCATATAAAACTAATGCATTAGACCCCATACCACCCAGCGGACATAACCTCTAAAGTAAAAAGTCGAAGAGCCGCACTTATGTTCCGCCTAAAAGTGGCATGAGTATAGTCATACAGCGCTCGGAAATACATGATTAGCCCTAGAGCCACCGCCATAAAGGATCCTTTCTACATCATGTTTAAAGAGGACACAAAATAAAAGGGGAGTAAGATATTAAACGAGAGGGATTGAGAGAGATGTGAATTAAACAAGAAGCTAGGATCCCGTATACTGGCGTGACAAACCGATTGATCAGATCGGGCCAATCTGACCGACTGTCTTGTTGAAGTCCGGAAGTGGTGTGTTGTAACGCGGCGATAACTACCAGATCTCCATGTCACTCAACCACCAGGATTCCCTTCTCCAACAACACGTGTCGCCACCCATGGGGGGTGGGGGGTCCTACCCCTCTGCTAAGTAACGAGCAGTCGGTTGATTCTTATCACCCCATCACCGACTGGGGGAAGCCCGATTCCATAAACACATGACTGAATCAGGATAACAAACAAAATCTGGACCAATCCAGTTATGGGTTAAAATAAGCAGTCTGGCTTTAAATGACGAATTGATTTTAATCGCTAATTTAGCTTGTCTTGGTTATTCATTATGTAATCAGGAAAAGAAGGCCACTTGTATTTTGCGATTTATTTCCTATATCACTTAAGGACGCTTGTAACAAATAAACATTGGAGTGTCCCATCTTTTTTAAACATTTGCAAATGCGTAAGAGATATAATTAACTACAAATTATTATCTGCATGTTTAAAGGGACACATGGCAATCTTGTTTGTTTTGGCATCCCGTTAGTTTTTAACATAACTTGCAAATCTGCAATCATTAATTATATTAATTTTGTTTTTCATTTTACTACCTTTTGATAATATTGCAGCAATAATATACATGTATTTAAAAATTTGGTAGGATATTGAAGAAAACTGAAAATGCATATTTTCATTTAATTACATGCAAGCAGTTTTAAAGTCCAAATGAGGAAGGATTAAGAAATCAAGGTGCAATTTTTAATGCTTATACAAAACCCAAGATTGCCTCGTGTCCCTTTAAAGTGACATGTCCAAGTCTATAGCCATAGTTTATGTCAGTAATGACAAATAGCCGCATGGAAAAACTTGACTTTGGCACAGAAAACTGGCCTTGAATTCGCCAACCATTCTTGAGAATATTCTTTGACTTCAGCCCAAGTGTGCAAATTTCAATAACAAATATTTCTATAAACTTGAAGTATAAACGTTCATAACAAGCTGCTATTTGAAGAAAAGTTGGTGAAACCTCGGCCTAGTGTTCGACATGTAGGTCATGGCCTTCTAGTGTTGTTTTCTTTTTGCAATAATCGATTGAATTTCAATGATTTATAGGTCTTTAAAGAAGGTCTCTGAGTACCAGCTGTTTCATTCCATTCTATTTTATCACACTATGACAACATGTCACTCTGAACTATCGGGCCGGAAATGCACTAACTATTCTTCAAATTATTCTTAGGACTGAGTTCAAGTACATGCTATTTTATTCTCATGCACTTCAAAGATAAACAATCATATGAAGTTTCTATTTATAAGTATTTATCATATGTACATGTATACATAGCAGCTTGTTATGAACCGTTTATACTTTAAGTTTATAGAAATATTTGTTATTGAAATTTGCACACTAGTCTTGGGCTTAAGTCTAAGAATATTCCCAAGAATGGTTGCATGGTGAATTCAAGGCCTAGGTATTATGAGGCCAGAAAAAAAAATACCTGTGTTTCTGGTTACTCAGTTGAAAAAATTTGGGTAGGTAGGTAGGTATTTCTTTTTCATTTTTTTTTCATGGATGTCAAACTAATCGGAGTCCATTTTAATATATATAGCATCTTTGCTAGGGGCTTAATTAAGTTTTAATTCAAGAATGACACAGCCTAAGTGTCCTATCATGCTGACGCACACAAAACATCTTTTATATTGCAAATATTTGTTTGATTTTTGACATTACGCTTAGTATTTATACCACTTCTCAGTCTTCTTGATATTTTTTTATATAAAACCACATAGGTATTTTTATACAATTTCTTATTTAGAAAAACTATTTTAATCCCATATTGCCATTTATTTTAATATGAATCTTTGCATGTATTCTTAAGTTATCAAAATCTATGAATATTTGAAAGAGATGTTTGAAGAAAAAGTTAAGGTGTTACGTGATAATTTGGCCACTTCATTGTCTATAACTACATTACTCTGGGACATTTTTTCAGGAAAACTTAAAACATGTCTGTTTTCAACAAATAATTATTTTTATTTTATTTATTTTTTATGATAAAAAACTAGGATCGGCCCCAAAAAATAGGGACGGTCGGGTAACCAGAAACACAGGTATTTTTTTCCCCGGCCTGAAGAAGTACACATTTTGGATTTGACCAACACCAATCTCAATCCTAAGAGATATTCTTTTCTTATATATACTTAATATTTAATTCAATTACCGGTAATGTCATTAACAGTGTGGGATGCATGTCACAGCGGAGTTTGGATGTGACCTACGTTTCCTCGAAAGTAAGTCACAGCGACCTGAAGTTGGGCACATGAGATGCATATAAAGTTTAGTGAAAGAAGCAATGTACGCATGTCATAGCGGAGACCAGACATGACCTATATTCGTCAAAAGTAGGTCACAGCAACCCGAATTGTGCACATGATGTAAGACGTATATAAGGAACATTCTGGTGAAAACCCTGTAAGAATGAAGCAAGGTACGCATGTCGTAGCAGTGACAGGCTGTGACCTATATTTCTTCGAAAGTAGGTCACACTACCCGAAATGTGGATGTGAAGTTGGATCCAAATAATGAACATTCTGGTGGAGTTTGGTGAAAATTCTGGAAGTATTGAAGAAGATATTAAGAAATGAAAATAAGATGCATGGACGGACTAATGGACGACATTGTGACCACTAAGTTGAGATCCGTAAACTGGCTTGACAAAAATGAATTGTATCTCTTTAAATGTTCTAACCTCTTTATGGGATTGTTATTTTGGTTAAATAGAGAATATTATGTCAGTGCCTGTTACTATCAAGCTTATTAGGCGAGGCTTAGAAAACAAAGAATGGCGAAGCTCTGCCGAGCCATTCTTCGTTTCTGTGCCGAGGACGCCGCCATGCTGTTGGTTTTTGTTTGTTTCATGACGTCAGATAACGTAAAGTACATGACGTCAGATAATGTTACGTACAATAAATGCCGAAGGATTCCGCATTCATTTGCTTTTATTGGTCAGTGCCTAATAAAGCAAAACTTATTAGGTCACCTCTTTATTAGGCAGAAAAGTGCATATCTGCATGATAAACTATAATAATGTGTACCGGCTGTTGATACATGTATATCTTCCTGACACCATACAAAATGTTTGTTTGCATAAATACCACACAAAACAACAGAGGTTGACCTAGGTAAGCTCTGGTTCCTGCTTCCTGCATTTGAAAAACCGATCAAAATCATGAACGATATGCAAACTTATCTTATAAAGCATTAAACCACATCTGGCAGAACTTGCACAGAATTCCTTAATAAACTTAAGGGAATAATAATGTCTCATGTTTGTTTGGGGTTTACTTCATTTTTCAGCACATTTTAGACTAGGCCTAAAAAAAAAAGTGTGGTTCTGGTAACATGTTCAAAATTGGTAGGTAGGGTAGGTCGGATTTTTTTTTTTTTTAAGGATTGTTTTTTATTAACGCAAAGAAGATGCACTGAATTATGTACTATAATTACTGTAATTATAATTGTTTTCTATTTGCTCTTCACTTGTGTACATACATACTTTATATATATATTTTTTTTTTTTCAAAATGGACCAAAAAAACGTCAGGGTTGGCGGGTATTCGTAGGTAGGGTCGGGTGACCCAAACCACACATTATTTTTTTTTAGGCCCTATGGATGACGGTTGTTTTTTTAGTGGTGGAGACAGAGCATCCAAGTAGTGTATACCAGTACTGTATACCTCCTGCCATCTGTAAGAATCGACACTACCGGTACCTTGAATTTCTCACAAGCCCCCAGTGGGATTAGAACCCGCAGCAGTGAGAGGCAAGAAAGTTTCAAATGCAGCGTCTTTACCCCTACAACCAATCAACCATGGATTATGTCCGAGAATGTAAATAAGTATTATAGAGTCAAAACTTGGAGATACTTTGAAAGTGAGTGATTGGTAAAAAGGTATATACACGGAACCATTTTAAAATGAAATAACATACTTATATGTTCCAGAAGCCTCATGCTGTGTGTTTTGTTGATAAGAGCCAGCTTGTTGTAAAGTTGCCTTACAGTGCCCCCGCGTGTTCCCCAGTCCCACAGCAACTTTTTAGTCGGACTTCCATCTGGACGTCGTGTCTCCAATTCAAAGATCTGAATATGACTTGTGGCGTAGCCAATAACACCCGCTGTGATAAAATACATGTATGTCAATATAATTATAAATATTAGTTATAGTATGCGGCTTACTGAATATTTTAGACGTGTTTTAAGTTATGCTGCAGTGTTTTTTTATGCCTAATTTGCGGCCGAAATTCGGCCGCATTCACAATTACAAAAAGTATCCTTTTTTCACAATTATATCCAAAAAATTCACAATCTGATTTATTTTTTGTAAATACAGACCAGTAAGGATACTAGTCTTAAGATAAGCTGGTTTCAAAACTAGTCTGTATTTACCAAAAACAAAACTTAAAACCAAGGGATATTAAACTGTGAAAATAAAAGTGAAAAAAGTTTATTTCTCTTTTGTTATAATATTTCACAATTTTCACAATTTCTAGAAAAATGCCGCTATTTTTCACAGTGGCATGGGCACAGACTGCATTCACAAAACATAAAAAAAAAACACTGTTCTGCATATCTAAGATTAGAAATATTCCAATTTTTCAGAGTGTCCTCTGTCAAGAATCCAAATAACGAATTTGCCATACTTCAAAGTTGTCGCTACTTATAACAAACCACTTTAAAGTTCTTCGGCCATGTTTTGTTTCATTAACATGTTTATGTTTATGTAAATCTAAATCAATACACAACAATACATATTTACAATTCACACATTGCAATATCTGTGAAAACTGAAAAGCGAGAATAAGATTTTACTTGATGACGGAGAAAACTTTGAACAGGTAAATTAATCCACAGGTACATGTATTTATCAATTATCTGGCAATGCTTGTGCAGCTATGCAATATGAGAATTACCTCATTTCCCCGTGCATCACGCATTGGTAAATGTAGTATCTACGTCATGCCAATAATACTTATTTTTACATACAACTTAGTAGCTGTTTTCAATATATGTTCCTCTCTGAGACTATCAAGAAATGTTCATATGATGTTTAAGAGTTAAATTTGGTTAATTGATAACAATTTTATAGTGTTACACTACAAAAAGGGTGGCCATTCATCTTTAAACACGGTTTCTTTTTTATTTAGTCGATTTCCCCATAACATGCCTCTCAGGGCTTTTTTAACCTATTTAAGTGGGGCGGAAAATCGGCCTATTCCCAGTTGCAAAAACCTTTATTTTCCCCAATTCTGGGGTAAAAAATTCCCAAACTTAAAAAAAAATATCAGCAGGCTTGATTTTTCTTGAAAATAGCCCTGCCACTATTTCATTAATATTAAACACGTGACGTCGCTATTTTTATGTTCATGACGTCAACGCTCTAATCATCGTCAAATTTGGCGCATTTTTTAAATAAAAAAAAGTTGTTTATCACAATGTTGGTGTTTTATTATCTTTAAAATGGCAACCAACACCATTAAGGCCAACAAAAAAAAAACTGTGTTTCCGGTGGCCTGTCCGACCCTAAAACTTTTGATGAAAAGTAAAAAAAAAAAGAAAAAAAAGAAAAAAAAAGAAATAAAAAAAACAACTGTTCTGAACAATGATTTTTCACGAACAATGATTTATCACAATATATCAATTAAACTGACATCACAGAGAAACTTTCAGTTGTATCATCAACTTGTATGGGGTTATGAGATAAATACATGTAGAATCTGACAATATCTTGCTCCAAAAAAAAAAAAAAATGCCTACCGACCTACCCTATTTTTTTAGAGCATGCAATATGAAACACACCTATTTTTTTTTTTGGCCTAACAATTATAAATGTCAGACTTTTACCCACAATGGAAGGCATTAAATTAACGGTTTGCACAACAAATCGACAGCATAATCTCCGCCATTTCGTTTTTGTGTACTGAAGGTATGTGGCACTCAAGGGGAAATCGTCAAAAAATGTTCACGCCGCGAGACATGGGCTCATGTCTCCACGCATTGGCCAATGAAATCTTGAGAATTTTCTTTGCAGTATGACAATGTGTTATGTCTTTCGAAACATCGCCTTAAGTGCATCCTTAAGTCGTGAGACAAGCTTATTTACTATAAAGGCAGCCAGTTGTAGCTTTATGTCAAATTGTTCAGGGTGGTTACAACTTAGAGCATATCAAAGTATGTTAGCTGTGACAATATAATTTTATAATAATTAAGAATGCGGACAACTGACATTCAGATCAGTACTGTACTGTCAACAGTTGACAACAGTCATCAATGGTTGCAACTTGTAGATGTACTTATTGTAGTTACATCTACAATGTATACTGTCTTTGGCAAACTAACCAAAGCATGCCAAATGATGAAATATAGAAAACTGTAAACAAACAAGATAAACAAATACAAATTGTACAGTATACCTAGCGGTTCCCAGCTTCTGTCTATGTCGAAGTTTTGACACAGCTGATAGGTTATGCTATAATCCAACTCATTTAAGTTCATGTCAGGGTGTCGCTCCCTTCTAAGCGACATTTTGTAATTTATACACGTTCACCATTTAGCAGAAGGGAAACGGTGTAACTGATTGACAGGAAACTTCCTCGTCAGGTGCTCGTTGTTTTGATTGGATAAGCCGACTCTATACGTCACTTTGTTCGTGACCAGCCTGGAGGGGGAAAACCCGAGCAATTGCATTAGGTTCCAAAAACAAAACACGTAATGACCGTTTTGCAATGAATTTGGCAATGAATTTGAACAAACATGAGCTGCATTAAATCTAAAAACAAAAGAATCACAGCTGCATTAATTCCTACACGTATACAGTACATCGCCACCTGGTTTAAAAGCTGACGTAATGGTATTTATCAACCAAATAGCACATTGACATGGTGATTGTTTTGTAAATTTGACCTGATATAATAAATTAAACGGTAATAACAGTTTTGAGTTTCATTTTTTGCTTCGTTATTTTAACAAGAGATATGGGAAATTTTCGGTGCAATATAATCAACACTTCGTTATATATGTAGCAGGGCCTACTGTATATCAATTTTCACCCCGCGGTTACAATACAAGTATGCACATGTACTGTATATCTAATGTCTGTGAATTATGTAAACATAATTTACTTTGCAATATGGTTTACTATACCAGTGATTTAAGAAGTATTATTACGTCTCTGAATCCACAGTAACAAACATAATACATCCCCATGTGGTTCTCGGGGCCCCGTTTGCCGTTTGGTCACGGGGCAAAGAATATAGGGCCACTGCAGATCCCTCCTTTGTGGGGTTAGGCAGAGGGGTAGAATCCCCCCCAAATTCATGTTCATTTTATCATTTTTTGTTCTTGTTCATTAAAGGTTTTCATCATGATCCCTGCATTGTTTCAGGTGCTATCTCGCTCGCATCAAAAGAGCAGTGGCAGAAAAACAATAACGTGGCTCCAGCGTAAATGGAGTTCCTACGATAGAATTTGCAGCAACTCTGCAGTTCATGGTGAGAAGGTTATAGGCCCATTTTCCATTTTTATCTCGATGTACATGGAAGATTAGCCTGGCATGTTCATGCCTTTTAGGCGCCATATAACCTTTGCATGTGTTGGTGCGCCTTAAAACCTCAATTCAATTCAATTCAAACATAATACAGGTGCGGATACATTTTTGAGATTAGGAGTGGGGACGTGGGGTGGGGTAGGTCGGGGGGGGGGGGGGGGGGGGGTGATGGGGTGGGGGGGGGGGGGGAGCATAATTTCTCAGTTTAAACGGCGAGGGGGCGGGCGCAACTGACAAACTGCTGACAACAGAAAACAAATCAATAACACAAAAACAAATTTTAACCTATGAATTTTCATAACTTTTCAGACTTTGGTGGGTGGCACGCGCCACCACCTGAATCCGGCCTTGTAATAATAAACAAATAGGAAACATCAGTAGTTCCCTGTTTCATTGCATCGATAAAATCAGTCACAGTCTGTTTTGAATTTTGATCTCAACGAAAAAAAATGAAAGCACTATTTTAACGCAAGGTGATATATATTTTTCTTTTTTTCAATAATCTAATTTTCTCGTTCTATGATACAGTTTTTCTTTTCTCAGTGTTAAAGCACATACTTTTCATATTGTTTATTTTTTTGTCCTCCCGTGCCTGCCGCGCCCCCGTGTCTGTTTACCATATCGTCTCGTATTATAAGAATCTTTCATGGGTATTCGGTTCAGATAGGGAATTCCAACACGAAGTATAAGTGTTTTTATCGGAACCGAGGCTCTGCCGAGGTTCCGATTAAAACACTTATACCGAGGGTTGGAATTCCCTATCTGAACCGAATACCCATGATAGATTCTTTTTCTTGCATATCAAAGACATGTTGTGCGTTGACGCCGCCAGCTACTAACGTTTTGCATGCTTTCCTGCATACCGGATGTTGGCGCGAGTGAATTTTATCTCGACCCTAGGGTGAGATGGAAATATCTAGCCCCGGTAAAATGACGGATATCCTTGTCTGGTATGCAAGAAATTCCTATTCACACCTACTCACTTGCCTTGGGTCCGATTGTCGCTCTATATAATATTTGACGAAACAATTTATCCCCATAGGTAATGACCTAAACTCATGGAGAGCGACTATTGGGCTTTATAATAACAGGCGACAGCGAATCCTAAAATCGTGTACGTGCTTTATGCACCCTCTTTATATGACGCGGGAGATCATCATGTACTTCTTTTATTGTTTAGTAAGAGTTACTCTATTAATTGCACGTTTTTATTTAAAACTGCGCATCCTTATATTGGACTCATCGCCGTATTAGTTGTATGCCACACATTTTAATTAATTATCGGAGAAAATTAATTATGAATATAAATCTAATCCGAACAATTTTTCAACATGCGATATCATGCAAAATATTTACTCTTTTCCTTATTATGGGTACTTTAATTATATTATCAGGAGTTGTAGAACTGAATCCGGGCCCAAGTTATGACACAAGGCAATGTTTTTCAATAATGCATCAAACTATTCGTAGTATTAGGAACATACTTGACTATATCAAAGACAATTTTGTGGATTTTGATATATTGTGTTTTACTATCGATTTGCGGATATTGGAAACGAAATGTTACATTTAGATGATTTTTGATGCTATATGTTCCGTAAGGATGATACATCTCATTCTGGCGGGTTATTAATTTATATCTCGCCCCATTTAAGACCAAATAGGAAAACTGAATGGTAATATTTAATTCCTGAATCAATTTGGGCTGAAATTAAAGATAATAGCCAGTATTTTCTAATATGCACACTTTATCGACCACCGCACTATGCAGTTGAATTCTGGGACAGGTTATAAACGTCTGCATTGAACATGCTTCTGAAATAACTTTATTAATAGATCCAATCGCTATCTCTAATCATTTATAAACTTAGTACGATTCTGGCGTTTATCAAACAGCAAATCTTATCAGTGATCATATGCTTTCTTTGTATAAATATACCGTTTCAAAGAAGAGTCTGGAATTACAAACGCGCGATTTTGAAAAGCTGAATAATTTAATTAGATCAACAGACTGGACGTTTTTGCATACAGATTCTGTATGTAAATATCGCTGCAAATAGTTTCGTTAGTATTAATAAACTTACCGATCTCATGAAGGAATATATTCTAACAAGTTTCGTAACAATTCTTCCAAACGCTTTTAAAATGTAATTCTTACAATTTTAATATTGTTAAAACATATACAAATGACGAATTTTTAAACATTAGTTTTATATTGTATATATAACCTAAAGGTTGAATCAGTCTTAATCAATGTATCTGAAATACCACCTTTTTTGAAAAATCATGAAGTTTCTACACACATTTTATTCATTTTTATTATTTTTGTACAATTGTTTTAATCATGTTTGTTTAAACTGTAAGTATCTTCTATTTTGTCTGAGGACCATATGTTAGACTGGATTGTAGCCAAATATGTTATCCTCTTGAAATAAAGATATTATTATTATTATTATTATTATTATTACTATTATTATAATTCACGCGACACGCACTTCCTTCTTCTTATGTGTATATTGAACTATGTTGTAACGACAGGCAGCCGGCACAGAGCTAGGACAGTAAAATGTGGAGTGATTTAAATATTAATTAATTGATTACTGGACCAACATTATATATATGTTTTTTCCCCATCTATTAATTTATTCCAACATTTTCGTATTTTGTAGATGTATGTATTTTCTCACCCTTATATATATATATTGATTTTCTCCCGAGGTCTACCTAACGTGGGTGGAATTTTGAGAAAACAAACAGCGGGAAGATCTTCTTCAATATAACAGCGATAATCCAGCATCTAAGCGGGTGCCACTAGTATTGACTTTCTCCCGAGGTCTACCTAACGTGGGTGGAATTCTGAGAAAACACATGAAAACGCTATACACATCGGACACAATGAGAGCAATTTTCCCTCAGCCACCAATAATTACGTTCAAGAGGGACTGTAATATTCAGGACATGAAAAACACAATAAGCTGTTTTTTAGTGAAAACAACACAAGCGCACCATGTCGAGCGAAACGCTGCGCCCTGTGCCCGCACATGATGGAAACAGATAAGTTCCAGGGCAACGACGGAAACGTATACAACGTCCGTAACTATATAGATTGTAAGTCTATCCAGAATTTTGCAAGACCTGCAATAACTACATTTATGTTGGAGAGACGGGAGATACACTATATCAACGCCATCTACTACATATATCCAGAATCAGGACCAAGCATGACGACCCGGTAGCTGCCCATTTTTAAAGTGAAGGCCATAGCGTTAATGACTTTATCGTGATGGGCCTCGAAAAACTGCATGGGGAAGATATGTACCGTAAAACAATCGAGGGCTTATGGAAGAATAGGCTCAGAACTTATAAGCCGTACGGCATCAATACTAAGGAATAGCGCGCCAAACGACGTCGGTTAATAACGTTACGTCAGTTCCGTTTTACTGTGTATATACATTGTTAATAAATACGCCACTGAGGAAGGCCGCAAGGCCGAAGGCTACGGCATAATTATAATTGCTACAGTTTTTATTCATATATATATATAAACCCGGCTGCATATGGTTGAAACTGACACTGTGTATATTAGGCCCTGTAATGAACCCGCATCTGCCCAACCCCTACTTCATCTGCTTCTTAAAGGAGCAAACGCGGTGGGTCGCCACTGGCATGGTTCTAAATAATTATTCTTTGTAATATGGTGACGACTCCCTTATCTAAACAATCCTATGCTATTTTAAAAGAATCAGGTTTGTAACTCTAATATGCAAGAGCGAACCTGGATAGTAACGTTAACGTCATTTTAAAGGGACTGGAATGAAAGGAATTGTGTTTTACGACACGTCGACACACAAAAAGGTAATATTATGCGAAAAACTGACGAATAATGAAATAAATGAAAAGTTAAGTTATTAAAAAATAATAATAAATATACAGGTTAAACTATCGACTTGAGGCGATCTAGAAAAGTGATTGCTGTCAATCCAAATACGAATGAAAACCTTCATAATGTGCTTAAGTTTCATATGAAATGTGCATGTGCAATACATTAAGCCTGACATTATCTTCCGGCTAATTAATGTAAATGAAATGTTCGATCTGAAAAGTTCGACAACTCGGCTGCATTGTGTGGCTATATCATAACTATAATTTAAATGAGAAGTATATTTCTAACAGTTGTACATATAATTAAATAAAATAGAATTTATAACAGCCTCAAAGCAGCATATGGATTTATAGCATATAGATTTATATAATCCATATGCATACTGAAACGAATTTGGTTGCGACTACTTTTCCCAGACATTACGTGGCCCCGCCTTAATTCCATTAAGCAATGGGAAAGCTTATATTTGCAGGATATTATAACGGATATTTTGACAATAAAACACGTTTAAAAACATTTTTTACTGAAAACATGTGACAACCTGTTTAAATTACTTTAAAATATGCAACATTTTAAAGACGAAATTAACGTTTTATTTCATACTCCAGCCAACCCCGTTTTCGCTTCTTGGAGAAAGGGTTGGATGGGGTATGAAAGTTAATACTCGGACCACGTACTGTGAATTTAAGCTTGTGTGCAAAACTCCTGCTAAGACTTTGTGCCGACTGCAACGAAACCACTACAACTGCAGATATTTATGCAACAAGATGTAGACTCCAACTATATGTACTTGCTTTATGCCTTCAGAACCTAGACGTTCAATGAAAATATAGGCATTTGTGCCGATTGTGATGAAACCTTACTTATAAAATCACCGTCAACTGAAAATATTTATCCTTTACAGAGTACTCAAATGCCAAATTGTCTGAACCAAACAGATTTATTCCGTAGTAGTTTCGTACAATATATTTTGAAATATCTTAACATTGTATGGTTTAAAAAATGTTGCCTTATATAAGGCTCGAATCCCGAACCGTCGGTTCAGTAGACATTTAGTAGACGACGCTCTAACCGACTAGTCGGGTTGTTGCGGTATTGAATAGTATATAACAAATGCCACCATCTGCAATCTGATTGTTTCCGATAATTTGGCATGTGAGCGATCTCTTTAACGAATTTGGATAGCCACCATTTTAACCAAATTTATGTTTCCTTGAATTTTGAATTTCTATGAAAACAACCTTGTATGCTCAAATCCTCCGATTGCTATGAAACTACCACCAACTGAAACAGTGCATGCTGCGACATATTTACTGGGACTATTTTTACTGGAGTTATGTCACCATGAACATTGTATTTCTATGAAGCTTACATTGTGTCGATTGCAATTAATCTTTGCACATATCATCACCACCAACGGGATCTGTACGCACGTTATAAATGTGTACATTGATAGTTTTGTTTCAATTCTATCATTAGATCAGCATGCAATCAACATGCAATCTACTATGGTACGTTGCCAACAATACACCATCCTCGTAAGCATTGTAAGTCTCTAAGAATTGAGCAAGGTAGATATGGACGAAATAGAATTAGGCGGGGACTCAAAAAAAAGAGTATAATAATGGAACTTTGGAAACGGCCGAGCACGTCACATACGAAATATTGCAGTCTCGGTTTGATTGAGACTGTTCATGAGCGGTAGTGAAATATGCTAGCTACCGCTCACGCCCTCAGCCCCGAACATGAAAAAAACAAAACGTTTACATGGAAAGATATACTCCTGATTTTTTTAAATATTAATAGAAAGGGGTCTTGTACATATGACACCACTGTATGGACTTCTGGCATACTTTGCACTTCATAACAGCAGCGCTATTTCTACGGCAACTCAGTCGTACCAAGCCATTACATGAAAATCGCTTAACAAAAAGTCAAAGGAAAATAAAGAAATTGGCACACGTCCTTTCAGGCAAAACAAGTGTCAGTGTATGAAACCAATATGTGTATATGAAATATCAAACTACAGAATCAAGACCTGTTTACGCTATACTTGACTAATTTTAACAAGAGTTATGGACCTTTTTTGGATTTTGTTCTGTCCTGACCCAGAGTTAATGCGAATTTCTTGAGTGCAAAATAACTTATGTAAACGGTTTCCGATTGCCACCAAATGTTATATGGTGTAAACCCTTATACCTACAAGGCCTTTGACAAGTTCAATACTAAGCACAACTGACAAATGCCTTAAAGAGGTATTACCCATGATATTTTAAAAGAAAATAGGCACATTTTAGCTTAGGTACATACTGAATTTAATAAACGGATTCGGATCTTCACACAATTTAGTATGATACTTTATATCAATATGAACTATGTTGACTGTCGTCCTTGAATGCTGCTTTTCCTGTTCGATTGTTATATCTATATTTGACAAGATGGCAATGAGCAAAACTGATTCATGCCTTACTGAGTTATTACCCTTGATTATTACGAACACGCACATGTCAGCTTTCGTACACTGTAAATTAAGTAAATATTTTCAATGTTCACACAGTTTGGCGTATAAAAGTAGATACAAAAATCGAACAGGAAAAGTAGAAAACGTAGCATTCAAGGATGACAGTCAACCACAAACACAAGCAGAAACAAAGAACAACTTTAACGATGAATAAAAGGTAAAATAATACATCACCGCCTTGGAATGGTCAGTGACAAAATAAGGCCGCTATGGAGTTAAACCAGGATGCACCAAACCTCACTCCTACCCTATTGTCATCCCAATAAACGGGACAGTGTAAATGAAGATATCCCCGCCAAGTTAAAATCTCTAACAAACAAGGAAGCATTAACAGGCAATAAAAGTAAAACACATCAATGATCATGTATAAATAATATAAAAAAAGCCTGAAAAGCCACAAAGTAAGTACTCAATGACTTGACAGAAGTCAGAGCATCAAGAGAACAACCCGTTAAGGGTACGACAAGACAAGATTAAAGACAAACATCAAGCGCTACATCTCTATAACCATTTAGGTAGACTTACATAGTCTGTCTGGTCATCGCACAATCAAAGAGGAAAGCAAAGTGGCGAACTTTGTAAATGGGTCCACCACTAAACATGCAGTGCGTTGCATAACCTCTTTTAAGTTTATATCAAACGGATTTCAGAAAGAAGTTAGACAAATATCAATGTATTGCCCTAAATTGTCAAACAATACGATCTGATTGGCTCCTACTATGCTTTGAAATTGTCATCAATTACTGTGTAATATTCTAATTAAACAAAGCGGATATCGTCCTCTGACTAAGGAGCGTGATTGTTTTCATGATGATTGTGATAAATAAGATTTGTGTTTGTCCATGCTTTTATAGGCTAAAATTATTAAGATCTCGGTTGTGTTTGACACTGAGTACATTTGAGGAGTAGTTTACAAAGTCATCGCCCTTGATTTTTGGAAATATGGAAATTTCAGACTGAATATACAACAATTTCAGTAAAGGTTTCTGATTCTCAACAATACCAGTTGAACGTTTTTGAACAATGACAATATGTGGACTTGTCACGTAGTTTGCGAAGCATTTATTTTCCTATTAGATAATATTTTTCAGGTATGAAACTCGTTAGGTATGACACTACCGTTTGTAGACAACTGATTGTTATCCCATTCAGAACGAAATGTGTCGCAGCTTTGGTGTTGTATTGTTACGAAAGCGATTTCATATTTAGTATTTTACTAGATAATTAGGCAGATGTAATCGAAGCTTTTTATTATTTCTTTGTACATGGATGA